>JAENJI010000013.1:24911034-25083574 GCA_018901935.1 Pugionium cornutum | reverse complement strand
AATTTGTGGAAGAGTGCCCTTGATCTGCTTCTTGTCATTGCTCCTGGTGGCACTACTGGTGTGGATACTTCCTCTAGATGCATGTCCTGAAGCTGGTAGCTTATCTGGTCCGAGTCTCCTTGTGTAGATGTTGAAATGCTCGTGTACTCGGCTGGATCGGCTGGATCGGCTGTACCGGCTGGACTGTGCGAGGTGCTGGCCGGAATGTCTTCTGGACCGGCCAAGTTGATCCCGGAGCCAGAGGCATCACCAATGGTACTGGCGGTGTCATCCACGACGCCACCAGTTGGGCCGGAGGTTTGGGCCTCTCCGCCGGCAATGCTGATCGGTCTGGTTCTGTTGGTCGAGGGTCCGGCGGTACCGCTTGGGCCGGCAGACGTGCCAAATGGCCCTGATACAAGCCTCGATTCAAGGCTTATATGCGCGTGGGCTGCTTAGAGAAGGTTAGGTGAGAAACTCGACCTTAGACTTCTTGGATAGGGGTGTTTGGGTTGGTATTTGATGGAAGGGTGAAGTGAACCACACGAGGGGTGATGAAACTCGTGATAAATCACAAACTTAGAGCTAGGAGGGCTGGTCTCAACTAGGTTCTAAGCGCACAAGATTCTTGAGAGAAAACTTGTAAGAAAATTCGATCTTTATTAATTAGCAAAAAGGTTATCGAACTCCAATGCTGGAAGGAGCCTTATTAATATGCTCGACAGCTTGACCTTCTAGGGTTGACCCAAATAAGAAAAGGAAAACTTACAAAAGTGCACAAAGGAAAAGATACAAAAGTGTATAATCGAAAAAAGGACCTATTCCTAAAATGTCTTTGACTCAATAAAGTAAATATTCTAGATCCTACCCTGCAAAACAGAAAGAGGCATATATTCAAATTGAAACTTACCTTAACTTACCTCATGGCCAAGAAATGGAAGGTGGCCGTCCTTGTGGCATGCACGCGCCTTGCTCCTAGTCTTCGACTTGGAGTAGGGTTAAGAATCTTTGGGCCCTGACCTCTCTTGCCACTAAAGCCCAAGTCTCTGATGTCCCTTGTGTTGTTGAGAAGCCATTGGACTCTACTTTGCTCTTCTGGCCCATTGTCCTTAGCTGATCTTCCTCTAGGAGCTTGTCCACCCATAAGCTGAATTTGTGGAAGAGTGCCCTTGATCTGCTTCTTGTCATTGCTCCTGGTGGCACTACTGGTGTGGATACTTCCTCTAGATGCATTTGCTGAAGCTGGTAGCTTAACTGGTCCGAGTTTCCTTGTGTGGAAGTTGAATTGCTCGTGCACTCGGCTGGATCAGCTGTACCGGCTGGACTGTGCGAGGTACTGGCCGGAATGCCTTCAGGACCGGCCAAGTTGATCCCGGAGTTGGTGGCATCACCAAGGGGACGGGCGGTGTCATCCATGTCCCCACCAAGTGTGCCGGAAGCTTGGGCCTCTCCGCCGGCAATGCTGGTTGCTCTGGTCCTATTGGTCGAGGGTCCGACGGTACTGCTTGGACCGGCAGGCGTGCCAGATGGTCCGGCTGTCTCGGGCAAGCTTCCTGGTCGGCCAGTCTGGTCTCCTGGCTGGATGTACGACCTGATGTCCTCATCATCCCCTCCCTCTTCAGTAGGTTTTGTCCTCAAAACTGGTTCATCTGCATGGAAAGGGGCCAATTCAGTAACATTGAATGTATTGGACACATTAAACTCACCTGGGAGCTCGATCCGGTATGCGTTGTTGTTGATCCTCTCGAGCACTCTGAATGGTCCATCTCCTCTTGGTGCTAGTTTTGAACTCCTTAGGTTTGGGAACCTCTCTTGCCGTAGGTGTAGCCACACCCAATCGCCTGGTTGAAAGATCACCTCCTTTCTTCCCTTGTTGGCATGAGTCACGTACTTTCCGGTCCTCTTCTCCAAGTTTTCTGCTACCTTCTGGTGTAATCTCCTTATGAACTCTGCCTTGGATGCTCCGTTGAGGTTGGTCATCTCAGCTGGTGGTAGTGGTGTTTGCTCCAATGGGGTGAGAGGGTTGAAGCTGTATACTACTTCAAATGGTGTCTTCTTGGTTGCTGAGTGCACGGCCCCGTTGTAAGCGAACTCTATGAATGGCAGGCACTCCACCCAAGTCTTTAGGTTCTTCCCTAGTGTAGTCCTAAGAAGGGTTGATAGTGTCCTGTTGACAACTTCAGTTTGGCCATCGGTTTGAGGATGGCCGGTGGTAGAGAAGAGTAGCTTCGTGCCTAGCTTTTTCCAAAGGGTCCTCCAGAAAGGGCTGAGGAACTTGGTGTCCCTGTCTAATACGATGGTCCTTGGCACTCCATGAAGCCGTACTATCTCCCTGAAGAACAGCTCAGCTGTTTGTGTGGCATCATTGACATTGGCACATGGAATGAAGTGTGCCATCTTGGAGAATCTGTCCACCACTACAAAGATTGCATCTTTGTGGTTGATCTTGGGCAGACCTAGAACAAAGTCCACTGAGATGTCCACCCATGGATGTGTAGGTATGGGCAGTGGGAGATACAACCCGTGAGGTTGCCCTCGGGACTTTGCCTTCTTGCAAGTGATGCATCTTGCACAATGAGCTTCTACTGTCCTCTTGATGTGTGGCCAGTAGAAGTGCTCCTTGACCACTGCTAGAGTCTTGTCGACACCAAAGTGGCCCATGAGTCTTCCTCCATGAGCTTCTCGGATGATAAGCTCCCTTAATGATCCTTGTTGTATGCACAGCCTTCTTTCTCGGAACAAGAATCCCTCATGGATGTAGAACTTGCCATGACTCCCTGTGCCACACTCCTTGTAGCTCTCAGCAAAGTCAGGATCATCCTTGTATATGTCCTTGATGTGCTCGAATCCTAGGACCTTTGCCTCTATGGTTGATATCAAGGCAAACCTCCTTGATAGTGCATCGACTACCACATTGTCTTTGCCCTTCTTGTACTTGATGACGTACGGGAAGGTCTCTATGAACTCCATCCACCTGGCATGTCTCCTCTTGAGATTGGTTTGCCCTCTGAGGTGTTTGAGAGTCTCATGATCAGTGTGGATCACAAACTCCATGGACAGCAAGTAATGCTGCCAAGTCTCCAATGCTCGGACAAGGACATAAAGCTCCTTGTCATAAGTGGGGTAGTTCAGTGAGGCACCACCTAGCTTCTCACTGAAGTATGCCACTGGTCTCCCTCCTTGGGTTAGCACTGCTCCTATGCCTATTTCAGAGGCATCACACTCCACTTCAAACGTCTTGTTGAAGTCGGGCAGGACTAGCACTGGTGCATGTGTAAGGCTGTCCTTCAGGTCCTTGAATGCCTTCTCCTGAGCTTCTCCCCAGCTGAATCCCACGTTCTTCTTCAATACTGCCGTCAGTGGTGAGGCAATACTGCTGAAGTTGGGCACGAATCTCCTATAAAAGCTGGCCAGTCCGTGGAAGCTCCTTACTTGGCTGATGTTGCCTGGTGTTGGCCATTCTTGTATGGCTCGAATCTTCTCTTCATCAACCTGTAGGTCCTGTGAACTTACAACAAAACCTAAAAAGACAAGCTTATCAGTACAAAAGGTGCACTTCTTGAGATTGGCATAAAGCTCTTCTTGTCGAAGGGTTTTAAGTACCATCTCAAGATGTGTGAGGTGTTCCGGTAGGCACTTACTATAAACCAAGATGTCATCAAAGTAAACTACTACAAACTTACTGATGTACGCCCTAAGAACTTGGTTCATAAGGCGCATGAAGGTGCTTGGGGCATTAGTCAAGCCAAATGGCATGACTGTCCACTCGTAGAGCCCTTGCTTTGTCTTGAAAGCAGTCTTCCATTCATCACCTTCTTTCATCCTGACCTGGTGGTATCCACTCTTGAGGTCTATCTTAGAGAAGACCGTGGCTCCACTCAGCTCATCTAGCATGTCATCCAGCCGTGGTATTGGATGCCGGTACTTGACTGTGATGTTGTTGATTGCTCGGCAGTCCACGCACATGCGCTAAGTCCCATCCTTCTTGGGCACTAGTAGCACTGGTACGGCACATGGACTGAGGCTCTCTCAAACATATCCTTTCTCCAGGAGCTCCTTGACTTGCTTCTCAAGCTCCTTGGACTCCTCTGACTCATCCGGTAGGCTGGCCGGTTGGGCAGGGCTGCTCCGGGCACTAGATCGATCTGGTGTTCTATGCCACGTAAAGGAGGCAAGCCTGCTGGTATCTCCTCTGGAAATACATCCTGGAACTTGTTGAGGAGAGTTGCTACTTCAAGAGGTAGCTCTACCTGTCCTTTTTCTACACTCAACACTTCCTTGAAAACCATTAGTAACATTAAATCCTTCGAGGCTAAAGCTCTCCGGACATGGCTTGGTTGAATAAGAAAATTAGACTTGATAAGTTTCTTTTCCTTACTCATTTGGAGTTGTAGCTCATGTACCTGGGCAGGTGTAAGAGGAGCCAAGCTGACCTTTCTTTTGTCATGCACAAAAGTGTAGAGATTGGTTCGGCCATCATGCCTGGTCTCTTTGTCAAACTGCCATGGTCTTCCTAGCAGAAGATGGCCAGCTTGCATGGGCACCACGCCGGACATGACTTGGTCTTGGTACTTGCCCACACTGAATGGCACAGTGACTTGCTCATGGATCTTGAGCTCCACTTTGTCATCCAGCCATCTCAGTCTATATGGTCGAGGATGCCTTGTTTTCTCTAGACCTAGCTTATCAACCATATATGCACTAGCAACGTTAGTGCAAGAACCACCATCTATGATGAGGTTACATACCTTGCCCTTGATGGTGCAACGGCTGTGGAAGATGTTCTCCCTTTGGATGGTCTCTGAAGGATCCACCATTGCACTGAGGATGCGTCTAGTGACCAGCACTTCCCCCACATCAGGGTACTCAATGTCACCATACTCCTCTTCTGGTTCATAGTCCTCTTCATCTTGGGACTCATATTCTCCAGCCTCCGTAATCAACATGACCCGGTTGTTTGGGCACTCCCTTGAGATGTGTCCACGACCCCTACACTTGAAACAAGTGATGTCACGTGATCTTTGAGGGTTAGAAGACTTACCAGGCTCTCTCTGGTCACGGGTGGGTTCAGGAGGCTTGCTCTTGAACCTTGACTCGATCTTGATGCTCTTGCCTTTGTCTACGGGCTTGGGCATGTTGCTTGGTGCCCAAGGTGTCTTAGGCTTGCTACGGACGTCTTGGCTCTTACGTTTGATGTGCTGCTCAGCCTGGACAGATAGGTGGAACAAGTATTTGAAGTAAGTGTAGATTTGCCTTTCCACCTTGCGGCTGATTCTTTCTTGAAGTCCATCCAAGAATTGTGCCCATCAATGCTTCTTCATCATCATTGAGCTCCAGCCTGTTCCTTAGCTTCTCGAACTCTTCATAGTACTCCTCTACTGATCTAGTACCCTGCTTAAGAGTACGAAAACGACGTTGCAAGTCTCTATGAAAGTAAGGTGGAACAAACCTTTGTCGCATGAGGTCTTTCATGTCGACCCATGAGTCTATGGGCCTCATTCTCTTCCTCCTTCTGTCAGATACCTCACGATCCCACCAGATGAGGGCATTGTCCGTGAGTTGTGCTACTGCCATTGAGACTTTCCTAGGTCCTGGTTGGTTGTAATGATCAAAGATATGATCCATTCTTCTCTCCCAATCTAGGTAAGCCTCGGGGTCTACTTTTCCTGCAAAACATGGAGGAGTTAGGTTAACATCAGGATGAGTTACCCAGTTATAGGCATGTTAATCTCCATCCTCATGATGTCTAGGAGGCATTCTTGGTCTCTGGTGAAGGCCATATGGCTCAAAGCCATCATCTTCTGCCTCTGGTTGCCGTGGAGGTCCTCTCGGCCTATGGTGATAGTTATGAGGTCGTGTGTCCTCATCTCCATCTGGCTGGGGTTCCTCCTGTTCGTGCCATGTCCTAAGGTGCTCAGGACCCTCAGGACGGTCTTGCTCAGCTCTCACGTGCCTTATGGCCTGGAATCTCACCGGTCTTTCCACGCGCTCCAACCTCTCGCCTATGGATGCGAGTTGTGTTTGGAGTGTGGTGAACATGGCCATCATGGCTTTGGTTGCTTCTATGTTTTCTTCTGCCATTGTGTGCTACAAAGAAAGAAGACAAGTTAGGATGCTCCTAAATTATTAGGAGGGTTTTCTTTTTATAAGGATTCGAAAATTTGCAAAAAGGGAAAAAATCTGAGAATTGGAAATTCAAAGATATGAAGATTTGAAAAAAAGGAAACTTTCTTGACAACTTGTGCTAGCTGTCCAATTCGAATTCTTTTTGTATCTTTTCTATTTTATTTTTCTTATCTTTTTAATTAAACTTAAAAATAAAGGAAATATGATTTAAACAAAAAGGAAAACGTGAATGGCAATGCAAAAGTGAATCTAAACCCTAGTGATACACGTAGAAGGCTAGATGCACTAGGTTTGGAGTTTGATGTTATTTTTTTTTATTTTTCTTGAATGCGACTTAAACTAATGCAAGAACTAAAACCAAAACAAGCAAAAGGATAGAAACAACCTCGTTTAGGAGCTTTAAGCTCTGATACCAAAATGATACAAGCCTCGATTCAAGGCTTATATGCGTGTGGGCTGTGTGGAGAAGGTTAGGTGAGAAACTCGAACTTAGACTTCTTGGATATGGGTTTTTGGGTTGGTATTGGGTGGAAGGGTGAAGTGAACCACACGAGGGGTGATGAACCTCGTGATAAATCACAAACTTAGAGCTAGGAGGGCTGGTCTCAACTAGGTTCTAAGCGCACAAGATTCTTGAGAGAAAACTTGTAAGAAAATTCGATCTTTATTAATTAGCAAAAAGGTTATCGAACTACAATGCTGGAAGGAGCCTTATTAACATGCTAGACAGCTTGACCTTCTAGGGTCGACCCAAATAAGAAAAGGAAAACTTACAAAAGTGCACAAAGGAAAAGATACAAAAGTGTATAATCGAAAAAAGGACCTATTCCTAAAATGTTCTTGACTCAAAAATGTAAAGCATCTAGATCCTACCCTGCAAAACTGAAAGAGGCATATATTCGAATTGAAACTTACCTTAACTAACCTCACGGCCAAGAAATGGAAGGTGGCCATCCTTGTGGCATGCACGCGCCTTGCTCCTAGTCTTCGACTTGGAGTAGGGTTAAAAATCTTTGGGCCCTGACTTCTCTTGCCACTAAAGCCCAAGTCTCTGATGTCCCTTGTGTTGTTGAAAAGCCTTTGGACTCTACTTTGCTCTTCTGGCCCATTGTCCTTAGCTGATCTTCCTCTACGAGCTTGTCCACCCATAAGCTTAATTTGTGGAAGAGTGCCCTTGATCTGCTTCTTGTCATTGCTCCTGGTGGCACTACTGGTGTGGATACTTCCTCTAGATGCATGTCCTGAAGCTGGTAGCTTATCTGGTCCGAGTTTCCTTGTGTGGAAGTTGAATTGCTCGTGCACTTGGCTGGATCGGCTGTACCGGCTGGACTGTGCGAGGTACTGGCCGGAATGCCTTCAGGACCGGCCAAGTTGATCCCGGAGTTGGTGGCATCACCAAGGGGACCGGCGGTGTCATCCACGTCCCCACCTAGTGTGCCGGAAGCTTGGGCCTCTCCGCCGGCAATGCAGGTTGCTCTGGTCCTATTGGTCGAGGGTCCGGCGGTACTGCTTGGACCGGCAGGCATGCCAGATGGTCCGGCTGTCTTGGGCAAGCTTCCTGGTCGGCCAGTCTGGTCTCCTGGTCGGCCAGTCTGGTCTCCTGGCTGGATATACGACCTGATGTCCTCATCAGGCCCGGCTGTCTTGGGCCAGCTCCCTGGTCGGCCAGTCTGGTCTCCTGGCCGGCCATACGACCTGATGTCCCCATCAGTAGTGCAAACATCAGGATTTACCAACGGAACACCGACGAAATTACTTCCCTCGGTAGTCCGTCGGAAAACCATCGCATAGGCGTTGGAAAATCCGATGATTTTATTTCCGTCGGAAATGCCATCAGAAATATTAATGTTTTCTTGTAGTGGTAGTTCTTTGAGTCTCAAATGATTGAGATAGCTTAATGTGGGCATTGAATTGAGATAGCTCTGTATCAAATTTTAAACACGATGTAGTGCTTACATGTGAAGTTGATCAGCTAGTTAAAATGATCATTTTAAACTAATCATTTTAAACTAATCATTGGTGCTCATTTACCAATGGTTTTCAAATGAAACATAATGCATGGCATCATGCAATTTGGGATAGATTGGATTACTTGGAGGCTTTGTCGTAGCTCTTTAAGCCTCAAAAGTTGTCACAATGTTGCAAATTGAGCTAGATTAACGTGAGCGTTGGATTCATGTCATTTAAGCTTTAAATCAAATGTAAAAGGCAATTTAGTGTGAACATGTCAAGGTTATCGGCTAGTTAAAATCATCATTCTAAATTGATCATTGGTGCATATTGAGAAATGGTTTACAAATGAAACATAATGCATGGCTTCACGCTGTTTGGATATATTAGTTACTTGAAGGCTTTGTCGTAGCTATTTTGGTCTTAAATTTTGTCACAATATAGAATATTCCGCTAACTTAATGTGGGAGTAGGATTCCTGTAATTCTAAACTCTAAATCAATAGTTTCAGATGATTTAGTGCGGACATTTCAAATTGATCGGCCAGTTAAAGTGATCATTCTAAATTGATCATTGTGCTACTTGAGTAAAGGCTTATATATTAAGCATAAAACATGGCTTCACGTAGTTTTGGATACATTGGATGAAATGTTATGGACGTTTTAGTGCGAACATTTCAAGCTTATTGGTCAATTAAAGTGATCATTCTAAACTGCTCCTTGGTTCTCATTGAGCAAATGTTTCAAATGAAGCATAATGCATGGCATCACGCCATTAAGGATTGATTGGATTAGTTGGAGGCTTTTTCGTAGCTATTGCGGTCTTAAATTAGATCACAATATAGAAAATTAAGCTAGCTTAACGTGGGCATTGGATTTGTGTCATTCTGAATTTGAAATCAAAAGTAACAGACGATTTAGTGCGGACATGTCAAGTTGATCGGCCAGTTAAAATGATCATTCTAAACCGATCATTGTATTGACATAGGAAAATCAAATAAGACCTATCTTGACCTACAAGGCAAGTGTGAGCACGAAAATTCAGTTTGAATAACAAGGGAAATGAAAAAGGATGGGTTATTATTAACCACATGGTTGAAATGGTTAAATAGCTACCTTGGGAGAAGAATCAAGGTGAAAACGTCATGCCCATGCTGCACACAGTCTTGGCAACCACACCAAACAGTCATGCCCATGCTGTCTCCTCTCTTCTCATTGGTTGTTGACAGGCTCCTCCTCTATTCAAACTCATCCACAAGTTTGGATTCGTTTTCTTTTGTGTTCACATTGTAAATCCTTTATAAAAGGGCTGTAAAGACTCAATGTATAATATACTCTTAGGAGATTCTTCTCCATAAGTCTAAGTCATTTCTCATTTTCTCATACTTCTCTTTGAGTTTTCAGATTCAATTCTTCACATTTCTCCTCTATAATCTCAATATTCTTACATGGTATCAGAGCATAAGATCATTCTCTTATCTTTTCTACTCAAATCTCTCAGTTTCTAATCTAAAATTCTGTCAAAATCTCTCAGTCTTTAGACTAAAAACTCACGGTTTCATTCAACCATAAAAGCTGCTTCCTTTGAGCTCTTCAAAGCCTAACAATGGAGGATACAGTTCAAATTAGTTCCAGCCTGAAACCTACGGTGATAGTAGTAGTTCTCAAAGGCTTGAACTACACATTATGGTCAAGAACCATCAAGACAGCCATTTGTGGCAAAGGACTTTGGAATCACATCTTGGAGGATAATACTCCATCTATAGATGATCCAAAGGAGAAGAAGGATGAGGCAACAAGAAAAGAAGAAGCTAGGTGGTTCCAAGAAGATCAATCAGTCCTTGGATTCCTCCAAAATTCATTGGACCCATCCATTCTTGAAGCTTATTCACATTGTGAAACTGCCAAGTCTCTTTGGGACACTCTCAAGAGGGTGTATGGGGATGTTTCAAACCTCAGCCGTGTGTATGAGGTTAAGAAGGCTCTCAATGATCTACACCAAGAGGATATGGAGTTCACAAAATTCCTGGGCAAGTTCCAGTCAACATGGTCCGAGCTTGACATGTTGAGACCAAGTTCTATGGATCCAAAGGTGCTTAATGAAAGGAAGGAACAAGACAAGATATTTGGGCTCCTTCTCAACCTAAATCCAGCCTTTAAGGATGTGATTAAGTCCATCCTGAGAGAGCCAAAACTCCCTGATTTCGAAGAGGTGTGCTCACGGATTCAAAGAGAGCAAGGCAACATTGGTTTGTTTGGTGGTAAAGGAGAACTAGTCATGGCCAACAAAAGCGTGTTTAAGCAAGAGGATAGGAAGAGTGTGATGTGTGAGCATTGTAAGAGGAATGGCCACATCAAGGACAAGTGCTGGATACTTCATCCTCATCTTAAGCCAAACCGGTTCAAGGATTCAAAGGCTAACATCTCTCAAATGGTTGCGACTGAACCGGCAAGTTCATCCAACCAAGGAGGGGAGCTAGCTATGAATGTATCCATGGAGTATGTTAAGAAGAGTGACTTGGAGGATCTCATCAAGGCCTATGCCTCAAAACTCTCCGGTATCACTCTCTACTCCAATAAATCGCTTGATAAACCAGATCATAAGTTGGTAGTGGATTCAGGTGCTTCTCACCATATGATTAGCAATGCTAGGTTGTTAAAGAACATTGAACCATGTCTAGGACAAGTAACTATAGCTGATGGTAAGGGTATTCCAATTGAAGGAACCGGAAAATTAAGACTATTTGACAAAGAAACTAATGCATTCTTTGTACCTAAATTTAAGTCTAATCTAGTTTCTGTCAAAAGGCTACTAAAGACCTCAATTGCAATGTTACATTTGGGCCTAACAATGTTTACTTTCAGGATATTAAGAGTGGTAAGATACTTGGAGGTGGTGTAACTCAAGATGAGCTCTATGTTCTTGAAGACCCTCCAAGCAATTTGGATTCCTTAGCTTTCAAATCCTGTGTTTTTGCTAATAAAGATGTCTTATGGCATGCTAGATTAGGACATCCTCATGCTCGTGCTTTAAGCTTAATAATTCCTAATGTCGCTTATGATCACTCAGTTTGTGAGGCTTGTATCCTTGGCAAACATTGTCGTGTTGTTTTCCCTAAATCGCCTACAATTTATGAGCATTGCTTTGATTTAGTACATTCCGATGTTTGGACCTCACCTTACATGTCTAGAGATAGGAATAAATACTTTGTGACCTTTATAGATGAGAAATCGAAATATACATGGGTTACATTACTTCCATCTAAAGATAGGGTTTATGAGGCATTTATAAACTTTCATAATTATGTTACTAATCAATTCAATGCCAAGATCAAAGTGTTAAGATCAGATAATGGAGGGAATACACAAGTCAAAGATTCAAAGCTCATCTAAACAAACATGGAATACTACATCAAACTAGCTGTCCACACACACCACAACAAAATGGAGTTGCTGAAAGGAAGAACCGACACTTAATGGAAGTAGCAAGATCCATGATGTTTCATACCAATGTTCCTAAAAGTTTTTGGGGAGATGCAGTCTTGGTTGCTTGCTACCTCATCAATCGGATTCCAACCAAAGTCTTGCAAGATATATCCCCATTTGAGGTACTCAATAAAACTAAACCTTCCATTGATCATTTACGTGTATTTGGGTGTGTGTGCTTTGTGTATGTTCCAGGTGATCTAAGAAACAAGTTGGAGGCAAAGAGCATCAAGTGTATGTTCCTTGGATATTCGACAACACAAAAGGGTTATAAGTGCTATGATCCGAGCAACAACAGGACATATGTGTCTAGAGATGTCAAGTTCATAGAAGAACAAAGCTATTATGATCAGAAAGATTGGGAAGGATTGAAGGATCTCTCAAGGTCACCTTCTGATTTGGCTACGAGTTTGAGGTTTCTCTTGAATCATTTGGGAAATGATCTGCCAAAGGATTCAAGACACGAAGAAACAAGAACCTTAAGTAGTTCACAAGATACCCAAGAGAATGAACAAGGGGTGGTAACTCAAGAACCAACTCCAATCCAAGAAGAAGCTATGGCCCAAAATCAAGAACAAGACGACTTGGAAGTGGGTATAGAGGAACCTATTCACCAAATGGAAGAGGAAACGGTTGTAGAGGAGGCTGCACCACCTGTTCAGCATTTAAGGAGGAGTACTAGACTTAGGAACACTAGGATATTCTACAACAACCAGGTCGTGGCTCATCCCATACAAGCTGTTTGTTCCCTTGACCTCTTGCCATCTAGTCATCAAGCATTCCTTGGAAAGATTGAACAAAGTAAGATTCCAAGGACTTATGAAGAAGCTGAGAGCAAGAAAGAATGGTTAGATGCAGTAAGAGATGAGAAGGGAGCTATGGAAAGGAATCATACATGGGATATACAAGAACTTCCCAAAGGCAAGAAGGCTGTGAGTTCCAAGTGGGTGTTCACCATCAAGTATAAGAGCAATGGGGACATAGAAAGGTACAAGGCACGTCTAGTTGCAAGAGGTTTCACTCAGACATATGGAGAGGACTATACTGATACATTTGCACCGGTGGCTAAGCTACACACTGTAAGGGTTGTACTTTCACTAGCTATGAATCTGACTTGGGACTTATGGCAAATGGATGTCAAGAACGCATTCCTACAAGGAGAACTTGAAGAGGAAGTGTATATGACTCCACCACCAGGCCTTGAAGATTTTTGCAAAGAGGGACAGGTTCTAAGACTTAGGAAGGCAATATATGGGTTGAAGCAGTCACCAAGGGCCTGGTATCACAAATTAAGCTCCACACTTACTGATAATGGGTTTAGGAAATCCCATTCAGATCATACTTTGTTCACTCGTCAAAACTCCAAAGGAATCGTGGCGGTCTTGGTTTATGTGGATGACCTTATCATCACAGGAGATGATAAGGAAGAAATTCAGTCCACAAAGGCCTTCTTAAACAGATCATTTGACATCAAGGATCTTGGAGAGTTGAAGTACTTCTTGGGTATTGAAGTGTGTCGGTCTCAAGAAGGGCTCTTTCTATCCCAAAGAAAGTATGCTCTTGATCTGTTGACAGACACGGGAAAGCTTGGGGCTAAACCGGCCAAAACTCCTCTTGAAGATGGCTACAAGGTCAACGGAAAGGAGGAGAAAGCTGATGAGTTATTTAAGGATGTTTCTCAGTATAGGAGACTAGTTGGGAAGCTGATCTACCTCACCCTCACACGACCAGACTTGTGTTTTGCTGTGAATCAAGTAAGTCAACATATGCAAATGCCTACTGTATATCATTGGAGCATGGTAGAAAGGATCCTTAGATACATCAAAGGATCTCCTGGTCAAGGTATATGGATGGGCAAGAATGGGAACACTGAGATTGTCGGGTATTGTGATGCGGATTGGGCTGGTGATAGGGTGGATAGGAAATCAACCACTGGGTATTGCACCTTCGTTGGTGGGAACTTAGTCACTTGGAAGACTAAGAAGCAGAAGGTGGTATCATGTTCTAGTGCTGAAGCAGAATATAGGGCTATGAGGAAGCTGACAAATGAAGTAACTTGGCTCAAAGCACTCTTGAAAGATTTTGGTATTGCACAACCAGGGCCAATTACCTTCCATTGTGATAATCAGGCAGCCATTCACATAGCTTCAAACTCAGTGTTTCACGAGAGGACCAAGCACATAGAGATCGACTGCCATAAGGTTAGGGAGAAAGTTCAAGATGGAACCATTCTGCCATGTTATACAAGGAGTGAAGACCAACTAGCTGACATCTTCACAAAGGCAGCAAGTCTCAAAGTTTGCAAGAACATCTTTAGCAAACTTGGGCTTGTTGATTTATCACACCCATGATCAAAGGTCTCCTAATCCAAGAGCAACACACTCTTTTTCCCTTATTAAGGTTTTGTCCCAAGTGGTTTTCCTTAATAAGGTTTTTAATGAGGTGTTGCCTTGGGTTCCCAAGCTTAAGACTTTAGGGTGATTCCAAAGTCTTTAGCTTGAGGGGGAGTATTGACATAGGAAAATCAAATAAGACCTATCTTGACCTACAAGGCAAGTGTGAGCACGAAAATTCTGTTTGAATAACAAGGGAAATGAAAAAGGATGGGTTATTATTAACCACATGGTTGAAATGGTTAAATAGCTACCTTGGGAGAAGAATCAAGGTGAAAAAGTCATGCCCATGCTGCACACAGTCTTGGCAACCACACCAAACAGTCATGCCCATGCTGTCTCCTCTCTTCTCATTGGTTGTTGACAGGCTCCTCCTCTATTCAAACTCATCCACAAGTTTGAATTCGTTTTCTTTTGTGTTCACATTGTAAATCCTCTATAAAAGGGCTGTAAAGACTCAATGTATAATATACTCTTAGGAGATTCTTCTCCATAAGTCTAAGTCATTTCTCATTTTCTCATACTTCTCTTTGAGTTTTCAGATTCAATTCTTCACATTTCTCCTCTATAATCTCAATATTCTTACACATTGGTGCTCCTTGAGAAAATATTTACAAATGAATCATAATACATGGCATCACGCAATTTGAGATACATTCGATTAGTTGAAGGCTTTGTCGTTGCACTTTGTGTCTCAAATGTTGTCACAACATTGAAAATTGAGCTAGATCAACGTGGGTGTTGAATTCATGTCATTTTAAGCTCTAAGTCAAATGTTAAAGACGATGTAGAGCAGACATGTACAGTTGATCAACCAGTTAAAATGATCATTCTAAACTGATCATTGGTACTCATTGAGCAAAGGTTTACCAATGAAGCATAACACATGGCATCACGCGGTCTGAGATATATTGGATTACTTGGAGGCTTTGTTAATGCTATTTCGGTCATAAATTTTGTCACAATATAGAATATTGTGCTAGCTTAATGTGGGTCTTGGATTTGTGTCATTCTGAACTCTAAATCAAAAGTTAAGGAGGATTTAGTTCAGACATGTCAAGTTGATCGGCCAGTTCAAATGATCATTCTGAACTGATCAATGGTGCTGCTTAAGTTAAGGCTTATAAATGAAGCATAATGCATGGCATCACGCAGTTTGGGATAGATTGGATTAGTTCGAGGCTTTCTCGTAGTGTTTCAGTCTCAAATGTTGTCGCAGTATTGAAAATTGAGCTAGATTGATATCGTTCTGAGCTCTAAATTAAATGTTAAAGACGATTTAAACATGTCAAGGTTATCAGCTAGTTAAAATAATCATTCTAAACTTATCATTGGTGCTCATTGAGAAATTGTTTACAAATGAAGCATAATGCATGGCTTCACGCAGTTTGGATAGATTAGATTACTTGGAGGCTTTCTCTTAGCTATATATGTCTTAAATTTTGTCACAATATAGAATATTCAGCTAGCTTAACGTGGGCATAGGATTCATGTAATTCTGAACTAAAAATCAAAAGTTTTGGTTGATTTAGTGCGGACATGTTAAGTTGATCGACCAATTAAAGTGATCATTCTAAACTGATCATTAGTGCTCCTTGAGTAAACGCTTATAAATTAAGCATAATGCATGTTATCACGCTTTTTGGGATAAATTTGATTACTTGAAGGCTTCGTGGTAGTTCTTTGAGTCTCAATTGTTTTCACAATATAGAAAATTAAGATAGCTTAATGTGGGCGTTGAATTCATGTCATTCGAAACTCTAAATCAAATGTTAAAGACAATCTAGTGCAGACATGTGAAGTTTATCCATTAGTTAAAATAATCATTTTAAACTAATCATTGGTGCTCATTGAGCAATGGTTTACAAATGAAACATAATGCATGGCATCAGCAGTTTTGGATAGATTGGACTACTTGGAGGCTTTTTTGTAGCTATTTCTATCTTAAATTTTTTGACAATATAGAAAATTGAGTAAGCTTAACGTGGGCGTTGGATTCGTGTCATTTTGAACTCTAAATCATATGAAGTGACGATTTAAGGCAGACATTCCAAGTTGATCGGTCAGTTAAAGTGATCGGTCATTCAAATTGTGTGATGCCATGTATTATGCTTCATTTGTAAACCCTTGCTCCATGAGCACCAAACTGCTCATTGGTGCTCATGGAGCAAGGGTTTACAAATGAAGCATAATACATGGCATCACACAATTTAGGATAGATTGGATTACTTGGAGGCTTGTTTCATAGCTAATGCGGCTTTAAATTTGATCACAATATAGAATATTGAGATAGCTTAACGTGGGAATTGGATTCGTTTCAGTCTGAACTCAAAATCAAAAGTTAGGGACGATTTAAGTTGCTCGACCAGTTAAAATGATCATCTTAAACTGGTCATTGGGGCTACTTGAGTAAAGGCTAATAAATGAAGCATAATGCATGGCATCACGCAGTTCGGGATACATTGGATTACTAGGAACCTTTGTCGTAGTTCTTTCAGTGTCAAATGTTGTCACAATATTGAAAATGGAGCTAGGTTAACATTGGTGTTGGATTCGTGTCATTCTAAACTCTAAATCAAAAGTTATGGAGAATTTAGTGCGGACATGTCAAGTTGATTGGGCAGTTAAAATGAAAATTCTAAAATGGTCATTGGCGCTCCTTGAGTAATGGCTTATAAATGAAGCATAATGTATGACATCACGCAGTCGTGATACACTGGATTATTTGGAGCCTTTATTGTAGGACTTTCAGTCTCAAATGTTTTCACCTTTCAGTCTCAAATGTTTTCACAATATTGAAAATTGAGCGATATTAACAAGAGCGTTGAATTCGTGTCATTCTGAACTCTACATCAAACAAAAGATTCAGTGCATACATGTCAAGTTGAACGGCCAACTAAAATGATTATTTTTAACTAATCATTGGTGCTCCATGAGTAAAGGCTTATAAATAAAGCATAATGTATGGCATCACGCATTTTGGGATACAATGGATTACTTGGAGGCTTTGTCGTAGCTTTTTTCAGTCTCAAATGTTTTCACAATATGAAAATTGAGCTAGATTAACGTGTGCGTTGGATTCGTGTCATTTTGAACTTTAAATCAAAAGCTACAGAAGATTTAGTGCGATCATGTCAAGTTGATCGGCCTGTGAAAATGATCATTCTTAACTGATCATTGGTGCTCCTTGAGTAAAGGCTTATAAATGAAGCATAATGCATGGCATCCGGTAGTTTTGGGAAAGATTGGATTACTTGGAGGTTTTGTCGTAGCTCTTTCACTCTCAAATGTTGCCAAAAATATTGAAAATTAATCTAGATTAACGTGGGCGTTGGATTTATGTCATTTTGAGCTCTAAATAAAATGTTAAAGATGATCTTGAGCTGACATGTCAACTGGATCAGCTAGTTAAAATGATCATTCTCAACCTATCATTGGTGCTCATTGAGCATATGGTATACAAATGAAGCATAATGCATGGCATTGCGTAGTTTGGAATTGATTGGATTACTTGAAGGCTTTGTCGTAGCTATTTCAGTCTTAAATTTAATCACAATATAGAAACCTGAGCTAGCTTAACGTAGGCGTTGCATTCGTGTAATTCTGAACTCTAAATAAAAAATTACAGACGATTTTCCGCGGAAATGTCAAGTTGATCGTCTGGTTAAAATGGTTATTCTAAACTAAGTATCGGTGCTTTTTGAGTAAAGGCTTGTAAATGAAGCATTTGCAGCTTGGAATACATTGGATTACATGGAGGCTTTGTAGTAGGTCTTTTAGTATCAAATGTTGTCACAATATTGAAAATTGAGCTAGATTAATGTGGGCGTGGAGTTCATGTCATTTTGACTCAAAATCAAATTTGAAAGACGGTTTAGTGCGGAAATGTCAAGTTGATCAGGTAGCTGAAATCATCATTCTAAACTAGTATATGGTGCTCATTTAGCAAAGGTTTACAAATGAAGCATAATGCCTAGCATCACGCAATTTGGAATACATTGGATTACTTGAACGCTTTATTGTAACTATTTCAGTTAAATTTTGTCAAAATAATTAAAATTGAGCTAGCTTAAAGTGGGCGTTGGATTCATGTCATCCTGAACACTAAATCAAAAGTTATAGACGATTTAGTGCAGACATTTCAAGTTGATCGGCCAGTTAACATGATCATTCTAAACTGATTATTGGTGGACCTTGAATAAAAGCTTATAAATGAAGCATAATGCGCAACATCACGCAGTTTAGGATAGATTGGATTACTTTATGGCTTTTCCTCGCTCTTTCAGTCTCAAATATTTTCACAATATGAAAATTGAGCTAGCTTAACATGGGCTTTGGATTCATGTCATTTTGAGCTCTAAATCAGAAGTTAAAGACGATTTAGTGTAGACATGTCAAGTTTATCAGCTAGTTAAAGTGATCACTCTAAACTAATCATTGGTCCTCTTTGAGTAAAGGCGTATAAATGAAGCATAATGCATGGCATCACACGTTTTGGGATAGATTGGATTCCTTGGAGGCTTTGTTGAAGCTATTTCGGTTTTGAAATTATGTCAAAATATAGAAAATTGAGCTAGCTTTACTTCGGCGTTGGATTCCTGTCATTCCAAACTCTAAATGAAAAGTTAAGGACGATTGAATGCAGACATGTCAAGGTTATCGGCCACTTAAAATATTCATTCTAAACTTATAATGGGTGCTTATTGAGCAAAGTTTTACAAAAGAAGCAAAATGTGTGGCATCACGCATTATAAGATAAATTGGATTATTTACGGGCTTTGTCATACCTATTTTGGTATTAATTTTTGTCTCAATTTAGAAAATTGAGCAAGCTTAACATGGGCGTTGGATTTGTGTCATTCTTAACACTGAATCAAAAGTTAAAGACGATTTAATGTGAACATTTCAAAGTTATCAGCCAGTTAAATTTATTTTTCTAAACTCATCATTCGTGCTCGTTGAGCAAGGATTTGCAAATTTAGCATAATGCATGGCATCAAGAAGTTTGGATTACTTGTAGGCTTTTTCATAGCTATTTTGGTCTTAAATTTTGTCGCAATATAGAAAATTAAGCTAGCTTAATGTGGGCGTTGGATTCGTATCATTCTGAACACTAAATAAAAAGTTACAGACGATTTATTGCGGAAATGTCAAGTTGATCTGCCAGTTAAAATGATTATTCTAAACTGATCATTGGTTCTCATTGAGCAAAGGTCACAAATGAAACATAATGCATAGCATCACGTTGTTTTGGGTAGATTGGGTTACTTGGATGTTTTGTCGTAGCTATCTTACTCACAATATAAGAAATTGACCTACCTTTAACGTGGACGTTGGATTCGTGTTATTCTGAACTCTAAAACAAAACTTACAGTTATTCAGGGCGGAAATGTCAAGTTGAGCGTCCAATTAAATTTATCATTCTAAACTGATCATTGGTACTCCTTGAGTAATGGTTTTCAAATGAAGCACAATGCATGGCATCATGCAATTTTGGATAGATTGGATTATTTGGAGATGTTTTCGTAGCTATTTTGGTCTTAAATTTTGTCACAAAATAGAAAATTATGCTAACTTAACGTGGGCATTGGATTCGTGTCATTTTGAACTTTGCATCAAAAGTTAAAGACAATTTAGTCCGGACGTGTCAAGTTGATCGGTCAGTTAAATTGATCATTCAAAGCTGATCATTTGTGCTCATTAAGTAAAGGTTTACAAATGAAGGATAATGCATGGCATCACGCAGTGTGGGATAGACTGGTTGACTCGGATACCTTGTCATAGCTATTTTGGTGTTAAATTTTTTCACTTTATAGAAAATTGAGCAAAAATTCTGGTCGAATCCAAGATGGTCTCGCTATTGAGATCATCGAAAATGTGAAAAAATAAAAAGTAATATTTTGTCTCAGCAGTCTTAATTTGCTTCTTCATCTTCGGTCGCCTAATTGACTCGTTCGGAGATTAACCGTCTGGTTATTGATGTAAGTTTGATTTCTCTTCTTATTTATTTTTATATTTAATATTATAGTATTTTTAATATTATTTCTTTGATTTTACACGAATTACTATTTTGTAAGGGTCGTCATCCAGAACTTGGGAGAATTGCAGAACTAGTGGTGCAACATCTACAGTTAGAAATGAGGAAAAAGCACAAATCAAAGAAAAAATGGCGGCTATGGAGATAGAGATGACCAAGCTATAATATTTTTCAAATTTTATGAAAACCAAATTCCCGGATTATCCGAATGATTTTTTTCCTCCTTCTCCTCCACCGATGTAATTTGTAGATTTCAAAACAATTAAAATTTAAATATTATTATATTTATAATTTGAAATATTATTTATTTTTAATTTTTTAATATTTTATTAAATATTTCAAAATTTTTTATTGAATTTAATAATTTAAATTTTTATTTTAAAAATAAATATATTTTATTTAAATATTTAACATATATTTTTTAAAAATAATTATTAAATTTTTTTTCTATTTTTTGGTTAATTCCGACGGAAGAACTCGTCGGAAATTGATACTGGTCCGACGGATAGTGTTATCGCTAATCCGTCAGGAAGATTATTTCATCGCGATGGCTGAAAACCATCGGGATACACCGAAAACTATACACCATTGGGTGTGTGTCGGTAGTTTCTGATGCCATTTATCATCGGTGTCATTCCCGATGACACCTGTCATCAGAAGTCATCGACGGCCTGACGGACTAAATCAATCGCAAATACGTCAAGAATTTGCTGATGGCTACATTTATCGCAAACCTATCGGGAATTACTTGGAGGCTTTATCGTAGCGATTTCGGTCTTAAATTTTGTCACGATTTGATGTGGACATTTCAAGTTGATTGGCTAGTTAAATTGATCATTCTAAACTGATCATTGGTGCTCATTAAGCTAAGGTTTACAAATGAAGCATAATGCATGACATCACGTATTTCGAGATAGATTAGATTACTTGGAGGATTTGTCATTGCTACTTCGGTCTTAAATTTTGTCACAATATAGAAAATTGAGGCAGCTTAGTGTGGCATTGGATTCCTGTCATTCTGAACTCTAAATCAAAAGTTACAGACGATTTAGTTTGGACATGTAGTTGATCGGCCACTTAAAATGACCATTCTAACCGATCATTGGTGCTCATTGGGCAAAGGCTTACAAATAAAGCATAATGCATTCCATCATGCAGTTTGGGATATATTCGATTACTTTGAGGCTTTTTCATAACTATTTCGGTCTTAAATAATTTCACAATATAGAAAAATAAGGTAGCTTTACTTGGGTGTTGGATCCATGTTATTCTGAACTCTCAATCAAAAGTTAAAGCCAATTTTGTGCGCACATGTCATGTTGATCGACCAGTTAAATTGATCTTTCTAAACTGATTACTGGTTCTCATTGAGCAAATGTTTAAAAATGAAGCATAATATATGGCATCACACAGTTTGGGATAGATTAGATTATTTGGAGGCTTTGTCGTAGCTATTTCGGTCTTAAATTTTGTAACAATATAGAATATTGAGGTAGCTTAACTTGGGCGTTTGATTCCGATCATTCTGAACTCTGAATCAAAACTTAAAGAATATTCTGAACTCTGAATCAACTTGATTGGCTAGTTAAATTGATCATTCTATACTGATCGTTGGTGCTCCTTGAGTAAAGGCTTATAAATGAAGCATAATGAATGGCATCATGCAGTTTGGGATATATTGGATTACTCTGAGGGTTTTTCATAGCTACTTCAGTCTCATATGTTGTCACAATATGGAAAAATTGAGCTAGCTTAGCATGGGCGTTGGATTCATGCCATTTTGAGCTCTAAATCAAATGTTAAAGAAGATTTAGGGCGGACATGTCAAATTTAGCAGCTAGTTAAAATGATCATTCTATAATGAACATTGGTGATCCTTGAGTAAATGCATATAAATGAAGCATAATACATGGCATCACACATTTTGGGATAGATTGAATCACTTGTAAGCTTTGTCATAGCTATTTCGATCTTAAATTTTGTCACAATATAGTAAATTAAGCTAGTTTTAATTCGGCATTGGATTCGTGTCATTCACAATTCTGAATCAAAAGTTAAAGACGATTTAGTGCGGACATATCAACTTGATCGGCCAGTTAAATTGCAAAAGTGATAATTGGTGCTCATTGAGAAAAGGTTTACAAATGAAATATATTGCATGGCATCACGCAGTTTGGGATAGATTGGATTACCCGGAGGCTTTGTTGTAACTATTTTGGTTTTTCACAATATAGAAAATTAATCTAGCTTAACGTGGGTGTTTGATACAAGCCTTGAATCAAGGCCGTAACACTCGCGGACTGGTTGGAGAAGATTAGGCGAGAAACTCGGCCTTAGGCTTCTGGATGGGGGTTTTCTGGTGGGTATTGGATGGAGAGGTGAAGTGAACCACACAAGGGGTGATAAACCTCGTGATAAATCACAGCTTAGAAGCTAGGAGGGCTGGTCTCGACTAGGGTTCTAAGCGAAAGAGTTCAAGGAGAAAAACTCATAGAAAAAAAGTTCTATCTTTATTAATATCAAAAAATTGTCGAACTATAGTGCTGAAGGAGCCTTATTAATATGCTCGGCAGCTTGACATTCTAGGGTCGACCCAAATTAGAAAAATGAAAAAGTTACAAAAGTGTACAAGGAAAATTACAAAAAGAAAATAATCAAAAAAGTACCACTAGCTAAATTGTTTTTGACTCAAAAATGTAAAACTTCTAATTCCTACCCTGGAAAACAGAAAAGGGAAGTATATAATTGAAAACTTACCATTCTTACCTTTCGGCCAAGAAATGGAAGGTGGCCACCTTGTGGCATGCACGCGCCTAGCTCCTAGTCTTCGACTTGGAGTAGGGCTATGAATTGTTGGGACCTGACCTATTTTGCCATGAAAGCCCAAGTCTCTGGAGTTCTTTGAAATGTTGAGAAGCCTTTGAACTCTTCCTTGTACTCTTGGCCCAATGCTCCTTGTCGATGATCTTCTAGGAGCTTGTCTACGAACAAACTGAACTTGTGGAAGAGTGCCCTTGTTCTGCTCCTTGTCATTGCTCCTGGTGGCACCACTGGTGTAGAGACTTCATCCAGGTTCATGCCTTGAAGCTGGTAGCTTAGTTGATCCAAATCTCCTTATGTAGATGTGCAAATGGTGGTGCAATCGGCTGGATCGGCTGGATGGTGCGAGGAGCTGGCCGAGTTGTCATCGGAGCTGGCCAGATTGATTTCTGAGCCGGCGGCGTCACCAGATGGGCTGGTGGTTTTGTTCAAGTTGCCACCAGTTGGGCCGGAGGTTTGGGCCTCTTCGCTGGAAAAGTTGGCCGGCCCGGGCCGGCTGATCATAGGGCCGGTGGTACAGCTTGGGCCGACAGATGTGCCAAATGGCCCGGCTGTCTTGGGCAAGCATTCTGGTCGGCCATTCTGGTTTTCTGGCCGGCCAGACGATCTGATGCCCTCATCAGTGTTGGATACGCGTCATTCTAAACTCTGAATCAAAAGTTAAAGACGATTTAGTGCGGAAATGTCAAGTTGATCGGCTAGTTAAATTGATCATTCTAAAATGATCATTGGTGCTCATTGAGCAAAGGTTCACAAATGAAGCATAATGCATGGCATAACATAGTTTGGGATAGATTGGATTAGTTGTAGGATTTTTCATTGCTATTGGTGGTCTTAAATTTTGTCACACTATAAAAAATTGAGTTACCTAACGTGGACGTTGGATGCGTGTCATTCGGAACTCTAAATAAAAGTTACGGATAATTTAGTGCGGATACGTCAAGTTGATCGGCCAATTAAAATGATTTATCTGAATTGATCATTGGTGCTCCTTGAGTAAAGACTTATAAATGAAACATAATGCATGGCATCACATAGTTTAGAATGAATTGGATTACTTTGAGGCATTGCCTAGCTCTTATAGTCTCAAATGTTATCACAATATGGAAAATTGAGCTATCTTTAAGTGGGCGTTGGATTGATGTCATTTTGATCTCTAAATCAAAAGTTAAAGACGATTTAATGCGGACATGTCAAGTTGATCAGCTAGTTTAAATGATCATTCTAAACTAATAATTGGTGTCATTGAGCAAGGGTTTACAAATGAATCATAATGCATGGCATCACGCAGGTTGGAATAGATTGGATTACTTGGAGACTTTTTGTAGCTATTTTGGTCTTAAGTTTTGTGACAATATATATAATTGAACTAGCTTAACGTGTCTGTTGGATTCATGTCATTCTTAACTCTGAATAATAAGTTAAAGAAGATTTAGTGCGGACATGTCAAGTTGATCTGACAGTTAAATTGATCGTTCTAAACAGATCATTGGTTCTCATTGAGCAAATATTTACAAATGAAGCACCATGCATGGCATCACACAGTTTGGCATAGATTGGATTACTTGAAGACTTTGTCGTAGCTATTTTGGTCTTTAATTTTTTCACATTATAGAAAATTGAGCTAGCTTAACATGGGTGTTGGATTCGTGTCATTCCGAACTCTGAATCAAAAGTTATAGATAATTTAGTGCGGATATGTCAAGTTGATCGGCCAGTTAATATGATTATTCGAAACTTATCACTGGTGCTCCTTGAGTAAAGGCTTACAAATGAAGCATAATGCATGGCATCACGCAGTTTAGGATGAATTGGATTACTTTGAGGCTTTGCCTACTTGTTTCGGTCTCAAATGTTGTCACAATATGGAAAATTAAGCTTGCTTAACGTGGGCATTTGATTCAAGTTATTTTGAGCTCTAAATCAAAAGTTAAAAACAATTTAGTGCGGACATATCAAGTTGATCAGCTAGTTAAAATGATCTTTCTTAACTGATAATTGGTGTCATTGAGCAAAGCTTTACAAATGAAACATAGTGCATGGCATCACGCGGTTTGGGATAGATTGGATTACTTGTAGACTTTTTCGTAGCTATTTCAGTCTTAAATTTTTGTCACAATATACAAAGTTGAACTAGTTAATGTAGGCGTTGGATTCGTGTCACTAAGAACTAATAAGTTAAAGACTATTTAGTCCAGACATGTTAAGTTGATCGGCCAGTTAAATTGATAATTCTATATTGATCATTGGTGGTCATTGAGCAAAGTTTTACAGATTAAGCATCATGCATGGCATCACGCAGTTTGGAAAAGATTGGCTTACTTAGAGACTTTTTCATAGCTATTTCGGTCAAAAATTTTGTGACAATATAAAAAATTGAGCTAGCTTAACGTGGGTGATGGATTCGTGTCATTCTGAACTCTAAATCAAAAGTTACAAACGATTTAGTGCGGATATGTCAAGTTGATCGGTTAGTTAAAATGATTATTCTAAACTGATCATTGGTGCTCCTTTAGTAAAGCCTAATAGATGAAGCATAATGCATGGCATCACACAGTTTAGGATAGATTGGATTACTTTGAGGGGTTTTTGTAGCTGTTTTGGGATTAAAATTTGTCACAGTATAGAAAATTGAGCTAGCTAAACGTGAGGGTTAGATTCGTGTCATTCTGATCTATGAATCAAAAGTTAAAGACGATTTGGTGTGGACATGTCAAGTTGATCGGCCAGTTAAAATGACCATTCTAAACTGGTTATTGGTGCTCATTGGAAAAGGTTTACAAATGAAGCAACATGCATGGCATTACCCAGTTTGGGATAGATTGGCTTACTTCAAGACGTATTCATAGCTAATTTGGTCTTAAATTTTCTCACAATATAGAAAATTGAGCTAGCTTAACGTGGGCGTTGGATTCATGTCATTCCAAACTCTAAATAAAAAATTACAAACAATTTAGTGTGAATATTTCAAATTATTCGGCCAGTCAAAATGATTATTCTAAACTAATCATTGGTGCTTCTTGAGTAAAGACTTATAAATGAAACATAATGCCTAGCTCTTCAGTCTCAGGCATCACCTAATTTATGATAGAATGAATTACTTTGAGGTTTTGCCTAGCTCTTCAGTCTCAAATGATGTGACAATATGGAAAATTGAGCTAGCTTAAGGTGGGCGTTGGATTGATGCCATTTTGAGCTCTAAATCAAAAGTTAAAGATGATTTAGTGTGGAGCTGTAGAGTTGATCAGCTAGTTAAAATGATCATTCTCAACTGATAATTGGTGTCATTGAGAAAAGGTTTACAAATGAAGCATAATCCATGGCATCACAAAGTTTGGGATAGATTGGATTACTTGGAGACTTTGTTGTAGCTATTTCGCTCTTAAAGTTTGTCAGATTATTGAAAATTGGGTTACCTTAACGTGGGCGTTGGATTCATGACATTTGGATCTCTGCATGAGAAGTTAAATACAATTTAGTGCGGACATGTCAAGTTGATCGGCCAGTTAAATTGATCATTCTAAGCTAATTATTGGTGCTCATTGTAAAAGATTTACAAATGAAGCATCATCTATGGCATCACGCAGTTTGGGATAGATTGGCTTATTTGGACACATTGTCATAGCTATTGCGGTCATAAATTTTGTCACCATATAGAAAATTGAGGTAGGATAAGGTGGGCAATGGAGTCGTGTCATTCGGAACTCTAAATCAAAAGTTACAGACGATTTAGTGCAGACATGTCAAGTTGATCGGCCAATTAAAATGATTATTCTAAACTAATAATTGGTGTCATTGAGCAAAGGATTACAAATGACGCATAATCCCTGACCTCCCGCAACTTGGGATAGATTGGATTGCTTGGAGACTTTTTTGTAGCTATTTCGGTCTTAAGTTTTGTCACAATATAGAAAATTGAACAAGATTAACGTGGGTGTTGGATTCATGTTATTCTGAACTCTATGTAATAAGTTAAAGAGATAATTCTAAACAGATCATTGGTTCTCATAGAGCAAAAGTTTACAAATGAAGCACCATGCATGGCATCACACAGTTTGGGATAGATTGGATTACTTGGAGACTTTTTCGTAGCTATTTTAGTCTTAAACACTACAAGAAAACATTAACATTTCTGATGGCATTTCCAACGGCATTTCCGACGGAAATAGAACCGTCGGACTTTTCTGACAATTTTGCGACGGATAATCGATGGAAAACCGAGGGAAATAAAACCATCGGAGATCCGTCGGTAATTTCTAACGCTCACAGGGCCACCGGTAAATCGAAGGTAAAACCTGACGGTAAACCGTTGAATTTCCGATGAAAGGGTAATCGTCGGGTTATCCTCTTGAAACCGTCGGAATGTTACCAACGTATCTCAGGCCGTCGGTAATATTCCGACGACTTCCCGACGAATTTTTACAGTCCGTCGGGAATCCTTCGGCAGGAGTCGTTGGAAAACCATCGGAAGTATCCGACCATTGTCGGACGCCGTCGGCAATCCGTCGGAAAATTAAGAATAATCTATTAAAATTTTGCGTTTATCCATCGGTGGTCGGAAATCTGTCGGTTGATGAAGATAAAATCTATTCAAAATATGTGAATATCCAGTTGTGGTCGGACACCATCGGAAATAGAGAATATTCTGAAGAATAATCTGTTTAAAATTCGTATTTATCTGTTAAAAATTCTTAATAATCTGTTAAAAATTTGTGATAATATCTAATTTTCACTATAAATAAGCTATGATATTTCACAATTTTAACAGAACCAAAAATTTTAAGAAAATGTGTTCTTTGGGTTCTTATGAGTATTTTCGATCGTGGATGGATAAACCTCGATATGATTCAACCACGGGGGAATTGACTGATGAATTTGCGCAAGATATTGAAGAGTTCATGGCATTTGCATCAAAGAATAGCATGACATCGGAATACGTTAAAATGTATTGTCCGTGTATTAAATGTCGAAATCATAGATTAATCTCTGTTAGAGAAGTAAGTAATCATTTGTATAGGAATAGATTTATGCCGGGTTACAAAATTTGGTATTCACATGGAGAAACTGATGCAACGATGCAATATTATGGTAGTACTTCAAAAAGGATAGATAGTACTAATGTTAGGGTAGAGGAACCGGCATCAGAAGTTGATATAAATGGAGGTACTGTTCAGATGGTGAATGATGCATTTCGTGAACAAAGAGAATCGTACATTGAAGATATTAGTAGAATAGAGGAACCTAATTTGGAAGCCCGGAAATTTTTTGATATGTTAGATGCATCCAAGAAGCCTTTGTATAAAGAATGTAGAGATGGATTATCGCCTTTATCTGCTGCAAGCAGGTTGATGACGATAAAGATGGATTTTAACTTGCCTGAAGATTGTGTGAATGCGATAGCTGATTTTGTTAGAGATATATTACCTGAAGATAATATTGCACCTGCTTCATATTACGAGGTTCAAAAACTTGTATCATGTCTTGGATTGCCATATCAGATGATCGATGTATGTATTGACAACTGCATGATCTATTGGAGAAATGATGAAAACCGTATGAAGTGCCGATTTTTTCACAAACCTCGATTTCAAGAGACAAGCGGTAGAGTACCTATTCCGCATAAACGGATGTGGTATTTGCCATTAACAGAGAGGTTAAAGAGGTTATATCAATCTGAACACACGGCAAAACCTATGAGATGGCATGCAAAACATAATTCGAATGGAGAAATTGTGCATCCCTCGGATGCAGAAGCATGGAAACATTTTCAACAGGTTTATCCTAGTTTTGCATATGAGCCTAGAAACGTATACCTCGGGTTATCTACAGATGGATTCAACCCTTTTGGGAAGCATGGGAGGCAATACTCGTTGTGGCCAGTTATCGTTACACCTTATACTTTGCCTCCTTCTTTGTGCATGAAACGAGAGTTTTTATTTCTAACAATTCTCGTCCCCGGCCCAGAGCATCCTAAGCGATCGCTTGATATTTTCTTGCAGCCACTAATTCATGAGTTAAAAATATTATGGGAAAATGGTGTCGAAGCATTCGATGTTTCCAACCAACAAAACTTCTTGATGCGAGCAGTACTTATGTGTACAATAAGTGATTTTCCAGCATATGGTATGTTATCAGGATGGTCGACGCATGGAAGATTAGCATGCCCATATTGTCAAGATAATACTGATGCGTTCCAACTGAAACACGGACGAAAGACTAGTTGGTTCGATTGTCATCGTTGATTTCTACCACAAGATCATCCATATCGCCGGAACATGATATTGTTTAGGAAAAACAAAAAAGTTTTTGATGCTCCACCTCCTATTCTTGACGGGAATTATATGATGACTCAACTTAGAGATTTTGGTGCTGAGAGAATGGCTTCATGTGGAGGTAACGGACATTACCTTGTTGATGGTTGTGGCGAATACCATAATTGGCACAAGAAGAGCATTTTTTGGGATTTACCATATTGGAAGGACCATTTGTTGCGCCATAATCTAGATGTTATGCACATTGAGAAGAATTTTTTTGACAACATAATGAATACCGTTCTAAATGTGCAAGGAAAAAAAAAAGATAATTTGAAAGCTTGATTGGATTTGCCGGATATTTGTTCTCGGAAGGAACTACATGTAATGTCAAATGGAAAATCATTGTCTCCCGCATTCCGGTTGGATGCACATGCAAAAGATGAATTCTTTGACTGGATTAAGCATAGTGTCAAATTTCCAAATGGATACGCATCTAATCTTTGTATTTGTGTCGATACTATTGACGGTAAATTTTCAGGGATGAAAAGTCATGATTGTCATGTTGTCATGCAAAGATTATTCCCATTTTCCTTTAGCGATCTATTGCCTAAAAACGTCCACGGAGCAATTGCAGGTACGACGTTTACAAGATTTTATATATAAATAATAATAATTTCATATATTATATTATATTAAAATATATTTTTTTATGTAGGGATTGGTGCTTTTTCCGAGATTTATGTACAAGATCACTTACTGTAGACGATATCCGAAATTTGGAGGAAAAAATACCAGTTCTCATTTGTAACCTGGAGAAAATATTTCCACCAGCATTTTTTGATGTTATGGAGCATCTTCCTATTCACCTCCCTAGAGAAGCAACACTTGGAGGACATGTTCAGTACCGATGGATGTATCCTTTTGAGAGATATATGTTCCACCTAAAGAAAAAAGTTAAAAATCTTGCCAGGGTTGAAGGTTCAATCGTCGCACAAAGTATTAATGAAGAAACATCTAACTTTGCCAGCTACTATTTTCCATCGCAAGTGCAAACAAAAAATAGACGACCTTCACGACATGAAGATGGAGGAGAAAAACCAAGCTATCCAGTGTATGTACCAGAAATATTTGCACAAATTGGACGTTTAAATGGAAAAGGGAAGACGCAACGCCTATCAGAGGAGGAACACAATCACTTGCATTTGTATATTTTGACAAATTGCGATGATGTTTTGGAATATGAAAGGTACATTCAATTTAATTTTGTTTTTAGTTATTATTATAATTTATTGTTAATTTTTTTCCATAATTAACAGGATATACATGGAACAAATACGTGTTCATTATTCAGATTACAACGAGAATGAGTTGGTCGAACTTAAAAAAAGCGAATTTGCAAAATGGTTTCATTTTTATGTTAGTGTTATCACAATTATGTAATTTTCAATAATAGTTTACTATTTATATATATATATATATATATATATATATATAATTGACTACATTCAATTATTTTGTAGGTTACTACATGTCCTTCTAGGGGTATAACGTTTCCCACGTGGTTAGTTGAGTTGGTGAGTGGTCCTACATTGACTGCAAAATCTTATCCAATGTACTGCACTCGTGGATATGCTTTTAAGAGTCATCGCGAAGGAAACTCACAAACAACTTGTAATTATGGTGTATCATCTCAATCGGGAGAAATTGTATATAATGGTATTCTTCGTGAAATATTAGAAGTTCACTATCCAGGAATAATTGATTTGAGGTGTATTGTGTTCTATTGTGACTGGTATGACCCTGTCATGGGTCAACGTGAAGACGAATTCGGTGTTACATATGTCCACTCTCGTAAGAGACATCGAAAATATGATCCTTTTATACTTGCATCACAAGCGGACCAGGTTTGTTACATTCGATATCCTCGTGTGAGAAACAAGCAAGATCCTTGGATTACAGTGACCTCAATACATCCTAGAGGAATGGTATGTGGTATTACCAAACAAGAGCCTATGCAACAAAGCACAATTGGTAACTTAGGTTCAATAGACACTTCTCTTGAAGTTAACCTTGTTGTTGATGACACCACGAACGAAGATTACAACGTGTTTCAAGATTCAGAAGAAGAGATTGGCGAGTTTGACGACCAAAATTCAGCTAATTCGGAATATTCATCAAATTTAGATTAAATTTGTGATAATAATGTTTTATTTTATTTTTCACCAAAAAAGCTTGTAAAAAATGCTCACATTTTCTTCGTGGTTCTATAAACAGTTATGCAAATTTGAGAAATTAATAAATTTATTTAAAAATCTACTAAAATTCTAAAATGATCTTTAATTTGAAATAACAATAATAAATAAGTAATACAAACATTTTGTTTAACAAGATACATTGCTTTGGCTATTGCTAGAATTGGAGTAGTTTCGGACAACTTCCTTTGTTTGGTTTGCTAGATTTGGTTTTGTTTTAACATTTAATGCATTTTCACATTTAGTTATCATTTGGTACAGTTACAATGACTAAAGAAATGTGATATTCTAAAATTCAATTGATGGTTTTCCGACGGATATTCGACGGATTTGCTAAGACAGTCGGAACTCCATCGGAAATCTTTAATTGATATACATAACCGATGGAATTCCAACGGTTTTAGCAAATCCGTTGGATATCCGTCAGAAGACCATCAATTGAAACGTGGTCAGACTATTTGTCGAACATGCACGGAGTTTAATCCGTCCGTCGAAATACCGACGGATTTCCGACGGCTTAAAATTTTATGCAGGAATCGTAATTTCCAATGCGGGTTTTCATGAAACTATTAATACAGCCCCGACGAATTCCCGACGGAATTTGCCGTCGGGAATGTGTAATATAACCTACGGTTCAATTTCTTCTCCTCTATCGCATTTCTCTCCTTCTCTCTGCCTTTTTGCCTCCCCGCCGCCGTTTTCGCCTCGCCACCGACAGTTTTTGCCTCGCCGCCGACAGTTTACGCCGGAAGTTTCCTTAACTCGTCTGAAATCATGTAAGTTTTTTCATTATTATAGATAAGGGGGTTGAGAAGTTTCCATAACTGATTGATGCAGTTCTGGAAATAGTTTCCTCTCGTGGTAATTTGATCTATGATTTATGTCGGTTCATTGTATGTTTTATTATTGTCGTTAGTGTGAGTTTTGAGATTTGATTAGAAGTCGTATTTCATATAATACAAAGTTTTGTTGTAAATCCAAGTACAATTTGGACCTTTGATCCGAGCAAATGACCGTGAGTGGGATGAAATCTCAACTTCGCTTATAACAAAGATTCAATATTGAAAAGAAACCAATCTAGTACATAAGAAAATCTTTGAGTTTTTGGTTAATAAAATCTTTGATGTTATTTGCTTCAGATTTTGTGGTTAATAAAACCTTTACTAAAATCAGATTTTGTTGTTATTAAAATCATGATGGTTATTTGCTTTTCGTACTTTTATTTAAATTAAAGGGAAAATGTTTGTTTTCCAAAAACAATTCTTACGATAAATACTGCACTCGATATTTGAGATGCACTATTTTTTATTACTACCTTGATTTGCTAATGCTAGGTCTATCAATTGATCATAATAACATCATTTTACAATTCAAGTAAGGCCAATCAGCAGAGTCTGATATAATGCCATCTTAATAACAATTTAGGATTTTTTAAAAATTATTGCTTTAAGTTGTTGTTTATATCATTATTATAAAATAGAAAGTTTGCAAAATAGAAACTCAAAAATATGATTTTCTATTTTGGTGGTATATAAATATATTAGCGAATTATGAATTTGTAACCCATTTTTAAGAGCAATTGATAAAAAAAATTTGATAAAATTACTATGTTTTTAATTTGTATTTTTAAATATAACATTAATTTTAAAAATAATATAATTTAATATTAAAATAAAAAATCTTAAATTAAAAAGTAAAAAAGAATGTAAATATAATATCAAGATAGATGGATAAAATGTCACAATCATAATGTTTTAAGGTCGTATCAAGATTTCCAAAGACGTGGTGAATCATCGACTCCGAGTTTTATACCAACTCAAGTTCCAGAATCTGCAAATGATTCTTTCCGACCAATGATAATTGAAGAATTGGTTCAGTAGCCTGGTCGTGAACTTCTCACATTTCTCGATCCGAGACGTCAAGGAAACTCGACATAGTAAATTAAATTTTCTATAATTATATTTAAAATAATTATTTTAATACTATTCTATCATTATATTTAAAATAATTATTTTAATACTATTGTAATAAAATTTTGTAGGTAAGGTATTTCAAACAATGGAATAAGCAAATCTATATTAAAAATGCTTCATTCTCTTTTGAATAAACCATATACCAAATTTCGAGATATTCCGTACGAATAACGTCAGATTTGGTTCAGGACGTTTGCGGTATGTTATTTAAATTTTAAATATATAATTATTTTTAAATAGTTTTTAATAATATTTTTTAGTAATATATACTAAAATTTCGCAGCAAGAATTTACATGGGATCCTATGAACACAAAATTGGTGGAAGAAGATTTCGAAAAAGAGGCTGCAGTACAATTTTCCCGCCACATGAATGAATGGAAACAAAAATGGAAAAAGGGAAAAGATAAACCAAGAGGGTTGAATGAGTCGGTTTGGAATGACTTTATTCGTTATTGGGAATCTTCCAGCGTTGAGGTCATCTCAAAAACTAATTCGGGAAACCGGAAGAGCGACCGAGGAGGCAAAGGCATTTATATTCACAATGCCGGATCGACTAGTTTTCGGAGACGAGCCGATCAATTGGTAAATTAATTATTATATTAATTATTTATTATTATTTAAAAATTTTAAAATTATTAATTTAGAATTTTTTTATTTTTAGGCATAAGAAATTGGAGCGCCTCCGAATCACTTGCAACTTCTCGAGGCCGTCCACACGAACAAAAAGACTGGTCGTATCCAAGATGGTCTCGTTAGCGAGATCATCAAAAAAGTAAAAAAGAAAAAAAGTGATATTCTAACCCAGTAGTCTCAAGTTGGTTCTTCATCTTCGGTCGCTGAATTGCCTCGTTCTGAGATTAACCGTCTTGCCTCGTTCATTAAATTTTCTAATAATATTTTTATATTTTTACAGGAAGTACTATTTTCAAAGGGTCGTCATCCAGGAGTCGGAGGAGTTGCAGATACCAGTGCCGCAACATCTGCAGGTAGAAGCGAGGAAAATGAACAACTAAAAGAAAAAATGGCGGCTATGAAAATAGAGATGGATAATCTCAAAAGCTTTGTAGAAATGATAAAAAAATAAATTGCCTGATGACTTTTTTTCTCCTCCTTCTCCTCTTGCACCTCCTTTGTAATTTGTATTTTAAAACTATTGTGTAATATTATTAATTATAATATTATTTTTATTAATTGTATGATTATTTTAAAAAATATTTAAAAATATTAATTTAATTCAATAAAATAAAAAATTTATTAATTTATTTTTTTAATTTATTTTTTTAATATTTATATTTTAAAAATATTTAATTCAATATTTTAAAATATCAATATTAAGAAAATAAATTTTTTATTTTTTCAATTAATTGGTTTTTTCTGACGGATTATGTCTTCCGAAATTTCCGACGGATTATGTCTTCCGAAATTTCCGACGGAACAAGCTGTCGGAAATATCATCGGACCAGTTTCCCGACGGCCGAAGTCATCGGAAAATGTTCCTCGATAATTTGTCGGTAATTCCCGATGGTTGCGGACCATCGAATATTCGTCAGTATTTTCCGATGGACAGTTTCCGTCGGAATTTTCCGACGGCATAATTAATCACCAATCCATCGGAAATTACTGATAAAATCCTGAGAATCTATTTTCCGACGAAATAGTCCCGACGGACTATTTTCGTCGGAAATTAGTCGAGAATCGGTTTTACCGACGTGTTTCCGACGAATATGGCCGTCGGAAATGTGCTATTTTCTTGTAGTGAAAGTTTGTCACAATATAGAAAATTGAGTTAGCTTAACGTAAGCGTTAGATTTGTGTCATTTTAAACTTTGAACCAAAGTTTAACACGATTTAATGTGGATATGTTGAGGTTATCGACAGTTAAATTGATCAATCTAAACTGATCATTGGTGCTGATTGAGCAAAGGTTTACAAACGAAGCATAATGCTTAGCATCACCCAGTTTGGGATAGATTGGATTACTTGTAGACTTTGTCGTAGCTATTTTGGTTGTAAATTTTCTCACAATATAGAAAATTGAGCTAGATTAACGTGGGCATTGGATTCGTGTCATTCCAAACTCTAAATCAAAAATTACAGATGATTTAGTGCGAACATGTCAAATTAATCGGCCAATTAAAATGATTATTCTAAACTGATCATTGGTGCTCCTTGAGTAATGGCTTATAAATGAAGCATAATGCATGGCATCACGTTGTCATAGCTATTGCGGTCATAAATTTTGTCAAAATATAGAAAATTGAGCTCTTTTTTGTAGCTATTTTGGTCTTAAGTTTTGTCGCAATATATAAAATTAAACTAGATTAACGTGGGCATTGGATTTATGTTTTTCTGAACTCTGAATAATAAGTTAAAGATATCATTCTAAATAGATCATTAGTTGTCATCGAGCAAAGGTTTACAAATGAAGCATCATGTATGGCATCACACAGTTTGGGATAGAATGGATTACTTGGAGACTTTTTCGTAGCTATTTAGGTCTTAACTTTTCTCACAAATCAGAAAATTAAGGTAGCTTAACGTACACGTTAGATTCGTGTCATTTCAAACTCTGAATCAAAAGTTAAAGACGATTTAGTGCGGACATGTGAAGGTTATCGGCTAGTTAAATTGATTAATCTAAACTGATCATTAGTGCTCATTGAGCAAAGGTTTAAAAATGAAGCATAATGCTTGGCATCACCAAGTTTGTGATAGATTGGATTACTTCGACATTTTTTCGTAGCTATTTTGCTCTTAAATTTACTTGCAATATAGAAAATTGTGCTAGCTTAACGTGGGCGTTTGATTTGTATCATTCCGAACTCTAAATCAAAAGTTACAGATAATTCTCTGCGGACATGTCAAATTAATCGGCCAGCTGAAATGATTATTCTAAACTGATTTTTGGTGCTCCTTGAGTAAATGCTTATAAATGAAGCATAATAGATGGCATCGCGCAATTTAGGATAGAATGGATTACTTTGAGGCTTTGCCAAGCTCCTTCAGTCTCAAATGTTGTCACAATATGGAAAATTGAGCTAGCTTAACATGGGCATTGGATTGATGTCATTTTGATCTCTAAATAAAAAGTTAAATACGATTTAGTGCATACATGTCAAGTTGATCAGCTAGTTAAAATGATCACTCTAAACTGATAATTGGTGCTCATTGATCAAAGGTTTTCAAATGAACCATAATGCATGGATTCACGCAGTTTGGAATAGATTGGATTACTTGTAGACTTTGTCGTAGCTGTTTCGGTCTTGAATTTTGTCACAATATAGAAAATTGTACTAGCTTAACGTGGGCGTCGGATTCGTGTCATTCTAATCTCTGAACCAAAAGTTAAAGAAGATTGAGTGCGGAAATATCAAGTTTATCTGCCAGTTAAATTGATAATTCTAAACTTAAATTGATGCTCATTCAGCAAAACTTGATATTGAAATACTTGGAGGCTTTGTCGTAGCTATTTCAGTACTAGATTTTGTCACAATATAGAAAACTGAGGTAGCTTAATTTGGGCGTCTGATTCATGTCTTTCTGAACTCTAAATCAAATGTTACGAACGATTTAGTGCCAACATGTCAAGTTTATTGCCTTGTTAAATTGGTCATTCTAAACTGATCATTGGTACTCATTGAGGAAAGGTTTACAACTGAAGCATAATGCATGGCATCACGCAGTTTGGGATAGATTGGATTAGTTGGAGACTTTATCGTTGCTATTTTGGTCTTATATTTTGTCACAATACAGAAAATCAAACTAGCTTAATGCGGACATTGGATTCGTGTCATTTTGAACTCTGAATCAAAAGTTAAATACGATTCAGGGCGGACATGTCAAGTTTATCGGCCAGTTAAATTGATCATTCTAAACTGATTATTGGTGCTCGTTGAAGAAAGGTTTACAAATGAAGCATCATTCATGGCATCACACAGTTTGGGATAGATTTGCTTAATTGGAGACTTTTTTTCGTTACTATTTTGGTCCTAAATTTTCTCATAATATATAAGATTGAGCTGGCTTAATTTGGGTGTTGGATTCGTGTCATTCGGAACTCTAAATAAAAAGCTATAGACGATTTAGTGCGGTCATGTCAAGTAGATTGCCCAATTAAAATGATTATTCTAAACTGATCATTGGTGCTACTTGAGTAATGGCTTATAAATGAAGTAGTATGCATGGCATTATGCAGTTTAGGATATATTGGATTTCCATGAGGCTTTGCCTAGCTCTTTCAGTCTCAACACAATATGGAAAGAATAGCTAGCTTAACGGGGGTGTTGGATTCATGTCATTTTAATATCTAAATCAAAAGTTAAAAACGATTTAGTGCGGACATGTCAAGTTGATCAGCTAGTTAAAATGATACTTATAAACTGATAATTGGTGATCATTGAGAAAAGGTTTACAAATGAAGCATAATGCATGGAATCACACAGTTTTGGATAGGTTTGATTACTTGGAGACATTGTCGTAGCTATTTCGATCCTAAATTTTGACATAATATAGAAAATTGAGCTTCCTTAATGTGAGTGTTGGATTCGTGTCATTCTGAATTCTAAATCAAAAGTTATAGACGATTTAGTGCGGACATGTCAAGTTTATCGGCAAGTTAAATTGATTATTCTAAATTGACCATTGGTTCTCCTTGAGTAAAAGCATATAAATGAATCATAATGAATGGCATCACACAGTTTAGGATTGATTGGATTACTTTGAGGCTTTGCCTAGCTCTTTCAGTCACAAATGTTGTCATATTATGGAAAATTGAGTTAGCTTAACGTGGGCATTGGATTCATGTCATTTTGAGCTCTAAATCAAAAGTTAAAGACGATTTAGTGCCGACATGTCAAGTTGATCGGCCAGTTAAATTGATCATTCTAAATTGATCATTGGCGCTCATGGAGCAAAGGTTTACAAATGAAGCATAATGCATGGCATCACGCAGTTAGGATAGATTGGATTAGTTGGAGACTTTGTCGCAGCTATTTCTGTCTTAAATATTGTCACAATATAGAAAATTGAACAAATTTAACGCGGACATTGGATTCGTGTTATTCGGAACTTTGAATCAATAGTTAAAAAAGATTTAGTGCGGATATGTCAAGTTGATCGGCCAGTTAAATTGATCATTCTACACTGATCATTAGTTCTCATTAAGGAAAGGGTTATAAATAAAGCATCATGCATGACATCATGCAGTTTGGGATAGATTGGTTTACTTGGAGACTTTTTCATAGCTATTTCGGTCCTAAATTTTGTCATATTATAGAAAATTCAGCTAGCTTAACATGGGCATTGGATTCGTGTTATTCTGAACTATAATAAAAAGTTACAGACAATTTAGTGCGGACATGTTAAGTCGATCAGCAAGTTAAAATGATTATTCTTAAGTGATCATTGGTGCTCATTGAGTAAAGGCTTATAAATGAAGCATAATGAATGGCATCACGCAGTTTAGGATAGATTGGATTACTTTGAGGCTTTGCCTAGCTCTTTCAGTCACAAATGATGTCATATTATGGAAAATTGAGCTAGCTTAACGTGTGTGTTGGATTCATGTCATTTTGAGCTCTACATCAAAAGTTAAAGACGATTTAGTGTGGACATGTCAAGTAGATCGGCCAGTTAAATTGATCATTCTAAATTGATCATTTGTGCTCATTGAGAAAAGGTTTAGTGTGGACATGTCAAGTAGATCGGCCAGTTAAATTGATCATTCTAAGTTGATCGGCTAGTTAAAATGATCATTGCAAACTGATCATTGGTGCTTACTTGGAGGCTTAGTCGTAGCTCTTTCAATGTCCAAAGTTGTCATAATATAAAAAATTGAGCTAGCTTATCATTGGTGCTCATTAAGGAAAGGTTTACAAATGAAGCATCATGCTTGGAATCACGTAGTTTGGGATAGATTGGCTTACTTGGAGACTTTGTCATAGCTATTTTGGTGCTAAATTTTGTCATAATATAGAAAATTGAGCTAGCTTAACGTGGGCATTGGATTCTTGTCATTCTGAACTCTAAATAGAAAGTTATATACGATTTAGTGCAGACATGTCAAATAGATCGCCTAGTAAAATGATTATTCTAAACTGATTATTGGTGCTCCTTGGGTAAAGGCTTGTAAATGAAGCATAATGCGTTCTGTTTACGATATATTGGATTACTTTGTGGCTTTGCCTAGCTCTTTTAGTCTCAAATTTTAACACAATATGGAAAATTGAGCTAGCTTAACGTGAGCGTTGGATTCATGTCATTTTGAACACTAAATCAAAAGTTAAAGACCATTTAGTGCGGACATGTCACGTTGATCAGCTAGTTAAAATGATCATTCTAAACTGATAATTGGTTCTCATTGAGAAAAGGTTTGCAATTAAAGCATAGTGCATGGCATCACGCACTTCGGAATAGGTTTCATTACTTGGAGACTTTATCGTAGCTGTTTTGGTCTTAAATTTTGTCACAATAAAAATATTGAACTAGTTAAATGTGGACGTTGGATTCGTGTCATTCTGAACTCTAAATCAAAAGGTAAAGACGATTTACAGGAGACATATCAAATTGATCGGCCAGTTAAATTGATCATTTAAAACTGATCATTGGTGCTCATTGAGGAAAGGTTTACAAATGAAGCATCATGCATGGCATCACACAGTTTGGGATAGATTGGCTTACTTGGAGACTTTCTATTAGCTATTTTGGTTCTAAATCTTGTCACAATATAGAAAATTAAGGTAGCTTAACGTGGGCGTTGTTGAATCTAAATCAAAAGTTATAGATAATTTAGTGCAGGCATGTCAAGTTGATCGGCAAGTTAAAATGATTATTCAAACTGATCATTGGTTCTCCTAGTGTAAAAGCTTATAAATGAAGCATAATGAATGGCATCACGCTGTTTAGGATAGATTGGTTTACATTGATTTAGTGCGAACATGTCAAGTTTATCTTCCAGTTAAAATGATTATTCTAAACTGATCGTTGAAGCTCACGGAGAAAAGGTTTACAAATCAAGCATAATGCATGGCATCACGCATCTTACTTGGAGACTTTGTCATAGCTAGTTTGGTCATAAATTTTTTCACAATATAGAAAATTGAGCTAGCTTAACGTGGGCATTGGATCCTTTTCATTTTGAAATCTAAATCAAAAGTTTAAGACATTTAGTGCGGACATGACAAGTTGATCGGCCAGTTAAAATGATTATTATAAACCGATCATTGGTGCTCTTTGAGTAAAGGCCTATAAATGAAGCATAATGCATGGTATCACACAGTATAGGATGGATTGGATTACTTTGAGGATTTGCCCTGCTCTTTCAGTCTCAAATGATGTCACAATATAGAAAATTGACCTACGTTAACGTGGGCATTGGATTCATGTCATTTGGAGCTCTGAATAAAAAGTTAAAAACTATTTAGTGTTGACATGTCAAGTTGATCACCTTGTTAAAATGATCATTCTAAATTGATAATGGGTTCTCATTAAGCAAAGGTTTAGAAATGAAGCATAATGCATGGCATCTCACATTTTGGGATAGATTGGATTACTTGGAGACTTTTTCGTAGCTATTTCGGTCTTAAATTTTGTCACAATATAGAAAATTGAGCTAATTTAACATGGGCGTTGGAACTGTATCATTCTGAGTTCTGAATCAAAACTTAAAGACGATTTTGTGCGGACATGTCAAATGGATCGGCTAGTTAAATTGATCATTCTAAATTGATCATTGGTGCTCATTGAAAAAAGGATTACAAATGAAGCATCATGCATTGCATCACGCAGTTTGGGATAGATTGGCTTGCTTGGAGAGTTTTTCGTAGCTATTTCTGTCCTAACTTTTGTCACAATTTAGAAAATTGAGCTAGCTTAACATGAGCGTTGGATTCGTGTCATTCTGAAGTTTGAATCAAAAAGGTGAAAGACGATTTAGTACGGATATTTCAAGTTGATCGGCCAGTTAAATTGATTGTTCTAAACTGACCATTTGAGCTCATCGAGCAAAGGTTAACAAATGAAGCATAATACACTGCATCACCCAGTTTGGGATACATAGGCTTACTTAGACACTTTTACGTATCTATTTCGGTCGTAAATTTTGTCACAATATAGAATATTGAGTTAGCTTAACGCGGGCATTTGGATTCGTGTCATTCTAAACTCTAAATCAAAGGTTACAGATGATTTATTGCGGACATGACAAGATGATCTTCCAGTTAAAATGGTTATTTTAAACTAATCATTGGTGCTCCTTGAGTAAAAGCTTATAAATGAAGCATAATGCATGGCATCAAACAATTCAGGATAGATTGGATTACTCTAAGGCTTTGCCTAGCTTTTTCAGTCTCAAATGTTGTGATAATATTGGAAATTGAGCTAGGTTAATGTGGGCATTGGATTCATGTCATTTTGAGTTCTAAATCAAAAGTTAAAGACGATTTAGTGCGAACATGTCAAGTTTATTAGCTAGTTGAAATGATCATTCTAAACTCACAATTGGTGCTCATTGAGCAAACGTTTACAAATGAAGCATTATGCATGGCATCGTGCAGTTTTGTTAAATTGGATTACTTGGAGACTTTTTCGTAGCTATTTCGATCTTAAATTTTGAAACAATAGAAAATTGAGCTAGCTTAACAGGGGTGTTGGATTTGTTTCATTCTGAACTATGAATCAAAAGTTAAAGACGATTTAGTGCAGACATGTCAAGTTGATAGACCAGTTAAATTGCTAACCTGATCCTTGGTGCTCATTGAGCAAAGCTTTACAAATGAAGCATCATGCATGTGATCACACAGTTTGGGATAGATTGGCTTACTTGGAGACTTTTTCATAGCTATTTCAGTCGTAAATTTTGTCACAATATAGAAAATTAAGCTCGCTTAACATGGGTATTAGATTCATGTCATTCGGAACTCTGAATCAAAAATTATAGACGATTTAGTGCGGACATGTAAAGTTGATCTGCCAGTTAAAATAATTATTATAAACTGGTCATTGAAGCTCATTGAGCAAAGGTTTACAAATGAAGCATAATACACGGCATCACACAGTTTGGGATAGATTAGATTACTTTGAGGCTTTGCCTAGCTCTTTTAGTCTCTAATGTTGTTACAATATGGAAAATTGAGCTAGCTGAACGTGAGTGTTGCATTCATGTCATTTTAAGCTCGAAATCAAAAGTAAAAGACGATTAAGTACAGACATGTCAAGTTGATCATCTAGTGAAAATGATCATTCTGAACTGATAATTGGTGCTCATTGAGCAACGGTTTACAAATGAAGCATAATGCATGGCATCACGTAGTTTGGGATAGATTGGCTTTCTTGGACACTTTGTCGTAGCTATTTTGGTCCTAAATTTTGACACAATATAGAAAATTGAGATTGCTTAACGTGGGCGTTGGATTTGTGTCATTCAACTCTAAATAAAAAGTTACAAACGATTAGTGCAAACATGTCAAGTTGATCGGCTAGTAAAAAAATAATTATTCTAAATAGATCATTGGTTCTCCTTGAGTAAAGGCTTATAAATAAAGCATAATGCATGACATCACGCAGTTTAGGATGGATTGGATTACTTTGAGGCTTTGCCTAGCTCTCTCAGTCTCAAATGTTGTTATAATATAGAAAATTGATATTGCTTAACGTTCACATTGAATTTATGTCATTTTGAGCTCTAAATGAAAAGTTAAAGACGATTTAGTGCGGACATGTCAAGTTGATCAGCTAGTAAAAATGATCATTCTAAACTTTTAATTGGTTCTCATTAGGCAAAGGTTTACAAATGAAGCATAATGCATGGCATCACGCAGTTTGGGATAGATTGGATTATTTGGAAACTTTGTCGTAGCTATTTCGGTCAGAAATTTTGTCACAATATAGAAAACTGACCTAGCTTAACGTGGGCATTGGATTCATTTCTTTCGAGCTCTATAAAAAAAAGCTAAAGACGATTTAGTGCGGACATGTCAAGTTGATCACCTAGTTAAAATGATAATGGGTTCTAATTGAGCAAAGGTTTACAAATGAAGTATAGTGCATGGCATCACACATTTTTGGATAGATTGGATTACTAGGAGACTTTTTCGTAGCTATTTTGGTTTTAAATTTTGTCACAGTATAGAAAATTGAGATAGCTTAACATGGGCGTTGGATTTGTGTCATTCTGAATTCTGAAACAAAACTTAAAGACGATTTTGTGCGTACATGTCAAGTTGATCGGCTATTTCAGTTGATCATTCTAAATTGATCATTGGTGCTCATTGAGAAAAGGTTTACAAATGAAGCATCATGCATGGCATCACACAGTTTGGGACAAATTGGCTTACTTGGAGACTTTGTCATAGCTATTTTGGTCCTAAATTTTGTCACAGTATAGAAAATTGAGCTAGCTTAACATGGGCATTGGATTCATGTCATTCTGAAGTTTGAATCAAAAGTGAAAGACGATTTAGTCCGGACATTTCAAGTTGATCGGCCAGTTAAATTGATTATTCTAAACTGATCATTGGTGCTCATCGAGCAAAGGTTTACAAGTGAAGCATAATGCATTGCATCACAGAGTTTGGGATAGATTGGCTTACTTGGAAACTTTTTTGTTGCTATTTCAGTCTAAAATTTTTTCACAATATAGAAAATTAAGCTTGCTTAACATGGGCATTGGATTCGTCTCATTCTGAACTCTAAATCAAAAGTTACAGACAATATTGTGCGGACATGTCAAGTTGATGGGTCAATTAAAATGATTATTTTAAACAGAACAATGGTGCTCCTTGAGTAAAGGCTTGTAAATGAAGCATAATGCATGGCATCACGCAGTTTAGGATATATTGGATTACTTTAATGCTTTTCCAAGCTTTTTCAGTCTCAAATGTTGTCACAATATACAAAATTGAGCTAGCTTAACGTGGGCGTTGGATTCATGTCATTTTGAGTTCTAAATCAAAAAAATAAAGACAATTTAGTGCGAACATGTCAAGTTGATTAGTTAGCAAAAATGATCATTTTAAAATAATAATTGGTAATCATTGAGCAAAGGTTTACAAATGAAGCGTAATGCATGGCATCACGCATACATCATGATCATTCTAAACTGATCATTTGTGCTCATTGAGCAAAGGTTTACAAATGAAGCATACAGCATGGAATCAGGTAAATGGGGAGAGTTTGGATTACTTGGAGGCTTTGTCGTAGCTATTTTGGTCTTAAATTTTGTCACAATTTAGAAAATTGATCTAGATTAACGTGGTTGTTGTAATTGTGTCATTCTAAACTCTGAATCAAAAGTTAAAGACGATTTAGTGCAGACATCTCAAGTTGATCAGCTAGTTAAATTTATCATTTTAAACTGATCATTGGTGCTCATTGAAAAAATGTTTACAAAATAAGGATAATGCATTTCATCACATATTTTGGGATAGATTGGATTATTTGGTGGCGTTTTCATAGCTATTTCAGTTGTAAATTTTGTCATAATATAGGAAATTGAGCTAGCATAACGAGGGTGTTTGATTCGTGCCATTTTGAACTCTGAATCAAAAGTTAAAGACGATTTAGTGTAGACATCTAGTCCTGATCGGCCAGTTAAATTGATTATTCTCAAGTGATCACTGGTGCACATTGAGCAAAGGTTTTCAAATGAACCATAATGCATGGCATCACGCAGCTTGGGATAGATTGGATTACTTGAAGGATTTTTCGTATCTAGTTTGCTCTTAAATTTTGTCATAAAATAGAAACTTGAGTTAGATTAATGTGGACATTGGATCCGTGTCATTCAAGAATCTGAATCAAAAGTTAAAAACAATTTAGTCCAGATATCTCAAGTTGATCGTCCAGTCAAATTGATCATTCTAAACTGATCTTTGGTGCTCATAGAGCAAATGTTTACAAAATAAGGATTATGCATGGTATCACATAGTTTGGATAGATCGGATTACCTCACGGCTTCGTTGTAGCTTTTTCGGTCTTAAATTTTGTCACAATATAGAAATTTGAGTTCGCCTAACGTGGGCGTTGGATTTGTGTCATTCTGAACTGATTATTGGTGCTCATTGAACATAGGTTAACAAACGAAGCATAATACATGGCATCATGCAGTTTGGGTTAGATTGGATTACTTGGAGGCTTTGTCATAGCTATTTCGGTCTTAACTTTTGTCACAATTTAGAAAATTGAGCTAGTTTAACCTGGGCATCTTATTCGTGTCGTTTTGAACTCTGAATCAAATGTTAAAAACGACTTTGTGTGGACATGTAGTGTTGATCGGCCAGGTAAATTGATTATTCTAAACTCATCACTCGTTCTCATTTAGCAAAGTTTTTCAAATGAAGTATAATGCATGGCATCACACAGATTGGGATAGTTTGGATTACTTGGAGGCTTTGTCGTAGCAACTTTTGGTCTTAAATTTTCTCACAATTTAGAAAATTGAGCTAGATTAATGTTGGTGTCGGAATCGTGTCATTCCGAACTCTGAATCAAAAGTTAAAAACGATGGAGTGTAGACATCTCAAGTTGATCGACGAGTTAAATTTATCATTCTAAACTATTCATTAGTGTTCATTGACCAAAGGTTTCCAAATGAAGCATAATGCAAGGTATCACACAGTTTGGGATAGATTGGATTACTTGGAGGCTTTATTGTTGCTATTTTCGTCTTAAATTTTTTCATAATATAGAATATTGAGCTAGATAATGTGGGCATTGGATTCGTGTCATTCTGAACTCTAAATCAAAAGTTAAAGACAATTTACAGCAGACATCTCTAGTTGATCGGCCAGTTAAATTTATCATTCTAAAGTGATCATTGGCGCTCATATAGCAAAAGTTTGCAAATGAAGCATAATGCATAGGATCACACTGTTTGGGATAGATTGGATTACTTGAAGGCTTTGTCGTATCTATTTTGGTCTTAAATTTTTTCACAATTAGAAAAATTGAGCTAGCTTAATGTAGGCGTTGGATTCCTGTGATTCTAAACACTAAATAAAAAGTTTAAAATGATTTAGTGCAGACATGGCAACTTGATCGGCCAGTTAAATTGTTCATTCTAAACTGATCATTGGTATTCATTGAGGAAATGTTTACAAATGAATCATAATGCATTTCATCACATAGTTTGGGATAGATTGGATTACATGGAGGCTTTCTCGTAGCTATTTCTGTCTTTAATTTAGAATATAGAAATTTGAGCTACCTTAACGTGGGCATTGGATTCATGTCATTCTGAACAATAAAATCAAACGTCAAAGATGATTTAGTGGGACATCCCAAGTTGATCGGCCAGTTAAATTGATCATTCTAAACTGATCACTGGTGCTCATTGAGCATAGGTTTACAAATGAAGCATAATGCATGGCATCACGCAGTTTGGGATAGATTGGATTACTTGGAGGCTTTGTTTTAGCTATTTTGGTCTTAAATTTTATCACAATATAGAAAATTAGGCTACATCAATGTAGGTGTTTGATTCGTGTCATTCTGAACTCTAAATCAAAAGTTAAAGTTGATTTACTGTAGACATCTCAAGTTGATCGGCTTGTTAAATTGATCATTCTAAACTGATCTATGGTGCTCATTGAGCAAAGGTTTACAAAATAAGGATAGTGCAAGGCATCACGTAGTTTGTGATAGATTGAATTGCTTGGAGGCTTTGTTGTAGCTATTTTGGTCTTAAATTTTGTCACAATATAGAAAATTGAGTTAGCTTAACGTGGGCATTGGATTCGTGTCATTCTGAACTCTGAATCAAAAGTAAAAGATGACTTAGTGCGGACATGTCAAGTTTATCGGCTAGTTAAATTAATCATTCTAAACTGATCATTGGTGCTTATTGAGAAAAGGTTTACAAGTGAGTCATAATGCATGTCATCACGTTGTTTGTGGTAGATTGGATTACGTGGAGGGTTTGTCGTAGCTTTTTTGGCCTTAAATTTTGTCAAAATATAAAAACTTTATCTAGCTTAACGTGGGCACTGGATTTGTGTCATTTTGATTTGTGAATCAAAAGTTAAACACGATTTATTGTGGACATGTGAAGTTGATCGGCCACTTAAATTGATCATTCTAAACTGATCGTTGGTGCTCATTGAGCAAATGTTTAAAAATGAAGCATAATGCATGGCATCACGCAGTTTGGGCTAGATTGGATTAATTGGAAGCGTTGTCATACCAATTTCGGTCTTAAATTTTGTCACAATATAGAAAATTGAGATAGCTTAACGCGGGCGCATGATTCATGTCATTCTGAACACAAAATCAAAAGTTAAAGACGATTTAGGGCCAGCATCTCAAGTTGATTGGGCAGTTAAATTGATCATTCTATACTGATAATTGGTGCTCATTGAGACACAATGCAATTTCATCACATAGTTTGGGATAGATTGGATTACTTGGTGGCTTTTTCGTAGCTATTACGGTCTTAAATTTTGTCACACTATAGTAAATTGAGCTAGCTTAACGTGGGCGGTGCTCATTGAGAAAAGTTTTACAAATGAAGCATAATGCATTTCATCACATTGTTCGGGATAGATTGGACTACTTGGTGGCTTTGTCGTAGCTATTTCGGACTTACATTTTGTCCCAATATATAAAACTGAGCTAGCTTAACGTGGGCCTTGGATTCATGTCGTTCAGAAAACTAAATCAAAGGTTAAAGACGATTTAGTGCGGACATGTCGAGATGATCGACCAGTTAAATTGATCATTCTTAATTGATCATTCTAAACTGATCATTGGTGCTCATTGAGCAAATTTTTAAAACTGAAGCATAATGCATAGCATCACGCAGTTTGGGGTAGATTGGACTACTTGGAGGCTTTGTCGTAAATATTTCGGTCTTAAATTTTGTCACAATATAGAAAATTGAGCTAGCTTAACGTTGGCGATGGATTCGTGTCATTCTAAACACTAAATCAAAAGGTAAAGAGGATTTAGTGCCAACATATCAAGTCGATTAGCCAGTTAAATTGATCATTCTATATTGATCATTGGTGCCCATTGAGCAATTTTTTATAAATGAAACATAATGCATTTCATCAAATAGTTTGGGATAGAATGGATAACTTGGTGGCTTTGTCGTAGCTATTTTGGTCTTACATTTTGTCCCAATATATAAAACTGAGGTACCTAACGTGGGCCTTGAATTCGTGTCATTCTGAACACTAAATCAAAAGTTAAAGACGATCTAGTGTGGACAGCTCAAGTTGATGGGCCAGTTAAATTTATCATTCTAAGCTGATCACTAGTGCTCATTGCACAAACGTTTACAAATAAAGCATAATGCTTGGCTTCACTTAGTTTGGGGTAGACTGGATTCCTTGGAGGCTTTATCGTAGCTATTTCGGTGTAAAATTTTGTCATAATACAAAAAAATAAATTACTTTAACGTGGGTGTTGGATTTGTGTCATTCTGAACTCTAATCAAAATTTAAAAACGATTTTGTGCGGAAATGTCAAGTATAATGGCTAGTTAAATTGATCATTCTAAACTGATTATTTGTGCTCATTGAGAAGAGGTTTACAAATGAGGCATAAAGCATGGTATTAGCAGTTTGGGATAGATTGGATTACTTGGAGACTTTTTTGTAGCTGTTTCGGTCTTAAAATTTGTTACAATATAGAATATTGAGCTAGCTTAACGTGGGCGTTGCATTTGTGTCATTCTGAACTGTGAATCAAAAGTTAAAGACGATTTAGTGCGGATATGTCAAGTTGATCGGCCAATTAAATTGATCATTCTAAACTGATCATTGGTGCTCATTAAGCAAAGGTTTACAAATGAAACATAATGCATTTCATCACATAGTTTGGGATAGATTGGACTACTTGGTGGTTTTGTGGTAGCTATTTCGACTTACATTTGGCCCAATATATAAAACTGAGCTACCTTAACGTGGGCCTTGGATTTGTGTCATTCTAAACACTGAATCAAAAGTTAAAGACGATTTAGTGCGGACATCTCAAGTTGATAGGCCTGTTAAATTTATCATTCTAAACTGATCACTGGTGCTCATTGCGCAAAGTTTTACAAATGAAGCATAATGCATGGCATCACGTAGTTTGGGGTTGGTTGGATTACTTGGAGGCTTTGTCGTATCTATTTTGGTGTTTAATTTTGTCATAATACAAAAAATTAAGTTACTTTTACGTGGCCATTGGATTTGTGTCATTCTGAACTCTGAATGAAAATTTAAAGAAGATTTAAAGAAAATTTAAAGCAGTTTAGGATAGATTGGATTACTTGGTGGCTTTGTTGTAGTTGTTTCGGTCTTAAAATTTGTTACAATATAGAAAATTCAGCTAGATTAATGTGGGTGTTGCATTTGTGTCATTCTGAACTGTGAATAAAAAGTTGAAAATGATTTAGTGCGCATATGTAGAGTTGGTCGGCCAGTTATATTGATCATTCTAAACTGATCATTGGTGCTCATTGAGCAAATGTTTACCAATGAAACATACTGCATTTCATCACATAGTTTGGGATAGATTCGATTACTTGGTGGCTTTATGGTAGCTATTTCGGTCTTACATTTTTGTCAAATATATAAAACTGAGCTAGATTAACGTGGGCCTTGGATTTGTGTCATTCTGAACACTAAATCAAAAGATAAAGAAAATTTTGTGCGGATATCTCAAGTTCATCGACCTGTTAAATTTATCATTCTAAACTGATCACTGGTGCTCATTGCGCAAAGTTTTACAAATGAAGCATAATGCAAGGCATCACGCAGGTTGGAGTAGATTGGATTACTTGGAGGCTTTTTCGTATCTATTTGGGTGTTACATTTTGTCGCAATACCGAAAATATAGCTACTTTCACATGGGCATTGAATTTGTGTCATTCTGAATTCTGAATCAAATGTTAAAAAACATTTAGTGCAGAAATGTCAAGTTTATCAGCCAGTTAAATTGATCATTCTAAACTGATCGTTTGTGCTTATTGAGCAAAGGTTCATAAAATGAAGCATAATCCATGGAATTAGCAGTTTGGGATAGATTGGATTACTTGGAGGCTTTGTCGTAGCTATTTCGGTCTTAAGTTTTATCATAATATATCAAATTGAGCTAGCTTAACGTGGACGCTGGATTCGTGTCATTCTGAATACTAAAACAAAATTTAAAGGCGATTTAGTGGCGACATCTCAAGTAGATCGTCTAGTTAAATTGATCATTCTATACTGATCATTGGTGTTCATTGAGCAAAGGTTTACAAATGAAACTTAATGCATTTCATCACAAAGTTTGTGATAGATTGGATTCGTTCTAATCACTAAATTAAAAGTTAAAGACGATTTAGTACATACATGTCAAGTTGATCGGCCAAATAATTTGATCATTCTAAACTGATCATTGGTGCTCATTGAGCAAAGGTGTAAAAATGTAACATAATACATGGCATCAACAGTTTGGGATAGATTGGATTACTTGGAGGCTTTGTCGTAGCTATTTCGGTCTTAAATTTTGTGAAAATATAGAAAATTGAGCTACCTTAACTTAGGCGATGGATTGGTGTCATTCTAAACTCAAAATGAAAATTTAAAGACAATTTAGTGCAAACATCTAAAGTTGATTGGCCAGATAAATTGATCATACTATACTGATCATTGGTGCTCATTGAGCAAAGTTTACAAATGAAACATAATGCATTTCACCACATAGTTTGTGATAGATTGGATTACTTGTTGGCTTTGTCGTAGCGATATCTGTCTTCAATTTTGTCCCAATATATAAAATTATGCTACCTTAACGTGGGCCTTGGATTCGTGTGATTCTGATCGCTAAATCAAAAGTTAACGACGATTTAGGGCGGACATGTCAAGTTGATCGGTTAGTTAAATTGATCATTATAAACTGATCATTGGTGCTCATTGAGCAAAGGTTTAAAACTGAAGCATAATGCATGGCATCAGCAGTTTCGGATTGATTGGATTATTTGGAGGCTTTTTCGTAGCTATTTCGGTCTTAAATTTTGTCCCAATATATAAAATTGAGCTACCTTAACACGGGCCTTGGATTTGTGTCATTCTGAACACTAAATCAAAAGTTAAAGAAGATTTAGTGCGGACATCTCAAGTTGATCGGCCAGTTAAATTGATCATTCTAAACTGATCACTGGTGCTCATTTCCCAAAAAATTACAAATGAAGCATAATGCATGGCATCACGAAATTTAGGATAAATTGGATTACTTGAAGGCTTTTTCGTAGCTATTTTGATCTTAAATTTTGTCACTATATAGAAAATTGAGCTAGCTTAACATGGGCGTTGGATTATTATCGTTTTAAACTCTGAATCAAAAGTTGACGACGACTTAGTGCGGACATGTCATACTGATCGGCCGGTTAAATTGATCGGCCAGTTAAATTGATCGGCCAGTTAAATTGATCGGCCAGTTAAATTGATCATTCTAAACTTATCACTGATGCTCATTGTGCAAAGGTTTAGGACTGAAGCATAATGCATGGCATCGTGCAGTTTGGGATAGAATGGATTACTTGGAGACTTTCTCATAGCTACTTCGGTCTTAAATTTTTTCATAATATAGAAAATTGAGTTGGCTTACCATGAGCGTTGGATTCATGTCATTATCAAAGCTAAATCAAAAGTGAAAGACGATTTAGTGCAGACATCTCAAGGTGATCGCCCAGTTAAATTGATCATTCTAAACTGATCACTAGTGCTCATTGAGACAAATGAAGCATAATGCATAGTATCACGCAGTTTGTGATAGATTGGATTACAGTTTGGCTTTGTCGTAGGTATTTTGGTCTTAAATTTTGTCACAATATAGAAAATTGAGCTAGCTTTACGTGGGCGTTGTATTTTTGTCATTCTGAATTCTGACTCAAAATTTAAAGACAATCAAGTGCGGACATCTCAAGTTGATTGGCTAGTTAAATTGATCATTCTAAACTGATCACTGGTGCTCATTGAGCAAAGGTTTACAAATGAAGCATACTGCACGGTATCACGCAGTTTGGGATAGATTGGATTACTTGTAGGCTTTGTCATAGTTATTTTGGTCTTAAATTTTGTCACTATATAGAAAATTGAGCTAGCTTTATGTGGGTGTTAGATTTGTATCATTCTGAATTCTGACTCAAAAGTTAAAGCAACTTAGTGCGGACATGTTAGGTTGATCTGGTAGTAAAAATGATTATTCTAAACTGATCATGGGTGCTCATTGAGCAAAGCTTTACAAATGAAGCATAATGCATGGCATCACGTAGTTTGGGATAGATTTGATTACTTGAAGGCGTTGTCGTAGCTATTTCGGTGTTAAATTCGATCACAATATAGAAAATTGAGCTAGCTTAACGTGGACATGGGATTCATGTCATTTTGCGCTCAAAATCAAAAGTTAAAGATGATTTAGGGTGGACATGTCAAGTTGATCATCTAGATAAAATGATCATTCTAAACTAATCATTGGTGCTCATTGACCCAAGGCTTACAAATGAAGCATAATGCATGGCATCACATAGTTTAGGATATATTGGATTAGTTGGAGGCTTTGTTGTAGCTATTTCGGTTTCAATTTTTTTTCAATATATAAAATTTAGCTACCTTAACGTGGGCCTTTGATTCATGTCATTTTGAATACTCAATCAAAAGTTAAAGAAAATTTAGTGCGGACATCTCAAGTTGATCGGCCAGTTAAATTGATTAATCTAAATTGATCACTGGTGCTCATTAAGCAAAGGTTTACAAATGAAGCATAATGCATGGCATCACGAACTTTGGGATAGATTGGATAACTTGGAGGATTTGTCATAGCTATTTTGATCCTAAATATTGTCACAATATAGAAAATTGAGCTAGCTTAACATGGGCATTGGATTTGTGTCATTCTGAACTCTGAATCAAAAGTTAAAGACGACTTAGTGCGGACATGTCAAATTGATCGGCCAGTTAAATTGATCATTCTAAACTGATCACTGGTGCTCATTGTACAAAGGTTTAGAATTGAAGCATAATGCATGGCATCGCGCTGTTTGGGATAGATTGGATTACTTAGAGGCTTTCTTATAGCTACTTCGGTCTTAAATTTTGTCACAATATAGAAAATAGAGTTAGTTTAATGTGAGGGTTGGATTCGTGTCATTATCAACACTAAATCAAAAGTGAAAGACGACTTAGTGCATACATCTCAAGTTGATCTACCAGTTAAATGGATCATTCTAAACCGATCACTAGTGCTCATTGAGCAAAGGTTTACAAATGAAGCATAATGCATAGTTTCACGCAGTTTGGGATAGCTTGGATTACTTGTTGGCTTTGTCGTAGCTAATTCGGTCTTAAATTTTGTCAAAATTTAGAAAATTGAGCTAGCTTTACGTGGATGTTGTATTCGTGTCATTCTGAATTCGGACTCAAAAGTTAAAGACAATCAAGTGTGGACATCTCAAGTTGATCGGCCAGTTAAATTGATCATTCTAAACTGATCACTGGGGCTCATTAATCAAAGGTTTACAAATGAAGCATAATGCATGGTTTAACGCAGTTTGGGATAATTTTGATTACTTGTAGGCTTTTTCGTAGCTATTTCGGTCTTAAATTTTGTCACTATATAGAAAATATAGCTAGCTTTATGTGGGTGTTAGATTAGTATCATTCTGAATTCCGACTCAAAGTTAAACAGGATTTAGTGCGCACATGTAAAGTTGATCCGCTAGTAAAAAGGATTATTCTAAACTGATCATTGGTACTCATTGAGCAAAGGTTTACAAATGAAGCATAATGCATGGCTTCAGCAGTTTGGGATAGAAAATTAAGTCTAGCTATTTACTTGGAGGCATTGTCGTAGCTATTTCAGTCTTAAATTTTGTCAAAATATAGAAAATTAAGCTAGCTTAACGTGGGCTTTGGATTTGTGTCATTCTTAACTGTGAATCAAAAGTTAAAGACGATTTAGTGCGGACATGTCAACTTGATTAGCCAGTTAAATTGATCATTCTAAACTGATCATTGATGCTCATTGAGCAAAGGCTTACAAATGAAGCATAATGCATGGCATCACGCAGTTTGGGATAGATTGGATTACATGGAGGCTTTTTCGTAGTTATATCGGTCTAAAATTTTATCACAATATAGAAAATTTAGCTAGCTTAACATGGGCGCTGGATTCTTGTCATTCTGAACACTAAATCAAAAGTTAAAGTCGATTTAGTGCCGACATCTCAAGTTGATTGGCCAGTTAAATTAATCATTATATCCTAATCATTGGTGCTCATTGAGCAAAGGTTTACAAATGAAACATAATGCATTTCATCACATAGTTTGGGATAGATTGGATTACTTTGTGGCTTTGTCGTAACTATTTTGTTCTTAAATTTTGTCCCAATATTTAAAATTGAGCTACCTTAATGTGGGTCTTGGATTCTTGTTATTCTGAACACTAAATTTAAAGTTGAAAGCGATTAAGTACAGAAATCTCAACTTGATCAACTTGTTAAATTGATCGTTCTAAACTGATCACTATTGCTCATTGAACAAAGGTTTACAAATGAAGAATAATGCATGGCATCACGAAGTTTGGAATAGATTGGATTACTTGGAGGCTTTATCATAGCTATCGATCTTAAATTTTGTCACAATATAAAAATTGAGCTAGTTTAACATTGGCGTTGTATTCATGTCATTCCGAACTCCAAATCAAAAGTTAAAGACGACTTAGTGCGGACATGTCAAATTGATAGGACAGTTAAATTGATCATTCTAAAATGATCACTTGTGCTCATTTGCAAAGATTTACAAAAGAAGCATAATAAATGGCATAAAGTATTTGTCGTAGTGTATTTCGGTCTTAAATTGTGTGACAATATAGAAAATTGAGTTAGCTTAACATGGGCGTTGGATTCGTGTCATTATGAACAGTAAATCAAAAGTGAAAGACGATATAGTGCAGACATCTCAAGTTGATCGGCTAGTTAAATTGATCATTCTGAACTGATCATTGGTGCTCATTGTGCAAAGGTTTACAAATGAAGCATAATGCTTGGCATCACACATTTTGGGATAGATTGGATTACATGGAGGCCTTCTCATAGCTATTTTTGTATTATATTTTGTCACAATATATAAAACTGAGTTAGCTTAACGTGGACGTTGAATTCGTGTCATTCTGAACACTAAATCAAAAGTGAAAAACGATTTAGTGTGGACATCACAAGTTGATCGCCCAGTAAAATTGATCGTTCTAAAGAGATCATTGTTGCTCATTGAGCAAAGGTTTACAAATGAAGCATAATGAATGGCGTCACACAGTTTGGGATAGATTGGATTACTTGGAGGCTTTGTCATAACTATTTTGGTCTTAAATATTGTCACAATATAAAAATTGAGAATTAGCTTTATGTGGGCGTTGCATTCGTGTCATTCTAAATTCTGACTCAAAAGTTAAAGACAATTTAGTACAGACATCTCAAGTTGATCACCTAGTAAAAATGATCATTTCTAAACTGATCATAGGTGCTCATTGAGCAAAGGTTTACAAATGAAGCATTATGCATGGCATCCCGTAGTTTGGGATAGACTGGATTACTGGGAGTCTTTGTTGTAGCTTTATCGGTCTTAAATTTTGTCAGAATATAGAAAATTAAGCTAGCTTAACGTAGGCGTTCGATTCATGTCATTTTGTGCTAAAAATCAAGAGTTAAAGACGATTTAGTGTGGACATGTTGAAATGATCAGCTAGTTAAAATGATCATTCTAAACTGATCATTGCTGCTCATTGATCATAGGCTTACAAATGAAGCATACTGCATGGCATCGCATAGTTTGGGATAGATTGGATTACTTGGAGACTTTTTTTGTAGCTATTGCAGTTTTAAATTTTGTCACAATATAGAAAATTGATAGAGCTTAACGGACGTGTTGGATTCGGGTCATTATGAACTCTAAATCAAAAGTTAAATACGTTTTAGTACAAACATGTGAACTTGATTGGCCAGTTAAATTGATAATTTTAAACTGATCATTGGTTCTCATTGAGCAAAGGTTTACAAATGAAACATAATGCATTTCATCAAATAGTTTGGGATAGATTGGATTACTTAGTGGCTTTGTCGTAACTATTTAGTTCTTAAATTTTGTCCCGATATTTAAAATTGAGCTACCTTAAAGTGGGTCTTGGATTCGTGTTATTCTGAACACTAAATCTAAAGTTGAAAGCGATTAAGTACAGAAATCTCAACTTGATCAACTTGTTAAATTGATCGTTCTAAACTGATCACTATTGCTCATTGAACAAAGGTTTACAAATGAAGAATAATGCATGGCATCACGAAGTTTGGGATAGATTGGATTACTTGGAGGCTTTATCGTAGCTATTTCGATCTTAAATTTTGTCACAATATAAAAATTGAGCTAGGTTAACATTGGCGTTGGATTCGTGTCATTCTGAACTCCGAATCAAAAGTTAAAGACGACTTAGTGCGGACATGTCAAATTGATTGGACAGTTAAATTGATCATTCTAAAATGATCACTTGTGCTCATGTGCAAAGATTTACAAAAGAAGCATAATGCATGGCATAAAGTATTTGTCGTAGTGTATTTCGGTCTTAAATTTTGTGACAATATAGAAAATTGAGTTAGCTAACGTGGGCGTTGGATTCATGTCATTATGAACAGTAAATCAAAAGTGAAAGACGATATAGTGCAAACATCTCAAGTTGATCGGCTAGTTAAATTGATCATTCTGAACTGATCATTGGTGCTCATTGTGCAAAGGTTTACAAATGAAGCATAATGCATGGCATCACACATTTTGGGATAGATTGGATTACATGGAGGCCTTCTCATAGCTATTTTGGTATTATATTTTGTCACAATATATAAAACTGAGTTAGCTTAACGTGGACGTTGAATTCGTGTCTTTCTGAACACTAAATCAAAAGTGAAAAACGATTTAGTGTGGAACTCACAAGTTGATCGCCCAGTAAAATTGATCGTTCTAAAGAGATCATTGTTGCTCATTGAGCAAAGGTTTACAAATGAAGCATAATGAATGGCGTCACACAGTTTGGGATAGATTTGATTACTTGGAGGCTTTGTCATAACCATTTTGGTCTTAAATATTGTCACAATATAAAAATTGAGAATTAGCTCTATGTGGGCGTTGGATTCGTGTCATTCTAAATTCTGACTCAAAAGTTAAAGACAATTTAGTACAGACATCTCAAGTTGATCACCTAGTAAAAATGATCATTTCTAAACTGATCATAGGTGCTCATTGAGCAAAGGTTTACAAATGAAGCATAATGCATGGCATCCCGTAGTTTGGGATAGATTGGATTACTGGGAGTCTTTGTCGTAGCTTTATCGGTCTTAAATTTTGTCAGAATATAGAAAATTAAGCTAGCTTAACGTAGGCGTTCGATTCATGTCATTTTTTGCTAAAAATCAAGAGTTAAAGACGATTTAGTGTGGACATGTTGAATTGATCAACTAGTTAAAATGATCATTCTAAACTGATCATTGCTGCTCATTGATCAAAGGCTTACAAATGAAGCATACTGCATGGCATCGCGTTGTTTGGGATAGATTGGATTACTTGGAGAATTTTTTTTTGTAGCTATTGCAGTTTTAAATTTTGTCACAATATAGAAAATTGATTTAGCTTAACGTAGGTGTTGGATTCGGGTCATTATGAACTCTAAATCAATAGTTAAATACGTTTTAGTACAGACATGTGAACTTGATTGGCCAGTTAAATTGATAATTTTAAATTGATCATTGGTGCTTATTGAGCAAAGGTTCATAAATGAAGTTAATGCATGGCATTAGCAGTTCGGGATTGATTGCATTACATGGAGGCTTTTTCGTAGCTATATCAGTTTTAAATTTTGTCACAATATAGAAAATTGAGTTAGCTTAACATAGGTGTTGGATTCGTGTCATTATGAACTCTAAATCAAAAGTTAAAGACAATTTAGTGCGGACATGTGAAGTTGATCCAGTTAAATTGACCATTCTACATTTATCATTGGTACTCATTGAGCAAAGGTTTACAAATGAAGGTAATGTGTGGCATCAGCAGTTTGGGATAGATTGGATTACTTGGAGTCTTTTTCTTAAATATATCAGTCTTAAATTTTGTCCCAATATAGACAAATGAGCTAGCTTAACGTTGGATTTGAATTTGTGTCATTCCGAATTGTAAATCAAAAGTTTAAGACGATTTAGTGCGGAAATGTCAATTTGATCAACCAGTTAAAGTGATCATTTTAAACTGATCATTGGTGCTCATTGAGTAACGGCTTACAAATGAAGCATAATGCATGGCATCACACAGTTTGGGATAGATTGGATTATTTGGAGGCTTTGTCGTAGCTATTTTGGTCTTAATATTTTTTTTCACAATATAGAAAATTTATCTAGGTTAACATTGGTGTTGGATTCGTGTCATTCTAAACTCTGAATAAAAAGTTCAATACGACTTAGTGCGGAAATGTCAAATTGATCGGCCAATTAAATTGATCATTCTAAAGTGCTCATTGTGCAATGATCATTGGTGCGCATTGTGCAATGTTTTACAAATGAAGCATAATACAGGGCATCACACATTTTGGGATAGATTTCATTACATGGAGGCCTTCTCATAGCTATTTCGGTCTTAAATTTTGTTACAATATATAAAATTCAGTTAGTTTATCGTGGGCGTTGGATTCATGTCATTCTAAACACTAAATCAAAAGTGAAAGACGATATAGTGCGGACATCTCAAGTTGATGGCTAGTTAAATTGATCATTCTAAACTGATCACTGGTGCTCATTGTGCAAAGGTTTACAAATGAAGCATAATAGATTGCATCACACATTATGGGATAAATTGAATTGCATGGAGGCCTTCTCAATGCTATTTCGGTCTTAAATTTTGTTACAATATATAAAATTCAGTTAGCTTACTGTCGGCATTGGATTCCTGTCATTCTCAACACTAAATCAAAAGTGAAAGATGGTTTAGTGCGGACATCTCAAGTTGATCGGCCAGCTACACATCACTAGTGCTCATTGAGCAACAGTTTACAAATGAAGCAAAATGCATGGCGTCATGCAGTTTGGGATAGAATGGATTACTTGGACGCTTTGTCGTAGCTATTTTGGTCTTAAATTTTGTAACAATACAGAAAATTGAGCTACCTTTATGCGGGCGTTGGATTCTTGTCATGTTGAATTCTGACTTAAAAGTTAAAGACAATTTAGTGCGGACATATCAAGTTGATCAGTTAGTAAAAATGATCATTCTAAACTGATCATGGGTGCTCATTGAGTAAAGGTTTACAAATGAAGCATAATGCATGGCATCCGCAATTTGGGATAGATTTGCTTACTTGTAGGCTTTTTCGTAACTGTTTCAGTTTTAAATTTTTGTCACAATACAGAAACATGAGCTAGCTTAACGTGGGATTTCGATTTCGTGTCATTCTGAACTCTGAATCAAAAGCTAAAGACGATTTAGTGCGGACATGTCAAGTTGATCGGCCAGTTAAATTGATCATTCTAAACTGATCATTGGTGTTCATTGAGCAAAGGTTTACAAATGAAGTATAATGTGTGGCATCAGCAGTTTGGGATAGATTGGATTACTTGGAGGCTTTGTCGTAATTATTTTGGTCTTAAATTTTGTCACAATATAGAAAATTGAGATAGATTAACATGGGCGCTTGATTCGTGTCATTCTGAAAACAAAATCAAAAGTTAAAGGTGATTTGGTTCCGACATCTCAAGTTGATCGGCCAGTTAAATTGATTATTTTATGCTCATCATTGGTGCTCATTGAGCAAAGGTTTACAAATGAAACATAATGCATTTCATAACATAGTTTGGGATATATTTGATTACTTGTTGGATTGTCGTACCTATTTTGGTCTTAAATTTTGTCCCAGAATTTAAAATTGAGTTACCTTAACGTAGTTTTTGGATTCGTGTAATTCTGACAACTAAATCAAAAGTTAAAGGCGATTTAGTACAGACATCTCAAGTTGATCGGCCTGTTAAATTGATCGTTCTAAGCTGATCATTGGGGCTCATTGAGCAAAAGTTTACAAATGAAGCATAATGCATGTCATTACGCAGTTTGGGATAGATTGGATTACATGGAGGCTTTGTCGTAGCTGTTTCGATCTAAAAATTTGTCACAATATAGAAAATTGGGCTACCTTAACATGGGCGTTGGATTCGTGACATTCTGACTCTGAATCAGAAGTTAAATAAAACTTCATGCGGACATGTCAAATTGATCGGCTATTTAAATTGATCATTCTAAACTGATCACTAGTGCTCATTGTAAAAAGGTTTACAAATGAAGCATGCATTGCATCACTCAGTTTGGGATTGATTGGATTCTTGGAGACTTTCTCATAGCTATTTCGGTCTTAAATAATTTGTCACAATATAGAAAATTGAGTTAGCTTAACGTGGGCGTTGGATTCGTATCATTATGAACTCTAAATCAAAAGCGAAAGAAGATTTAGTGCGTACATCTCAAAATGATCGGCCAGTTAAATCGATCAATATAAACTGATCAGTGGTGTTCATTATGCAAATGTTGAGAAATGAAGCATAATGCATGGCATCACACATTTTGGGGTAGATTGGATTACTTGGAGGCTTTCTCATAGCTATTTGGGTCTTAGATTTTGTCACAATATAGAAAATTCGGTTAGCTTAACGTGGGCTTTAGATTCGTGTCATTCTGATTAATAAATCAAAAGTGAAAGATGATTTAGTGCGGACATCTCAAGTTGATCGGCTTCTTAAATTGATCATTCTAAACTGATCACTGGTGCTCATTGAGCAAAGGTTTACAAATGAAGCATAATGCATGGCATCACGCAGTTTGGGATAGATTGGATTACTTGAAGGCTTTGATGTAGATATTTCGGTCCTAAATATTTTCACCATACAGAAAATTGACCTAGCTTTATGTGGGCGATGGATTCATGTCATTCTGAATTTTGACTCAAAAGTTAAAGACAATTTAGTGTGGACATGTCAAGTTGATCAGCTAGTAAAAATGATCATTCTCTACTGATCATGGGTGCTCATTAGGCAAAGGTTTACAAATGAAGCATAATGCATGGCATCACGCAGTTTGGGATATATATGATTGTTTGCTTGCTTTGTCGTAGCTATTTTGGTCTTAAATTTTGTCCCAATATAGAAACTTGAGCTAGCATAACGTGGGCATTGGATTTGTGTCATTTTGCTTTCCAAAATTGAAAGTTAAAGACTATTTAGCGTGGAGATGTCAAGGTTATCAGCTAGTTAAAATGATCATTCTAAACTGATCATTGGTGCTCAGTGACAAAAGGCTTACAAATGAAGCATAATGCATAGCATCACGTAGTTAGTGATATGGATTACTTGTAGACTTTGTCTTAGCTATTTTTGTCTTAAATTTTGTCACAATATAGAAAATTAAGCTAGATTAACGTGGGTGTGGGATTCATGTCATTTTGCTCTCAAAATCAAAAGTTAAAGACAATTTAGTGTGGACATGTCAAGTTGATCAGCTAGTTAAAATGATCATTTGAAACTGATCATTGGTGTTCATTGACCAAAGGCTTACAAATGAAGCATAATGCATGTCATCACACCGTTTGGAATAGATTAGATTACTTGGAGACGTTGTAGTACCTGTTTCAGTATTAAATTTTATCACAATATAAAAAATTGAGCTACCTTAACGTGAGCATTGGATTAGTGTCAGTCCGAACACAAAATTAAAAGTTAAAGACGATTTAGTGATTACGTGTCAAGTTTATCGGCCAGTTAAATTGATCATTTTAAACAGCTCAGTGTTGCTCATTGCCCAAAGGTTTACAAATGAAGCATAATAGATTGTATCACGCAGTTTGGGATAGATTGTATTACTTGTAGGTTTCGTCGTAACTTTTGTCACAATATAAAAAATTGAGCTATTTTAACGTTGGTGATGGATCTGTGTCATTCTTATTACTAAATCAAAAGTTCAAGACGATTTAGTGCGGACATGTCAAGTTGATCGGTCAATTAAATTGATCAATCTAAACATATCACTGGTTCTCATTGAGCAAAGTTTTACATATGAAGCATAATGCATGGCATCATGCAGTTCGGGATAGATTAGATTACTTGGAGGCTTTGTCGTAGCTATTTAGGTCTTAAATTTTGTCACACTATAGAAAATTAAGCTAGCTTAACGTGTGCGTTGGATCCATGTCATTCTGAACTTTGAATCAAAAGTTAAAGATGATTTAGTGCGGATACGTCTATTTGATTGGCTAGTTAAATTGATCATTCTGAACTGATTACTGGTGCTCATTGGGCAAAGGTTTACATATGAAGCACAATGCGTGTCATCACATAGTTTGAGATATATTGAATTACTTGGAGACTTTCTTGTACCTATTTCAGTTTAAATTTTATCACAAAATAGAAAATTGAGATACTTTAACGTGGGACATTGGATTCGTGACATTCTGAGCACTAAATCAAAAGTTTAAGAGAATTTAGTGCGGACATGTCAATTTAATCGGCCAGTTATATTGATCGTTCTAAAGTGATCATTGGTGCTCATTGAGCAAAGGTTTACAAATGAAACATAAGGCATGGCATCATGCAGTTTGGGATAGATCGGATTACCTTGAAGCTTTTTCTTAGCTATATAAGTCTTAAATTTTGTAGCAATATAGAAAATTGAGCGAGCTTGACGTGGGCGTTGGATTGCTATCAGTCTGAACTCTAAATCAAAAGTTACAGACGATTTATTGCATAAATGTCAAGTTGATCGACCATTTAAAATGATCATTCTAAACTCATCATTGGTGCTCAATGAGGAATGGTTTACAAATGAAGCATATGGCGTGTCATCACATAGTTTTGGATAGATTGGATTATTTGGAAACTTTTTCGTACCTATTTTGGTCGTAATTTTTGTCACAATATAGAAAATTGAGCTCGCTTAACGTGGACTATGGTTTCGTGTCATTCTGAAGTTTGAATCAAAAGTAAAATATGATTTAGTGCGGATATGTCAAACTGATCGGCCAGTTAAATTCATCATTCTAAACTGATCATTGGTGCTCATTGAGCAAATGTTTACAAGTGAAGCATAATGCATGACATCACGCAAATTGGATTACTTGAAAGCTTTGTCGTAGCTATTTTGTTATTAAATTCACAACATAAAAAATTGTGCTAGGTTAACATGGGCATTGGATTCGTGTCATTTTGACCTCTGAATCAAAACTAAAAGACGATTTAGTGCATACATATCAAACTGATCGGCCAGTTAAATGGATCATTGTAAACTGATCACTGGTGCTCATTGAACAAATGTTTACAAATGAAGTATAATGCATGGCATCACACATTTTGGGATAGATTGGATTACTTGGAGGCTTTGTTGTAGCTATTTTGGTCTTAAATTTTGTGACAATACAGAAAATTGAGCTAGCTTAAGGTCGGCGTATGATTCGTGTCATTTTGATCACTAAATCAAAATTTCAAGACAATTTAGTGCAAACATCTAAAATTGATCGGTCAGCTAAATTGATCATTCTAAACTGATCCTTGGTCCACATTGAGCAAAGGTTTACAAATGAAGCATAATGCATGGCATCACAGAATTTGGGATAGATTGGATTACTTGGAGGCTTTGTCGTAGCTATTTCGGTCTTCAATTTGGTCACAACATAGAAAATTTAGTTGTTCGGCTAACTAAATTGAACGTTCCAAAACTGATCAGTGGTGCTCATTGAGCAAAGGTTTACAAAGGAAGCATAATAAATGACATCAAGCAGTTTGGGATAGATTGGATAACTTGGAGGCTTTTGTGTAGCTATTTCAGTCTTAAATTTTGTCACAATATAGAAAATTGAGTTAGCTTAACGTGGGCTTTGGATTTGTGTCATTTTGAACACTAAATCAAAAGTTAAATACGATTTAGTGTAGACATGTCAAATTGATCGGCCAGTTTAATTGATCGTTCTAACTGATCATTCGAACTCATTGAGCAAAGATTTACAAACAAAGCATAATGCATGGCATCAAGAAGTTTAAGATATATTGGATTACTTGGGGGCTTTTTCGTAGCTATTTCGGTCTGAAATTTTGTCAAAATATAGAAAATGGTGGTAGCTTAACGTGGGCGTTGAATTCGTGTTATTCTAAAATCTTAATCAAAAGTTAAAGACGATTTAGTGCGTACATGTCAAACAGATCAGTCAGTTAAATTGATCATTCTAAATTGATCACTGGTGCTCATTAAGCAAATGTTTACAAATGAAGCATATTGCATGACCGCACGCAGTTTGGGTTAGATTGTATTACTTGGAGGCTTTGTCCTAGCTATTTTGGTCTTAAATTTTGTCACAACAAAGAAAGTTGGGCTAGCTTAACGTGGGCGTTGGATATGTGTCATCCTGAACTTTGAATTAAAAGTTAAAGAAGATTTAGTGCAAACATATCAAGTTGATCAGCCAGTTAAGTTGAACAGCAAAAAAATGATCAGTGGTGCTCATTGAGCAAAGGGTTACAAACGAAGCATAATGCACGACATCATGCAGTTTGGGATAGTTTGGATAACTGACAAACAGATCAGTCAGTTAAATTGATCTTTCTAAATTGATCACTGGTGCTCATTAAGCAAATGTTTACAAATGAAGCATAATGCATGACCGCACGCACTTTGGGTTAGATTGTACTACTTAGAGGCTTTGTCCTAGCTATTTTGGTCTTAAATTTTTCACAACAAAGAAAGTTGGGCTAGCTTAACGTGGGCGTTGGATATGTGTCGTCCTGAACTTTGAATTAAAAGTTAAAGAAGATTTAGTGCAAACATATCAAGTTGATCAGCCAGTTAAGTTGAACAGCAAAAAATTGATCAGTGGTGCTCATTGAGCAAATGGTTACAAACGAACCATAATGCACGACATCATGCAGTTTGGGATAGTTTGGATTACTTGAAGGCTTTGTCGTAGCTATTTCGGTCTTAAATTTTGTCACAATATAGAAAATTGACCTAGTATAACGTGGGCTTTGGATATGTGTCACTCTAAACACTAAATCAAATGTTAAAGACGATTTAGTGTAGAAATGTCAAGTTTATCGGCCAGTTAAATTGATTATTCTACACTGATCATTGGTTCTCATTGAGAAAAGGTTTACAAATGAAGCATAATGCATGACATCACGCAGTTTGAGTTAGATTGGATTACTTGGAGGCTTTGTCGTAGTTATTTCAGTATTCAATTTGGTCTCAATATAGAAAATTGAGGTAGCTTAACGTGGTTTTTGATTCTTGTCATTCCGAACTTTGAATCAAAAGTTACAGACGATTTAGTGCTGACATGTCAAGTTTATCGGCCAGTTAAATTGATCATTCTAAACTGATCACTAGTGCTCGTTGAGCAAAGGTTTACAAATGAAGCATAATGCATGACATCACACAGTTTGGTATAGATTGGATTACTTGGAGGCTTTGTCGTAGCTATTTGGGTTCTAAATTTTGTCAAAATATTGAAACTTAAGCTAGCTTAACGTGGGCTTTGGATTCGTGTCATTGTGAACACTAAATGAAAAGTTAAAGACGATTTAGTGTAGTTAAGTCAAGTTAATCAGCCAGTTAAATTGATCTTTCTAAACTGATCATTGGTGCTCATTGAGCAAAGGTTTACAAACAAAGCATAATGCATGGCATCACGCAGATCAAGATAGATTGGATTACTTGGAGGCTTTTTTGTAACTATTTCGGTCTAAACTTTTGTCAAAATATAGAAAATTTTGCTAGCTTAACGTGGGCGTTGAATTCGTGTCATTCTAAACTCTGAAACAAAAGTAAAAGATTATTTAGTGCGGACATGTCAAACTGATCGGTTAGTGAAATAGATCATTCTAAATGGATCGCTGGTGCTCATTAAGCAAAAGTTTACAAATGAAGCATAATGCATGACAGCACGCAGTTTGGGTTAGATTGTATTACTTGGAGCCTTTTTCCTTGCTATTTCGGTCTTAAATTTTGGCACAACATAGAAAGTTGGGCTAGCTTGACGTGGGGCGTTTGATTCGTGTCATTCTGAAAACTAAATCAAAAGTTAAATATGTTTTAGTGTAGGCATGTCAAGTTGATCATCTCGTTAAATTAGTCATTCTAAAGTGATCATTGGTGCTCCTTGAATAAATGCTTATAAGCATAATGCATAGCATCACGCAGTTTATGATAGACTGGATTATTTTGAGGCTTTGTATAGCTCTTTCAGTCTCAAATGTTGTCACAATATGGAAAATGGAGATAGCTTAACCTCAATGTTGAATTCATGTCATTTTGAGCTCTAGATCAAAAGTTAAAGATGATTTAGTGTGGATATGTCAAGTTGATCAGCTAGTTAAAATGATCATTCTAAACTTATCATTGGTGTTCATTGAGCAAAGGTTTACAAATAAAGCATTATGCATGGCATCACGCAGTTTGGGATAGATTGGATTACTTGTAGGCTTTGTCGTAACTATTTCTATCTTAAATTTTGTCATAATATAGAAAATTGAGCTAGCTTAAGGTGGGCGTTGGATTCATGTCATTCTTAACACCAAATCAAAAGTTAAAGACGATTTAGTGCAAACATGTCATGTTGATCGGCCTATTAAATTGATCATTCTAAACTGATCACTAGTGCTCACTGAGCAATGATTTAGAAATGAAGCAAAATGCATGTCATCACATAGTTAGAGATAAATTGGACTAGTTGGAGACTTGTTTGTAGCTATTTCGGTATTAAATTTTGTCACAATATAGAAAATTGAGCTAGCTTAACGTGGGTGTTGGATTCGTGTCATTCTAAACTCTAAATCAAAGTTAAAGACGATTTAGGGCGAACATATCAAGCCTATCGGCCAGTTAAATAGATCATTCTAAACTGATCAATGTTGCTAATTAAATAAAGGTTAACAAATGAAGCATAATGCATAGCATCACACAGTTTGGGATATATTGGATTACTTGGTGGCTTTGTCTTAGCTATTTAGGTCTTAAATTTTGTCACAATACAGAAAATTGAGATAGCTTAATGTGGGTGTTGGATTCGTATCATTCTGAACACTAAATCCAAAATTAAAGAGGATTTAGTGCGAATATGTCAAGTCTATCGGCATGTTAAATTGATCATTCTACACTGTTCTTTGCTGCTCATTGAGGAAAAGCTTACAAATGAAGCATAATGCATGGTATCATGTAGTTTGGGATAGATTGGATAATTTGGAGGCTTTGTTGTAGCTATTTCGGTCCTAAATTTTGTCGCAATATAGAACATTGAGCTAGTTTAACGTGCTTTGGATTCGTGTCATTTTGAAATTTGAATCAAAAGTTAAAAACAATTTAGTGCGGACATGTCAAACTGCTCGGCCACTTAAATGGATCGTCCAAACTGATCACTGGTGCTCATTTAGCAAAGGCTTACGAATGAAGCATAATGCATGGCATGACGCTGTTTGGGATAGATTGGATTACTTGGAGGCTTTGTCGTAGCTACTTCGGTCTTCAATTTTGTCACAATATAGAAAATTGTGCTAGCTTAACGTGGGCGTTAGATTCGTGTCATCCTTTACATTAAATAAAAAGTTAAAGAAAATTTAGTCCAAACATGTCATGTTGATCGGCCATTGAAATTAATCATTCTGAATTGATCGTTGGTTCTCATTGAGAAAATGTTTAAAAATGAAACATAATGCATTGCATCACTTAGTTTGGGATAGATTGGATTACTTAGAGGCTTTGTCGGTCTTAAATTTTGTCACAATATAAAACTTGAGCTAGTTTAATGTGGGCTTTGGATACGTGTCATTCTAAACTCTGAATCAAAAGTTAAAGAGGATTTAGTGTCACATATAAAGAATTTGCTAGCTTAATGTGGGCGTTGAATTCGTGTCATTCTAAAATCTGAATAATAAGTTAAACACAATTTATTGTGGACATGTCAAAATTCTCGGCCAGTTAAAATGATCATTCCAAACTGATCACTGGTTCTGATAGAGCAAAGGTTTACAAATGAAGCATAATGCATGACAGCACACAGGTTTGGATAGATTGGATTACTTGGAGGGTTTGTCGTAGCTATATCGGTGTTAAATTTTGTCACAATAGAGAAAATGGAGCAAGCTTAATGTGGGCGTCGGATTCGTGTCATTCTAAAATCTGAATCAAAAGTTAAAGATGATTTAGTGCAGATATGAAAATTTGATCGGCAAGTTAAATAGATCATTCTAAACTGATCATTGTTGCTCATTGAGCAAAGGTTTACAAATGAAGCATAATGCATCACATCACGCAGTTTGTGATAGAATTGGATTACTTGGACGCTTTTTCGTAGCTATTTCGGTCTTCAATTTTGTCACAATATAGAAAATTGTGCTAGCTTAACGTGGCCGTTGGATTCGTGTCATCCTGAACATTAAATAAAAAGTTAAAGACGATTTAGTGCGAACATGTAATGTTGATTGGCCAGTGAAATAATTCATTCTGAACTGATCATTGGTTCTAATTCAGAAAATGTTTAAAAATGAAACATAATGCATTGCATCACTTAGTTTGGGAAAGATTTGATTACTTAGAGGCTTTGTCGTAGCTATTTCGGTCATAAATTTTGTCACAATATAGAACTTGAGCTAGTTTAACGTGTGTGTTTGATTCTTGTCATTCTGAACTCTGAATAAAAAGTTAAAGACGATTTAGTGCGTACATGTCAAACTGATTGGCCAGTTAAATTGATCGTTCTAAACTGATCAATGATGCTAATTAAGCAAAGGTCAACAAATGAAGCATAATGCATGGCATCACGCAGTTTGGGATAGATTGGATTACTTGGAGGATTTGTGGTAGCTATTTTAGTCTTAATTTTTGTCACAATATAGAAACTTGATGTAGCTTAATGTGGGCGTTGGATTCGTGTCTTTCTTAACACTAAATCAAAAGTTAAATACGATTTGGTACGAATATGTCAAGTCTATTGGCCAGATAAATTGATCATTGGTGCTCATTAAGCAAAAGCTTACAAATGAAACATAATACATGGCATCACGTTGTTTGGGATAGATTGTATCCCTTAGAGGCTTTGTCATAGCTTTTTGGTCTTAAATTTTTTTTGCAATATAGAGAATTGAGCTAGCTTAGCGTATGCTTTGGATTCGTGTCATTCTGAAATTTGAATCAAAAGTGAAAAACAATTTAGTGCAGACATGTCAACTGCTTGGCTATTTAAATTGATCATCCAAACTGATCACTGGTGCTCATTGAGCAAAGGTTTACAAATGAAGCATAAGGCATGGCATTACACAATTTTAGATAGATTGGATTACTTGGAGGCTTTGTCGTAGCTATTTCGGTCTTAAATTTTCTTACAATATAGAAAATTGAGCTAGTTTAACATGGGCGTTGGATTTGTGTCATTTTGAACACTAATTCAAAAGTTAAAGACGATATAGTGCAAAAATGTCAAGTCTATCGGCCAGACAAATTGATTATTCTACACTGATCATTGGTGCTCATTGAGCAAAAGCTTACAAATGAAACATAATGCATGGCATAACGTATTTTGGGATAGATTGGATTACTTAGAGGCTTTGTCATAGCTATTTCGGTATTAAATTTTGTCGCAATATAGAAAATTAAGCTAGCTTAACGTGGGCCTTGGATTCGTGTCATTGTGAAATTTGAATAAAAAGTTAAGAACAATTTAATGCGGACATGTCAAACTGCTCGGCCATATAAATTGATCCTTCCAAACTGATCACTGGTGCTCATTGAGCAAAGGTTTACAAATGAAGCTTAATGCATGGCATCACGCAGTTTGGGATTGATTGGATTACTTGGAGGCTTTGTCTAGCTATTGCGGTTTCAAATTTTGTCACAATATAGATAATTGAGCTAGCTTAACGTGGGCTTTGGATTCGTGTCATTCTGAACACTAAATCAAAAGTTAACAACGATTTAGTGCGAACATGTCAAGTCTATCGGCCAGTTAAATTGATAATTCTACACTGATCATTGGTGCTCATTGAACATAAGTTTACAAATGAAACATAATGCATGGCATCACGTAGTTCAGGATAGATTGGATTACTAAGAAGCTTTGTCGTAACTATTTTGGTCTTAAATTTTGTCGCAATATAGAAAATTGAGCTAGCATAACATGGACGTTTGATACTTGTCATTCTTAACTCTGAATCAAAAGTTAAAGGCGATTTATAGCGGTTATGTCAAGTTGATTGGCCAGTTTAATTGATCATTCTAAACTGATCATTGGTGCTCATTGAGCAAAGGTTTACAAATGAAGCATAATGCATGGCATCACGCATTTTAAGATAGATTGCTTTACTTGGGGGCTTTTTCATAGCTATTTTGGTCTTTAATTTTGCCACAATATAGAAAATTTTGCTAGCTTAATGTGGGCGTTGAATTTGTGTCATTCTAAAATTTGAATCAAAAGTTAAAGACGATTTAGTGCGGACATGTCAAACTGCTCGGCCAGTTAAATTGAACATTTCAAACTGTTCACTGGTGCTGATAGAGCAAAGAATTACAAATGAAGCATAATGCATGACACCACGCAGGTTTGGATAGTTTGGATTACTTGGAGGGCTTGTCATAGCTATTTCGGTGTTAAATTTTGTCACAATAGAGAAAATGGAGAAAGCTTAACGTGGGCATTTAGTTCAGATATGTCAAACTGATCGGCTAGTTAAATGATCATTCTAAAGTGATCACTGTTACTCATCGAGAAAAGGTTTACAAATGAAGCATAATGCATGACATCACGCCATTTGGGATAGACATGGATTACTTGGAGGCTTTTTCATAGCTGTTTTGGTCTTAAATTTTGTCAAAATATAGAAAATTGAGTTAGCTTAACCTGGGCGTTGGATTTGTGTCATTCTGAATAGTGAGTCAAAAGTTAAAGACGATTTAGTGCGAATATGTCAAGTTGCTCGGCCAGTTTAATTGATCATTTGAAACTGATAATTGGTGCTCATTCAGTGAAGGTTTACAAATGAAGCATAATGCATGGCATCAGGCAGCTACGGATAGATTGGAATATTTGGAGGCTTTGTCATAGCTATTTTGGTCCTAAATTTTGTGATAGTTAACGTGTGCATTGAATGCATATCATTATAAACTCTGAATCAAAAGTTAAAGACGATTTAGTGCGGACATGTCAAACTGCTCGGCTAGTTAAATTGATCATTCCAAACTGATAACTGGTGCTGATTTGGCAAAGGTTTAGAAATGAAACATAATGCATGACACCACGCAAGTTGGGATAGATTGAATAACTTGGAGGGTTTTCTGTAGCTATTTTGGTGTTAAGTTATGTCACAATATAGAAAGTGGAGCTAGCTTAACGTGGGTGTTGGATTCGTGTCATTCTCAACTCTGAATCAAAAGTTAAAGAGGATTTAGTGCGGATATGTCAAACTGATCGGCTAGTTAAATAGATTATTCTAAACTTATCATTGTTGCTCATTGAGCAAATGTTTACAAATGAAGCATAGTACATGGCATGATGTAGGTTGGGATAGATTGGATTATTTAACTATTTCGGTCTTAAATTTTGTCACAATATACAAAATTTAGCTAGCTGAACATGGACGTTTGAACGTGTCATTCTGAACATTAAATAAAAAGTTAAACACCATTTAATGTGAACATGTCATGTTGATCGGCCAGTGAAATTAATCATCTTGAACTGATCATTGGTGCTTATTGGGCAAAGGTTTAAAAATGAAACATAATGCATGGCATCACTTAGTTTGGGATAGATTGGATAACTTAAAGGCTCTGTCGTAGCTATTTTGGTGTTAAATTTTGTCACAATAGAGAAATTAGAGCTAGCTTAACGTGGGCGTTGCATTCGTGTCATTCTCAACTCTGAATCAAAAGTTAAAGACGATTTAGTGCGGATATGTCAAACTTATCAGCCATTTTAATTGATCATTCGAAACTGATCACTATTGCTCATTGACCAAAGGTTTACAAATGAAGCATAATGCATGGCATGATGAGTTTGGTATAAATTGGATTACTTGGAGGCCTTGTCGTAGCTATTTTGGTCTTAAATTTTGTCACAATAAAAAATTTTGCTAGCTTGACGTGGGCGTTGAATTTGTGTCATTCTAAACTCTGAATCAAAAGTTAAAGACGATTTAGTGCGGACATGTCAAACTGCTCGGCCAGTTAAATTGATCATTCCAAACTGATCATTGGTGTTGATTGAGCAAAGGTTTACAAATAAAGCATAATGCATGACACCATGCATGCTGAGATAGATTGGATTTTTTGGAGGGTTTTTCGTACCTATATCCGTGCTAAATTTTGTCACAATAGAGAAAATGGAGATAGCTTAATGTGGGTGTTGGATTCATGTCATTTTGAACTTTTAATCAAAAGTTAAAGAGGATTTAGTACGGATATGTCAACCTGATCGGCTAGTTAAATATATCATTCTAAACTGATCACTTTTGCTCACTGAGCAAAGGTATACAATGGCATGACAAAGTTTGGGATAGATTAGATTACTTGGAGGCTTTGTCATAGCTATTTTGGTATTAAATTTTATCACAATATAGAAAATTTAGCTAGATTAACTTGGGCGTTGGATTCGTGTCATTCTGAACACTAAATAAAAATTTAAGGACGATTTAGTGCGAACATCTAATGCCTACCGGCCAATGAAATTATTCATTCCGAACTGATCATTGGTGCTCATTGAGCAAAGGTTAAAAAATGAAACATAACGCATGGCATCACTTAGTTCCGGATAGATTTGATTAGTTAGAGGCTTTGTCGTAGCTATTCTGGTGTTAAATTTTGTCACAATATAGAAAATTGAGCTAGAATAACATGGATGTTGGATTCGTGTCATTCTGAACTCTAAATCAAAAGTTAAATACGATTTAGTGCGGACTTGTCAAACTGATCGGCCAGTTAAATAGATCATTCTAAACTTATCACTGTTGCTAATTAAGTAAACGTTTACAAATGAAGAATAATGCATGGCATCATGCAGTTCGGGAAAGATTGGATTACTTAGAGGCTCTTTCGTAGCTATTACGGTTTTAAATTTTGTTGCAATATAGAAAATTGAGCTAGCTTAACGTGGGCGTTGGAATTGTGTCACTCTGAAGTTTGAATCAAAAGTTAAAAAAAGTTAGTGCGGACATGTCAAACGGCTCGGCTAGTTAAATTGATCATCCAAACTGATCACTGGTAGTCATTGAGTAAAGGTTTACAAATGAAGCATGATGGATGGCATCACGCTATTTCGGTTTTATATTTTTTTCACAATATAGAAAATTGAGATAGCTTAACGTGGGCGTTGGATTCCTGTCATTCTGAACTCTAAATCAAAATATTGAGACGATTTAGTGCGAACATGTCAAGGCTATCGGCCAGTTAAATTGATCATTCTACACTGATCATTGGTGCTGATTGAGCAAAAGTTTACAAATGAAACAAAATGCCTGGCATCACGTAGTTTGGGATAGATTTGATTACTTAGAGGCTTTGTTGTATGTATTTTGGTCTTAAATTTTGTCGCAATATAGAAAATTGAGCTAGCTTAACGTGGCCGTTGGATTCATGTCATTCTGAACTTTGAATCGAAAGTTAAAAACAATTTAGTGCGGACATGTGAAACTGCTCGGCCAGATAAATTAATCATTCCAAACTGATCACTTGTGCTCATTCAGCAAAGGTTTACAAACGAAGCATAATGCATGGCATCATGCAGTTTGGGATAGATGGGATTAGTTGGACGCTTTGTTGTAAATATTTCGGTCTTAAATTTTGTCATAGTATTGAAAATTGTGAGCTAGCTTAACGTGGGCGTTGGATTTGTGTCATTCTGAACACTAAATCTAAAGTTAAAGACGATTTTGGGCGAACATATCAAGTCTATTGGCCAATTAAATTGATTATTCTACACCAATCACTGGTGCTCATTGAGCAAAAGTTTACACATGAAACATAATGCATGGCATCGCGTAGTTTTGGATAGATGGGATTACTTGGAGGCTTTGGCATAGCTATTTCAGTCTTAATTTTTTTGCAATATAGAAAATTGAGCTAGCTTAACGTAGGCGTTGAATTCGTGTCATTCTAAACTTTGAAACAAAAGTTAAAAACAATTTAGTGCGGACATGTCAAACTGCTCGGCGAGTTAAATTGATCATTCCAAACTAATCATTGGTGCTTATTCAGCAAAGGTTTCAAATGACGCATAATGCATGGCATCACGCTTTTTGGGATAGATTGTATTACTTAGAGGTTTTTTCGTAGCTATTTCGGTGTTAAATTTTGTTGCAATATAGAAAATTGAGCTAGCTTAACGTGGGCGTTGGAATTGTGTAAATCTGAAGTTTGAATCAAAAGTTAAAAAATGTTATTTTGGACATGTCAAACAGCTCGGCTAGTTAAATTGATCATCCAAACTGATCACTAGTTGTCATTGAGCAAAGGTTTACAAATGAAGCATAATGGATGGCATCACGTGGTTTGTGATAGATTGGATTACTTGGAGGTTTTTTTGTAGCTATTTCAGTTTTAAATTTTTTCACAATATAGAAAATTGAGATAGCTAAACGTGGGCGTTGGTTTCTTGTTATTATGAACTCTAAATCAAAATATTGAGACGATTTAGTGCGAACATGTCAAGTCAATCGGCCAGTTAAATTGATCATTCTACACTGACCATTGGTGCTCATTGAGCAAAAGTTTACAAATGAAACAAAATGCTTGGCATCACGTAGTTTGGGATAGATTTGATTACTTAGAGGCTTTGTCGTATCTAATGTGGTCTTAAATTTTGTCACAATATAGAAAATTAAGCTTGCTTAACGTGGCCGTTGGATTCGTGTCATTCTGAACTCTGAATCAAACTTTATAAACATTTTAGTGCGAACATGTGAAACTGCTCGGCCAGTTAAATTGAACATTCCAAACTGTTCACTTGTGCTCATTGAGCAAAGGTTTACAAATGAAGCATAATGCATGGCATCACACAGTTAGGGATAGATGGGATTAGTTGGACACTTTGTTGTAAATATTTTGGTCTTAAATTTTGTCGCAGTATTGAAAACTGAGCTAGCTTAACGTGAGCGTTGGATTCGTGTCATTCTGAACACTAAATAAAAATTTAAGGACGATTTAGTGCGAACATCTCATGTCTACCGGCCAATGAAACTATTCATTCCGAACTGATCATTGGTACTCATTGAGCAAAGGTAGAAAAATGACACATAATGCATGGCATCACTTAGTTTCCGATAGATTTGATTAGTTAGAGGCTTTGTCGTAGCTATTCCAGTCTTAAATTTTGTCACAATATAGAAAATTGACCTAGATTAACATGGATGTTGGATTCGTGTTATTCTGAACTCTAAGTCAAAAGTTAAACACGGTTTAGTGCGGACATGTCAAACTGATCGGCCAGTTAAATAGATCATTCTAAACTGATCACTGTTGCTAATTAAGTAAACGTTTACAAATGAAGAATAATGCATGGCATCATGCAGTTTGGGAAAGATTGGATTACTTAGAGGCTTTTTCGTAGCTATTTTGGTTCTAAATTTTGTTGCAATATAGAAACTTGAGGTAGCTTAAAGTGGGCATTGGAATTGTGTCACTCTGAAGTTTGAATCAAAAGTTAAAAAAAGTTAGTGCGGACATGTCAGACGGCTCGACTAGTTAAATTGATCATCCAAACTGATCACTGGTGGTCATGTTATTTTGAGTTCTAAATCAAAAGTTAAAGACGGTTTAGTACACACATGTCAAGTTAATCTGCTTGTTAAAATGATCCTTTTAAACTCATCATTGGTGCTCCTAGTAAAGGCCTATAAATGAAGCATAATGCAAGGAATCACGCAATATGGAATAGTTTGGATTACTTGGAGGCTTTTTTATAGTGTATTTCAGTTTTATATTTTATCACAACATAGAAAATTGAGCGACCTTAACGTGGGCGTTGGATTCATGTCATTTTGACCTCTAAAAAAAATGTTATAGACGATTTAGTGCGGATATGTCAAGTTGATCGGCCAGTTAAATGGTCATTCTAAACTGATCATTGGGGCTCCTTCAATAAAAGGTTATAAATGTAGCATAATGCAAGGCTTCAGACAGTTTGGGATACATTGGATTACTTGGTGGATTTGTCGTCGCTCTTTCAGGCTTAAATGATGTCACAATATAGAAAATTGAGCTAGCTTAACGTGGGCGTTCAATTCCTGTTATTCTGAACTCTAAATCAAAAGTTATGGACGATTTAGTGCTGACATGTTAAGTTGATCGGCTACTTAAAATGACAATTCTAAACTGATCATTGGTCCTCCTTGAGTAAAGGCTTATAAATGAAGCATAATATATGGCATCACGCAGATTGGGATACATTGGATTACTTGGAGGCTTTGTCGTAGCTCATTCAATCTCAAATGGTGTCACAATATAGAAAATTGAGCTAGCTAATGTGGGAGTTGGATTCGTGTCATTTTGAAATCTAAGTCAAAATTTAAGAATGATTTAGGGTGGGCATGTAAAGCTTATCGGCCAGTTGAAATGATCATTCTGAACTGATCATTGGTTCTCCTTGAGTAAAGGCTGAGAAATGAACCATAATGCATGGCATCACGCAGATTGGAATAGTTTGGATTACTTGGAGGCTTTGTCGCAGTGTATTTTGGTCTTAAATTTTTTCACAGTATAGAAAAATGAGGTAACTTAATGTGGGCATTGGATTCGTGTCATTTTGAACTGATACAAGCCTCGATTCAAGGCTTATATGCACGTGGGCTGTTTGGAGAAGGTTAGGTGAGAAACTCGACCTTAGACTTCTTGGATAGGGGATTTTAGGTTGGTATTCGATGGAAGGCTGAAGTGAACCACACGAGGAGTGATGAACCTCATGATAAATCACAAACTTAGAGCTATGAGGGCTGGTCTCAACTAGGTTCTAAGCGCACAAGATTCTTAGAGAGAAAACTTGTTGGAAGAAAGTTCTACTTTATTAATATCAAAAGGTTGTCAAACTACAATGCTGGAAGGAGCCTTATTAATATGCTCGACAGCTTGACCTTCTAGGGTCGACTCAAATAAAGAAAAGGAAAGTTTACAAAAGTGCACAAATGGAAAAGATACAAAAGTGTATAACCGAAAAAGGACCTATTCCTAAAATGTTCTTGACTCAAAAATGTAAAGAATCTAGATCCTACCCTGCAAAACAGAAAGAGGCATATATTCGAATTGAAACTTACGTTACTTACCTCACGGCCAAGAAATGGAAGGTGGCCGTCCTTGTGGAATGCACAGGCCTTGCTCCTAGTCATCGACTTGGAGTAGGGTTAAGAATCTTTCGGCCCTGACCTCTCTTGCCACTAAAGCCCAAGTCTCTGAAGTTCCTTGAATTGTTGAGAAGTCTTTGGACTCTTCTTTTTACTTCTGGCCCATTGTCCTTAGTCGATCTTCCTCTAGGAGCTTGTCCACCCATAAGCTGAACTTGTGGAAGAATGCTCTTGATCTACTCCTTGTCATTACTCCTGGTGGCACTACTGGTGTGTATACTTCCTCTAGATGCATGTCCTGAAGCTGGTAGCTTATCTGGTCCGAGTTTCCTTGTGTAGAAGTTGAAATGCTCGTGCACTCGGCTGGATCGGCTGTACCGGCTGGAATGTGCGAGGTACTGGCTGGAATGCCTTCAGGACCGGCCAAGTTGATCCCGGAGTCAGCGGCATCACCAAGGGGACCGGCGGTGTCATCCACGTCACCACCAAGTGTGCCGGAAGCTTGGGCCTCTCCGCCGGCAATGCTGGTTGGTCTGGTCCTATTGGTCGAGGGTCCGGCGGTACTGCTTGGGCCGGCAGGCGTGCCAAATGGCCCTGCTGTCTCGGGCAAGCTTCCTGGTCGGCCAGTCTGGTCTCCTGGCTGGACATACGACCTGATGTCCTCATCATCCCCTCCCTCTTCAGTAGGTTTTGACCTCAAAACTGGTTCATCTGCATGGAAAGGGGCTAAGTCAGTTACGTTGAACGTGTTGGACACATTAAACTCACCTGGGAGCTCGATCCGGTAGGCGTTGTTGTTGATCCTCTCCAGCACTCTGAATGGTCCATCTCCTCTTGGGGCTAGCTTGGAACTCCTTAGGTTGGGGAACTTCTCCTGGCGTAGGTGTTGCCACACCCAATCGCCTGGTTGAAAGATCACCTCCTTTCTTCCCTTGTTGGTATGAGTCACGTACTGCCCGGTCCTCTTCTCCAAGTTTTCTAATACCTTCTGGTGTAACTTCCTTATCAACTCTGCCTTGGATGCTCCGTTGAGGTTGGTCATCTCTGCTGGTGGTAGTGGCGTTTGCTCCAATGGGGTGAGAGGGTTGAAGCCGTATACAACTTCAAATGGTGTCTTCTTGGTTGCTGAGTGCACGGCATGGTTGTAAGCGAACTCTATGAATGGCAGGCACTCCACCCAAGTCTTGAGGTTCTTCCCTAGTGTACTCCTGAGAAGAGTTGATAGTGTCCTGTTGACAACTTCAGTTTGGCCATCGGTTTGAGGATGGCAGGTGGTAGAGAAGAGTAGCTTCATGCCTAGCTTCCTCCAAAGGGTCCTCCACAAATGGCTGAGGAACTTGGTGTCCCTGTCTGATACGATGGTCCTTGGCACTCCATGAAGCCGTACTATCTCCCTGAAGAACAGCTCGGCTGTTTGCGAGGCATCATTGACATTGGCACACGGAATGAAGTGTGCCATCTTGGAGAATCTGTCCACCACTACAAAGATTGCATCCTTGTGGTTGATCTTGGGCAGGCCTAAAACGAAGTCCATTGAGATGTCCACCCATGGATGTGTAGGTATGGGCAGTGGGAGATACAACCCGTGCGGTTGCACTCGGGGCTTTGCCTTCTTGCAAGTGATGCATCTTGCACAATGAGCTTCTACTGTCCTCTTGACGTGTGGCCAGTAGAAGTGCTCCTTGACCACGGCTAGAGTCTTGTCGACACTAAAGTGTCCCATGAGTCCTCCTCCATAGCTTCTCGGATGATAAGCTCCCTTAATGATCCTTGTGGTATGCATAGCGTCCTTTCTCGGAACAAGAATCCCCCATGGATGTAAAACTTGCCATGACTCCCTGTGCCGCACTCCTTGTAGCTCTCAGCAAAGTCAGGGTCATCCTTGTATAGGTCCTTGATGTGTTCGAATCCTAGGACCTTACTAAACCACTACAAACTTACTGATGTATGCCCTAAGAACTTGGTTCATAAGGCGCATGAAGGTGCTTTGGGCATTAGTCAAGCCGAATGGCATGACTGTCCACTCGTATAGCCCTTGCTTTGTCTTGAAAGCAGTCTTCCATTCATCACCTTCCTTCATCCTGACCTGGTGGTATCCACTCTTGAGGTCTATCTTGGAGAAGACCGTGGCTCCACTCAGCTCATCTAGCATGTCATCCAGCCATAGTATTGGATGCCGGTACTTGACAGTGATGTTGTTGATTGCTCGGCAGTCCACGCACATTCGCCATGTCCCAGGAGTACGGACAAGTCAAGTTGATCAACGAATTAAAATTATCATTCCAAACTAATCATTGGTGCTCCTTGAGTAAAGGGTTATAAATGAAGCCTAATGCATGGCATCATGAAGTTTGGCATACATTGGATTAGTTAGAGGCTTTTTCATAGCTATTTCAATCCCAAATGGTGTCACCATATGGAAAATTGAGCTAGCCTAACGTGGGCGTTGGACTCATGTTAATATGAGGTCTAAATCAAAAGTTAAAGACGATTTACTGCGGACATGTCAAGTTAATCTGCTAGTTAAAATGATCATTTTAAACTGATCATTGGTGCTTGTTGAGTAAATGCTTATAAATGATGCATAATGCATGGCATCACACAGCTCGGAATAGATTGAATTACTTGGAGTCTTTGTCATAGTTATTTTGGTTTTAAATGTTGTCAAAATATAGAACACTGAGCTAGTTTAACGTGGACGTTGGATTCGTGTCATTTTGAGCTCTAAATCAAAAGTTAAGTATGATTTAGTGTGGACATGTAAAGTTGATTGGCCAGTTAACATGATCATTCTAAACTGATCATTGGTTCCCCTTGACTAAAGGCTGACAAATGAAGCATCACACAGATTGGAATAGTTTGGATTACTTAAACGCGTTGTCGTAGTGTATTTCGTTTTTAAATTTTGTCACAATATAGAATATTGAGCTAGCTTAACGTGGGGCGTTGGATTCGTGTCATTTCGAACTCTAAATCAAAAGTTACGGACGATTTAGTGCGGACATGTCAAGACGATCGACCAATTAAAGTGATCATTCTAAACTAATCATTGGTGCTCCTTGAGTAAAGGATTGTAAATGAAGCATAATGCATGGCATCACAAAGTGTGGGATACATTGGATTACTTATAGGCTTTTTCGTAGCTCTTTCAATCTCAAATGGGGTCACAATAAGGAAAATTGAGCTAGCTTAGCGTGGGTGTTGGACTCATGTTATTTTGAGTTCTAAATCAAAAGCTAAAGATGGTTTAGTACACACATTTCAAGTTAATATGCTAGTTGAAATGATCATTTTAAACTTATCATTGGTGCTCCTTGAGTAAATGCCTATAAATGAAGCATAATGAATGACATCACGCAGTATGGAATAGTTTGGATTACTTGCCTTTGTCGTATTGTATTTTGGTTTTATATTTTAACAAAATATAGAAAATTGAGGTAGCTTAACGTGGGTGTTGGATTCGTGTCATTTTGAACTTTAAATCAAAAGTTATGGACGATTTAGTGCAGACATGTCAAGTTGATCGGCCAGTTAAAATGACCAGTCTAAACTGATCATTGGTGATCCTTGAGTAAAAGCTTATAAATGAAGAATAATGCATGGCATCACGTATTTTGGGATACATTGGATTACTTCGAAGCTTTTTTGTAGCTCTTTTTGTCTCAAATGTTGTCACGATATGGAAAATTGAGCTAGCTCAACGTAGGCATTAGATTCGTTTCATTCTTAATTCTAAATCAAAAGTTACGAACGATTTAATGCGGACATGTCAAATTGATAAGCAAGTTAAAATGATCATTCTAAACTGATCATTGGTGCTCGTTAAGTAAAAGCGTATAAATGAAGCATAATGCATGGCATCACGCTGTTTGTGATACATTGGATTACTTGGGGGCCTTTTTCCGTAACTCTTTTTATCTTAAATGTTGTCACAATATGGAAAATTGAGCTAGCTTAACGTGGGTGTGGGACTCATGCCATTTTGAGATCTAAATCAAAAGTTAAAGACGATTTAGTGCGGCCATTTCAACTTGATAAGCTAGTTAAAATGATCATTCTAAACTTATTATTGATGCTCCTTGAGTAAAGACTTATAAATGAAGCATAATGCATGTCATCACGCAGTTTGGAATATATTGGATTACTTGGAAGCTTTGTCGTAGCTAGTCCGCTCTTAAATTTTGTCACACTATAGAAATTTGAGCTAGGTCAACGTGGGTGTTGGATTCGTGTCATTTCGAACTCAAAATAAAAAATTACGAACAATTTGGTGTGGAAATGTCAAGTTGATTGGCCAGTTAAAATGATAATTCTAAACTAATAATTGGTGCTCCTTGAGTAAAAGCTTATACATGACGCATTATGCAATGCATCACGCAGTTTGGGATACATTGAATTACTTAGAGGCTTTGACGTAGCTCTTTCATTCCTAAATATTGTCACAATACCGAAATTGAGCTAGCTTAACGTGGACGTTGGATTCGTATCATTCTGAACCCTAAATCAAAAGATACAGACGATTTAGTTCGGAGATAACAAGTTGTTCAGCCAGTTAAAATGATCATTCCAAACTCATCATTGGTGCTGTTTGAGTACAGGATTATAAATGAATCACGCAGTTTAGGATATATTGGATTACTTTGAGGCTTTTTCTAGCTCTTTCTGTTTCAAATGTTTTCAAAATATTGAAAATTCAGCTAGCTTAACATGGACGTTGGATTCATGTTATTTTGAGCTCTAAATCAAAAGTTAAAGACGATTTACTGCGGACATGTCAAGTTGATAAGTAGTTAAAATGATCATTCTAAACTGATCATTGATGGTACTTGAGTAACTTGGTATAAATCAAGCATAATGCATGGCATCAGGCAGTTTTGGATAGATTGGATTACTTGGAGGTTTTGTCGTAGCTATTTCAGTCTAAAATTTTATCACAATATAGAAAATTGAGCTAGATTTACTTGGGCGTTGAATTCGTGTCATTCTGAACTCTAAATGAATTCAAATAACACTTTTTTGCTTGCCTGATAGGTACTATTTTGTTTTCAATGTCGACAAAAAAAGGAATTCCAATTTAGGTAGAGTGAATACATATAAATGGATGGATAAAAAAAGTTTTCTTTATTCCGGGAAAACAAAAAGTTTGGGTCAATTTAGTGCAGACATGTCAAGTTGATCGGCCAGTTAAATTGATCATTCTAAACTGATCAATGGTTCTCATTAAGCAAAGGTTTACAAATGAAGCAAAATGCATCGCATCACGGAGTTTGAGAAAGATTGGATTACTTGGAGGCTTTGTCTTAGATATTTCGATCTTAAATTCGGTCACGATATAAAATATTGACCTAGCTTAACGTGGGCGTTGGATTCGTGTCTCTTTGAACCCTCAATCAAAAGTTACGGACGATTTAGTGCAGACATGTATAGTTTATCGGCAAGTTAAATTGATCATTCTAAACTGATAACTGGTGCTCGTTGAGTAAAGGCGTATAAATAAAGTATAATGCATGGCATCACGCAGTTTTGGATAGATTGGATTATTTGGAGTCTTTTTCGTAGCTATTTCATACCTAAATTTTGTCACAATATAGAAAATTAAGTTAGCTTAACGAGTGCGTTGGATTCGGAACTCTAAATCAAAAGTTACAGACAATTTAGTTTGAACATGTCAACTTGATTGGCCAATTAAAATGATCATTCTAAATAGATCATTGGTGCTCCTCCAAGAAATGATTATAAATGAATCATAATGCATGGCATCACGTCGGTTAGGATACATTGGATTACTATGAGGCTTTTTCTAGCTCTTTCAGTCTTAAATGTCACAATATGGAAAATTGAGCTAGCTTAACATAGGCATTGGATTCATGTCATTTTCAGCTCTTAATTAAAAGTTAAAGAAGATTTAGCGCGGGTATGTCAAGTTGATCATCTAGTTAAACTGATCATTCTAAAATTATCATTGGTGCTCCTTGAGTAAAGGCTTATAAATGAACCATAATGCATGGCATCACGCAATTTAGGATACATTGGATTACCTAGAGGCTTTGTCGTAGCTATTTTGGTCTTAAATGTTTTCACGATATGGAAAATTGAGCTAGAATAACGTGGGCATTTGATTCGTGTCATTCAGAACTCTGAGTGAAAAGTTAAAGACGATTGTGTGTGTACATATCAAGTTAGTCGGCCAGCTTAATTGATCATTCTAAACTGTTAATTGGTGATCCATGAGTAAAGGCTTATAAATGAGGCATAACACATGGCATCACACAGTTTATGATAGATTGTATTACTTGGAGGCTTTGTTTACCTCTTTCAGTCTAAAATGATGTCACAATATGGAAAATTGATCTAGCTTAATGCGGGCGTTGGAATCATATCTTTTTAAGATCTAAATCAAAAGTTAAAGACGATTTAGTGTAGACATGTCAAGTTGATGAGCTAGTTAAAATGATCATTCTGAACTGATCATTGGTGTTCATTTAGGAAAGTTTTACAAATCAAGCATAATACATGACATCACGCAATTTAGGATACATTGGATTACCTGGAGGCTTTGTCGTATGTATTTCAGCCTTAAATTTTGTTACAATATAGACAATTGTGGTAGCTTAACGTGGGCGTTGGATTCGTATCATTGGCAACTCTGAATCAAAAGTTAAAGACTATTTGGTGCGGACATGTCAAGTTGATCGGCCAGTTAAATTGATCATTCTAAACTGACCATTGGTGCTCCTTGAGTAACGCCGTATAAATCAAGCATAATGTTTGGCATCAGGCAGTTTGGGATAGATTGGATTACTTGGAGGCTTTGTCGTAGCTATTTTGGTCTAAAATTTTATCACAATATAGAAAATTGACCGAGCTTTACTTGGATGTAGGATTCGTGTCATACTAAACCTTAAATGAATTCAGATAACAATTTTTTGCTTGTCTGATCGGTACTACTTTGTTTTCAGTGTCGACAAAAAAAAGGAATTCCAATTTGGGTCGAGTGAATACATATTAATGGATGGATAAAAAAAGTTTTCTGTATTCCAGGAAAAAAAGTTTGGGTCTATTTAGTGTAGAGAATGTTAAGTTGATCGGCCAATTCAATTGATCATTCTAAACTGATCAATGGTTCTCATTAAGTAATGGTTTACAAATGAAGCATAATGCTTCGCATAACACTGTTTGAGATATATTGGATTACTTAGAGGCTTTGTCTTAGTTATTTCAGTCTTAAATTCTGTCACGATATAGAAAATTAAGATAGCTTAACATGGGCGTTGGATTCGTGTCTTTCTGAACCCTAAATTAAAAGTTACAGATGATTTAGTACAAACATGTATAGTTTATCGGCAAGTTAAATTGATCATTATAAACTGATCATTGGTGCTTCTTGAGTAAAAGCTTATAAATAAAGTATAATGCATGACATCACGTAGTTTGTGATAGATTTGATTACTTGGAGGCTTTGTCATAGCTATTTCAAATCTTAAATTGTCACAATATAGAAAATTGAGTTAGCTTAACGTGTGTGTTGGATTTGTGTCATTATGAACTCTAAATCAAAAGTTAAATACGATTTAGTGTGGACATATCAATTTGATTGGCCAATTAAAATGATCATTCTAAATAGATCATTGGTGCTCCTTTAGTAAAGGCTTATAAATGAAACATAATGCATGACATCATGTCATTTAGGATACATTGGATTACTTTGAGGCTTTTTCTAGCTCTTTCAGTCTTAAATGTCACAATATGAAAAATTGAGCTAGCTTAACGTGGGCATTGGATTAATGTCATTTTGAGATGTTAATTAAAATTTAAAAACGGTTTAGTGTAGACATGTCAAGTTTATCAGCTAGCAACATTTCCATATTTGCCAAATAAGACAATAATGGGCAACGGCCATATACTTTTTATATGTATGATTTCCTTTTCTCTTTTTAGGTTTAGGACTGTTGCTATGAGTACTATATAAGCTCAGCACGACCTCATTGTAAAGATAGAACGCCCATTGAAAAAAAAATTGAATACAAAGTATTTTATTCAAAGCCTTGTCTTTGAATCTTGTTCTTGTTCTTTAGAAACTAAGTGTGTGATTCACTTCCTTTCTATTGAAGCCACGGCTAGGTTAGTTTGAGAGATTCAATAACCCTTGGTTCACCTTTTATCGTGTTATTCGATCAAAACCCCCTCCTTTTAGTCCTTTGCCCGCTTAAGGCAAGAGAGATTTTAGGCCTTGCGAGTCATGGTGGTACCATTTCTGAGATTGATACTCAATCTTACATCATTTGGTCTCGGAGGTAAAAGCTCCTATCTCAGGTTGTCTTCAGCTAACCTTTATCTTTTTTATGCTTTTGTTTTGAATTTCTTAATTACATCTTATCGAGAAAAGAAACCAAATAAAAAAACTTTGTTCTTAATTCTTCATTTGCATTGTTTCTTTGCTGTTTCTTCCCATTTAAATCTAAAACCAAAACAAAAATTTGTATTTCATGTTTACTTAATTTCGTGTATCCTAAAAATATCAAAAATATAAGCATCATTCATTTTGTTGTTTTCGAATTTAGTTACTAGTTAAGTTTTTCAAAGAAAAGAAAAAAAAAGAAAAGATTTATATAATATTCCTATTATTTCGTCCTAATTGAAATTCAAATAGAAAAATGAAAAATAAATATTATCTTTTATTTTGTTTGAAAGTTAGTTGCCAAAAGAAACAAAAACCTCAAAATATTTACTCTTATAGAGTTTGCTTTTGTTACTACTTGTGTGTTAATATCATATATTCACTACAGTGTAGTTTTCTTATTTGTTGATTTGGACCTAATATTTCTTTTTCCTGTTGTGCAAGGTACAAACTTTAATGATGGAGGACTATGATGAAAAAGAAGACACCATGAGCATACCACACACCGATTATAGTGAAGACGATGACTATGATCAATGCGTAAGCACCAACGAGTGTGACTATGGAGAAGAACCATTGCATGAAGACTATTTAGAGACTGATTTTGAAGAAGAATCAGAAGGAGAAAACCTTGAACCAGAACCACCAGATTATCACCAAGACAACATGAGCCATGAAAATTGGTCGGAAGAAGAAGAAAGTTACCAAGGAGGTGATGAAGAAAAGATCCATGGAGGAGAATCGTGGCATGAAGAGACTAACTCCCAAAGTAGTCTAGAATAAGTAGAACACGTGGAACAAAGAGTAATCTATTGTGATGAGGCAGAATATGAGGAACAATGGCCCAAGTACCACCTGGCCGAACCTTCGGAGCAACAATTGGATGGTGAAGAAAATCATGAACCAGGATACATCTCATTTTCAGACCATGAACAAGGACCAGACGCCCATCTAAAGTGGGAACATGACATGGAAGATTGGTTACAAAATAACCAAAATCAAGAGGAAGAAAAGACAGCCTATGCCAAAGACACCCTAACCGAAGATGCCTTTAAGATTTGGGAGCATGATGCCTACATAGGATTAGAATATGATGAACCACAGACAACATGGGATGAAATGAAGAGAACTGATGTATGATGAGTTTGTGAGAGATATAGCAGCTCGCCGACAATACTATGTGATCCATGCAAACCCCGAACCAACACTACAAGGAAACAACACATTTCCGACTGCCATATTCGTCACAAATTCGTCGGTAAAACAGATTCTCGTCTAATTTCCGATGAACTTAATCCGTCGGGACTATTTTGTCGGAAATTAAATTCCATCGGGAATTTATCAGGAATTTCCGATGGCTTGGCGATTAACTATTCTGTCGGATACTTCTGACGGTTCTTCGATGGAAGTGTCCGTCAGAAAATACCAACGGATATTCGATGGTCCGCAGCCATCGGGAATTACCGACGAATTATCGAAGGACCTTTTTCGATGACTTCTGCCGTCAGGAATTTGGTCCGATGATACTTTCCGAGGGTTTATAACCGTCGGGAGATATGCAACACTTTTCCGACGGCTGCGTCCGTCGGAAATTTCCGACGACATAATCCGTCGGAAAAAACTAATTAATTGAAAAAATAAAAAAAATTTTAATATTTATATTTTTAAAATATTTAATTAAATAATTTTAAAATATAAATATTAAAAAAATAAATTAATAAATTTTTTATTTTATTAAATTAAATTAATATATGTAAATATTTTTAAAAATAATCATACAATTAATAAAAATAATAATATAATTATAAATATAATATTAAACAATTGTTTTAAATTACAGATTACAAAGGAGGGGCAGGAGGAGAAGGAGGAGAAAAAAGTCATCAGGCAATTTATTTTTATATTTTCTATAAAACTTTTGAAATTATTCATCTCTATTTTCATAGACGCCATTTCTTCTTTTAGCTGCTCATTTTCTTCGTTTCTAGCTGTAGATGTTGCGCCACCGGTATCTACAACTCTCCCGAGTCCTGGATGACGACCCTTTGAAAATGGTACTTCTTGTAAAAATAAAAAAATATTATTAGAAAATTTAATAAAAATTATTATAATATTAATTATATATTTAAAAAAAAAACTTACATCAAGAACGAGATGGTTAATCTCAGAACGAGGCAATTCGGCGACCAAAGACGAAGAACCAATTTGAGATTGCGGGGTTAGAATATCACTTTTTTCTTTTTTACTTTTTCGATGATCTCACTAACGAGACCATCTTAGATACGACCAGTCTTTTTGTTCGTGTGGACGGCCTCGAGAAGTTGCAAGTGATCTGGAGGCGCTCCAATTTCTTGTGCCTAAAAATAAAAAATTCTAAATTAATAATTTTAAAATTTCTAAATAATAATAAATAATTAATATAATAATTAATTTACCAATTGATCGGCTCGACTTAGAAAACTAGTCGATCCGGCATTGTGAATATAAATGCCTTTGCCTCCTCGGTCGCTCTTCCGGTTTCCCGAATTAGTTTTTGAGATGACCTCAGCACTGGAAGATTCCCAATAACGAATAAATTCGTTCCAAACCAACTCATCCAACCCTCTTGGTTTATCTTTTCCCTTGTTCCATTTTTGTTTCCACTCGTTCATGTGGCGGGAAAATTGTACTGCAGCCTCTTTTTCGAAATCTTCTTCCACCAATTTTGTGTTCATTGGATCTCATGTAAATTCTTGCTGCGAAATTTTAGTATATATTACTAAAAATATTTTTAAAAACTATTTAAAATAATTATATATTTAATATTTAAATAACGTACAACAAATGTCCTGAACCAAATCTGACGTTCTTCGTACGGAATATCTCAAAATTTGGTGTATGGTTTGTTCAAAAGAGAATGAAGCATCTTTAATATAGATTGGCTTATTCCATTGTTTGAAATACCAAACCTACGAATTTTTATTACAATAGCTTTTAATTAAATTATTTTAAATATAATTATAGAATAGCATTAAAATAATTATTTCAAATATAATTATAGAAAATTTAATTTACCATGTCGAGTTTCCTTGACATCTCGGATCGAGAAATGTAAGAAGTTCACGACCAAGCTGCCGAAGTAATTCTTCAATTTTCATTGGTCGGAAAGAATCATTTGTAGATTCTGGAATTTGAGTTGGTATAAAACTCGGAGTCGATGACTCACCACGTCTTTGGTAATCTTGATACGACCTATAATTTTTTAATGTTTATGATATTTTTATAAAAAGGTAATTTTAGTAATATTTAAATAAAAGTTTATTTATAGTTTTTAGAATAATGAATATTTTGATTTTTAAATATGAAAAAGTTGTAAAAATCATGGTTGAAAAAGCTCTCTTGTTCCATAAATCACTAAAAACATAACCTTTTCAATTTTTTCATATATAGAAAAAAATTGAACAGATAGAATCAATTAAAGCATTTATATACTAAATATAAACCTATAATTTTTAATTGTTTTAAATAGTTTGAACAATAAACCTATAATTTTTAATGTTTATAATATTTTTGTAAAAAAGTAATTTTAGTAATATTTAAATAAAAGTTTATCAATTTGTATTAATTTACAGTCTGGTTTAGATATTTCTATGCCATCCAAATCAGCTGATTATACGTGTTATTTTAAGAAATTAATTATTATTGAAAAAAAAACTAATCGTAATATTTTTGAACTAAATTTAATTTTGTATCCTCGCATATATATAGCCATCTTTCATTAACAATACAACAATGCTATATTACTCAGCTAAGAAATTATGAAATCACGCAGTTGCAAGAAGATGGCTTTTAGCAACACTGTCAAACACAAAGGCTAGGCACACAAGAGTCAACTGTCCAGAAGAAAATAAAGTTTTTTCAAACACTTTAGGAGGAAACACAGGACCTAAACCAATGGTTCAGCCCTAAGATGACCAGCAAGTTCCAAAGCGTAAGTTGTAGCACATAAGCAAATATTAAAACCATTTCCTGAACTACACAACAAAGAAAAATCAGGTAAGTCCTCTACTCAGTCAAAACTAGATAAAATTATATGCTATAGATGTCAAGAAAGAGGACACTTTGCTAAGACATGCCCATCTTGGAAAGTAATAAAAACCTTGCTATTAGAACCCAAAAATGTTAAGCCTAAAAGTGTTAAGGAAATAAAGGAGTCTGAATTTGAAAGCTCCAGTACTAACATAATGCACTTATCTTTTTCAAAGATTTTTGAAACAGTTCTAGGTACACAAAGATCCAACAAAGATCAAGAAGAAACAACTCCTACACTAAACCAATATTCGGAATAAAGAGGAGACCATGGAGAATCCAATAACTTTAATGTGAAGCAAAGCCACCATATGCCATGTGAAGGAGTAATTGCTTCCCTTTTTTTCAAGGAGAAACCACCAGATACCCAATGGCCACACTCGAACCATATGAGGGACATAAACTGAGGTAATGCCCTAAACCCTCAACTAAATTATTGGTATTAACTTGCCTTCTCTATGTGCAGGCCAATATGTTTTGAGGGCAAAACATTTTGAAGGGGGAGGGTATGATGAGGTCATCGGCCCAACCACTTGTCAACTGGCCGGCCCGGCCGGCCCAAAGAACAGAAAGGTGGCCAAATACGTGCAAAATGATACACGGGTGTATCTCCATGAATTCAATCCTAACAAAGAAGCGGCTAGCCAAGACCAAACCTGGCCCATAATCCTGACTCACAGAGGAAAGGCGTAAACATGGAGCTCACCCCAAACCAGGCCAGATCAAGTCATGCACCATACATCAAGTTGGAGTTGCCAAAACTTACCATATTTGGAAATTTCCTTATATGAAAGTCTCCAAACATTTCTTTGCCGACCATGAGAATTTTTGGTACTTCTAGGAGCTCCCTTAATCTTATAGAAGTGCAAACACTCCTTGGAAAAGGCGGGTCCATCCGTGCCTTCAAATGAACCGATTAAAAGCCGTTTATGGCAAGTGATCAAACCAAAACATGGCGTCCAGGAGAGATTAATAAAGCCCTAAGGAAGCCCAAAATCAACCTATCATGCTCCAGCCACCATAGGATCAGGCGGATCCCTTTTCCTAAAGACTTGTGCCATATGGACGGAAATGCACTTAATGTGTTCAGATTGCAACATCTCTATACCTTGCAACTTGGACACGTGTTAAAGACCTTCCAAAGCAACCAGGATGTACCTAGACACCTTACATTCGCCCCTAGGCCCTCAAGATACAAGCATATACACTTTCCATATTTGCCAACGACGATATACTTTATATGTATGATTCCATTTCTCTTTTTAGGTTTAGGACTGTTGCTATGAGTACTTTATAAGCTCAACACGACCTCATTATAAAGATAGACCCCCCATTGAAATAAAAAGTTGAATACAAAGTATTTTCCTCAAAGCCATGTTTTTGAATCTTGTTCTTGTTCTTTAGAAACTAAGTGTGTGATTCACTTCCTTTCAAATGAAGCCACGGCCAGGTTATTTTGAGAGATTCAAACACATTTTGTTCACTTTTGATCGTGTGATTCGATCAAAACCCCCTACTTTTAGTTCCCTTGCCCGCGTAAGCCAAGAGTGATTCTAGGCCGTGCGAGTCACGACCGTACCGCTTGTGAGATTGATTCTAAATCTTACATCAAATTTAGTGAGGACACGTCAAGTTGATCAGCCAGTTAAAATGATCATTGGTGCTCCTTGATTAATGCATGGCATCGTGCAGTTTGGGATATATTGGATTACTTGAAGGCTTTTTGGTATCTCTTTCAGTCTGAAATGTTGTCACAATATTGAAAATTGATCTAAATTAATTTGCGCATTGGATTCATGTCATTTTGAGCTCTAAATCAAATGTTAAAGACGATTTAGTGTGGACATGTGAAGTTTATCAGCTAGTTAAAATGATCATTTTAAACTGATCATTGGTGCTCATTGAGCAAAGTTTAAAAACGAAGCATAATTCATGGCATCGTGCAGTTTGAGATAGATTGGATTACTTGTAGGTTTTGTCGTAGCTATTTCGGTATTAAATTTTGTAACAATAAAGAAAATTGAGCTAGCTTAACTTGGGCACTGGATTCATGTCATTTTGAAATCAAAATCAACAGTTACAGAAGATTTAGTGATCGGCCAGTTAAAATTATCATTCTAAACTGATATTTGGTGCTCCTTGAGTAAAGACTTATAAATGAAGCATAATGCATGGCATAACGCAGTTTGGGATAGATTGGATTACTTGGAGGCTTTGTTGTAGGTCTTTCAGTCTCAAAAGTTGTCACAATATTGAAAATTGATCTAGCTTAATGTGGCGATTGGATTCGTGTTATTTTGAGCTCTAAATCAAATGTAAAGACGATTTAGTGCGGACATGTCAAGTTGATCAGCTAGTTAAGATTATCATTCTAAACAGATCATTGGTGCTCATTGAGCAAAGGTTTACAAATGAAGCATAGTGCATGGCATCATGCAGTTTGGGATATGTTGGATTACTTGGAGTCTTTATCGTAGCTATTTTGGTCTTAAATTTTATAACAATATAGAATATTGAGATGGCTTATCGTGGGCGTTGTATGTGTGTGAACTCTAAATCAAAAGTTATGGACGATTTAGTGTGGACATGTCAAGTTGATTGGCTATATAAAATGATGATTCTGAACTGATCATTGGTGCTCCTTGAGGAAAGGCTTATAAATGACGCATAATGCATGGCAACACCCAGTTTGAGATATATTGGATTACTTGTAGGCTTTGTCGTAGCTCTTTCAGTCTCAAATGTTTTCACAATATTAAAAATTGAGCTAGATTAACGTGGCGGTTGGATTCATGTAATTTTGAGCTCTAAATCAAAATGTTAAAGACAATTAAGTGCACAAAGGTCAAGTTGTTCAGCTAGTTAAAATGGTCATTCTAAACTGATCATTTGTGCTCATTGAGCAAAGGTTTGCAAATGAAGCATAATACACAGCATCACGTAGTTTGGAATAGATCGCATTACTTGGAGGCTTCCTCATAGCTATTTTGGTCTTTAATTTTATCACAATATAGAAAATTGAGCTAGCTTACAGTGGGCATTGGATTCGTGTCATTCTGTACACTAAATCAAAAGTTACGAATGATTTAGTGCGGACTTGTCAAGTTGATCGGCCTGTTAAAATAATAATTCTAAACTGATCATTGGCGCTCCTTAAGTAAAGGCCTATAAATGAAGCATAATGCATGGCATCAAATTTGGGATACATTAGATTACTTAGTGGCTTTCTCGTAGCTTTTTCATTCTCAAATGTTGTCATAATATTTAAAATTAAGCTAGATTAACTTGGCCATCGGATTCATTGTATTTTGAGCCCTAAATCAAATGCTAAAGACAATGTATTGCGGACATGTCAAGTTGATCAGCTAGTTAAATAATGATTCTAAACTGTTCATTGCTGCTCATTGAGCAAAGGTTGACAAATGAAGCATAATGCATGTCATCAAGCAATTTGGGATTGATTAGTTTACTTGGAGGCTTTATTGTAGCTATTTCGATCTTAAATTTTGTAAAAATATAGAAAATTGGGCTAGCTTAACTTGGGCATTGGATTCGTGTCATTATGAACTCTAACTCAAAAGTTACGGACAATTTAGTTCGTACATGTCAAGTTGATCGTCCAGTTAGAATTATCATTTTAAACTGATCATTGGTACTCTTTGAGTAAAGGCTTATAAATGAAGCATAATGCATGGCATCACGCAGTTGGGGATACATTGGATTATTTGGAGGCTTTGTCGTAGCGCCTTCAGTCTCAAATGTTGTCACAATATTGAAAATTGAGCTAGATTAACGTGGGTGTTGGATTCATGTCATTTAGAGCTCTAAATCAAATACTAAAGATGAGTTAGTGCGGATATGTTAAGTTGATCAGCCAGTTAAAATGATCATTAGTGCTCATTGAGCAAAGGTTTACATATGAAGCATAATGAATGCATAACACAGTTTCGGATATATTGGATTACTTGGAGGTTTTGTCATAGCTATTTTGGTCTTAAATTTTGTCGCAATATATAATATTGAGCTAGCTTAATGTGGGCGTTGGATTCTTGTAATTCTGAACTCTAAAAAAGTTATAGAGGATTTAGTTCTGTCATGTCAAGTTGATCAACTAGTTAAAATGATCATTATTAACTGATCATTGGTGCTTCTTTAGTAAAGGCTTATGAATGGCGCCTAATGCTTGGCATCAAGCTTTTTGGGATACGTTAGATTACATGGAGGCTTTGTCGTAGCTATTTATGTCTTAATTTTTGTCATAATATTGAAATCTGAGCTTGCTTAACGTGGCGTTGGATTCACCTCATTCTGAACTTTAAATTAAAAGTTATGTGAAACTCCCAAGGAATGCACTTCTGGATGCGGCTGAGATAGGTTTTGCAACAGAAGGAATTGAAATTCAATTTGTTTAAAGGTTGTGGATTGAAGGGTCACACAGTAGCTGCGGAAAGAATACTAATTTACCAAAGATAGTAGCTTAGATATTACACAATAAGGCTACTAAATGTTGACTGAAGGTTATTACACATCAACAATCAGATTAAGAAGAGAGTCACTCTCAAACTTAAGAAAAGAAGATGTTTTAATTGAAAAGTTGAATGATGAAGTTTACAACTGAAAGCCCCTATTTATATTGTAAGGAGACGTATATAGGAGGAGCCTACAGCATTAAAAGGGCTGCATTTACACGGGAAGACTTGACCAAAGCCCTTGACTTCATTAACTCTTATTTTGAGTATGAATGTAGGCATTTCCTGCCCTCCCCCTTGATGACGCCAATTTGGACCAGTTTAAGTGGGTTTCTTCTGATTTTAAGCAACAAATTGGGTTGATTGTAATGTGATTCATTTGCTTTATTAAAAATCTTACCAAGAAAACCCAATGGGAGAAAACTTGGATAAGGGAAAAAGAGTACAAATGGATCACATACCCATTTGTATGCTGTCTTGAGCTTGTACTAAAATCAGAGTGCTTTAGTCACTTCTCCATTCAAGCTCAAGTGAATTTGTTGGACATTCTCGTTGTTGAGCATGCTTCTGATTGCCTCTTTGGCTCGGGTTAATGGTCCAGCTTATAGTGCAAGAGCTTCTTCATCTTCCACTGGTTCATTCCTAGCCATGAGCTTCTTCCTTTGTGTGCTTTCCATGCTCATATGAAAAAATTTTGGACGATTTATTGCAGACATACCAAGTTGATCGGCCAGCTAAAATGATCATTCTAAACAGAATATTGGTGCTCCTTGAGTAAAGGTTTATAAATGAAGCATAATGCATCGCATCACACAGTTTATTATATATGGGATTACTAGGAGGTTTTGTCGTAGCTATTTTGGTCTCAAATGTTGTCACAATATAAAATATTGAGCTAGATTAACGTGGGCGTTGGATTCATGTCATTTTGAGCTCTAAATAAAATGTTAAAGGTGATATAATGCAGACATGTCAAGTTGATCAGCTAGTTGAAATGATCATTCTAAACTGATCATTGATGCTTATTGAGCAAAGATTTACAAATGAAGCATAATGTGTGGCATCACGCAATTTGGGATAGATTGGATTACTTGGAGGCTTTGTCTCAGCTATTTCGGTCTAAAATTTTGTAAAAATATAGAAAATTGAGCTAGATTAATTTGGCCATTGGATTCGTGTCATTCGGAACTCTAAATCAAAAGTTACATACGATTTAGTACAAACATGTCAAGTTGATTGGCTAGTTAAAATGATCATTCTAAGCTAATCAATGGTGCTCTTTGAGTAAAGGATTATAAATGAACCATAATGCATGGCATCACACAATTTAGAATACATTGGATTACTTGGAGGCTTTGTCGTAGCTATTTTAGTCTCAAATAATGTCACAATATTGAAAATTGAACTAGCTTAACATGGCCGTTGGATTCGTGTCATTGTGAAATCTAAATGAAAAGTAACAGACCATTGAGTGCGGACATGTTAAGTTTATCGGCCAGTTAAAATGATCATTCTAAACTGATCATTGGTACTCCTTGAGTAAAGGCTTATAAATGAAGCATAATGCATGACATCACGTAGTTTCACATACATTTGATTACTTGTAGGCTTTGTCCACTACAAGAAAACATTAATATTTCCGACGGCATTTCCAACAGAAATAGAACCGTCAGAATTTTCTGACACCAATGCGACGTTTTTCCGACGGGCGACCGAGGGAATATATTTCGTTGGTGTTCCGTCGATAATTCTCGATGCTTGCACTACCGTCTGGAACTCGATGGTAAAACCTGACGGCTTTCAATCTGCTTTCTGACAAAAACGTAGGGGTTGGGATATCCTCTTAAAACCATCGCACATTACCGACGAAATACAAACCATTGGGTTTTTCCGACTATTTCCCGATGAAATACAAACCATTGGGTTTTTCCGACTATTTCCCGACGGAATATTGTTTTTACTATCCATCTGGAATATGTCTGGAATCCATTGGGAACATATCGATGGGATGACGTCGAATATCGTTAGTTATTCATCAAAGAAATCTGGCAGTGGTTGGAAACCGTCGGGTATCCCTCGGAAACGGGAATATTCTTAAGAATAATGTATTAAAAATTTGTGATTATCTGTTAAAAATTCGTAATAATTGGTTAAAAAATCGTAATAATCTATTAAAAATTCGTGATAATCTTCTAATTTTCAATATAAATATGCTATGGTCCTTCACAATTTCACCAGAACAAAAAATCTTAAGAAATGTATTTTTCGGGTTCTTATGATTATTTTCGATCGTCGATGGATAATCCTCGTTATGATTCAACAACGGAGAATTGACTGATGAATTTGTGCAAGGTGTTGAAGAGTTCATGACATTTGCATCAAACAATAGCATGACATCATAATATGGTAAAATGAATTGTCCGTGTATTAAATGTCGAAATCATAGATTAATCTCTGTTAAAGAAGCACGTAATCATTTGTATAAGACTGGATTTATGCCGGGTTACAAAATTTGGTATTCACATGGGGAAACTAATGCAACGATGCAATATTATGGTAGTATTTCAAAAAGGTTAGATAGTACTAATGTTAGGGTAGAGGAACCGGCATCACAAGTTGATATAAACGGAGGTACTGTTAAGATGTTGAATGATGCATTTCATGAACAAAGAGCATCGTACATTGAAGATAGTAGGATAATAGAGGAACCTAATTTGGAAGCCCGGAAATTTTTTGATATGTTAGATGCATCCAAGCAGCCTTTATATAAAGGATGTAGAGATGGATTATCGCCTTTATCTGTTGTTATCTGCTGCAAGCAGGTTGATGACGATAAGGACGGATTTCAACTTGGTTGAAGATTGTATGAATGTGATAGCTGATTTTGTTAGAGGTATATTACCTGAAGATAATGTTGCACCTGCTTCATATTACGAGGTTCAAAATCTTGTAGCTGGTCTTCGATTGCCATATCAGATGATGGATGTATGTATCAAAAACTGCATGATCTATTGGAGAAATGATGAAAACTGCATGAAGTGCCGATTTTGTCACAAACCTCGATTTCAAGAGACAAGCGGCAGAGTACCTATTCCGCATAAATGGATGTGGTATTTGCCATTATCCTAGTTTTGCATATGAGTTTAGGAATGTATACCTCGGGTTATCTACAGATAGATTCAACCCTTTTGGGAAGCATGGGAGGCAATATTCGTTGTGCACCTTATAATTTGCCTTATAATTTGACACCTTATAATTTGCCTCTTTCGTTGTGCATGAAACCAGAGTTTTTGTTTCTAACAATTCTTATCCTCGGTCTAGAGCATCCTAAGCGATCGCTTGATATTTTCTTGTAGCCACTAAATCATGAGCTAAAAATATTATGGGAAAATGGTGTCGAAGCATTCGATGTTTCAACCCAACATAATTTCTTGATGTGAGCAGTACTTATGTGGACCATAATTGATTTTCTAGCATATGGTATGTTATCAGAATGGTCGACACATGGAAGATTAGTATGCCCATATTGTCAAGATAATACTGATGCGTTCCAACTGAAACACTGACGAAAGACTAGTTGGTTCGATTGTCATCGTCGATTTCTACCACAAGATCATCCATATCGCTGGAGCACGACATTTTTTAGGAAAAACAAAAAAAAATTTGATGGTCCACCTCCTATTCTTGATGTGAATTATATGATGACTCAACTTAGAGATTTTGGTGCTGAGAGAACGGCTTCATGTGGAGGTAACGGAAATTACCCTGTTGATGGCTGTGGCGAATACCATAATTGGCATAAGAAGAGCATTTTTTGGGATTTACCATATTGGAAGGACCATTTGTTGCGCCATAATCTAGATGTTATGCACATTGAGAAGAACTTTTTCGACAACATAATGAATACCGTTCTAAATGTGCAAGGAAAAACAAAAGATAATTTGAAAGCTAGATTGGATTTGACGGACATTTGTTCTCGGAAGGAACTACATGTAATGTCAAATAGAAAATCATTGTTTTCCGCATTCCGGTTGGATGCGCATGCAAAAGACGAATTCTTTGACTAGATTAAGCATAGTGTCAAATTTCAATATGGATACGCATCTAATGTTCGTAATTGTGTCGATACTATTGAAGGCAAATTTTCAGGGAGGAAAATTTATGATTTTCATGTTGTCATGCAAAGACTATTTCCATTTGCCTTTAGCAATCTTCTGCCTAAAAACGTCCACAGAGCAATGGCAGGTACGTTTACATTATTTCATATATAAATAATCATAATTTCATATATTATATGATATTAAAAAAATTTTATGTAGGGACTGGTGCTTTTTCTGAGTTTTATGTACAAGATCACTTACCGAAGATGATATCCAAAATTTGGAGAAAAAAATAATGGTTCTCATTTGTAACCTGGAGAAAATATTTCCACCACCGTTTTTTGATATTATGGAGCATCTTCCTATTCACCTCCCTAGAGAAGCAGCGCTTACAGGACCTGTTCTGTACAGATGGATGTATCCTTTTGAGAGATATATGTTCTACCTAAAGAAAAAAGTTATTAAAAGTTATATGTTTTGAGAGATTATTAGGCTAGTTGAATATGGGCGTTGGATTCGTGTCATTCTGAACTATAAATTAAAAGTTACAAACGATTTAGTGCGCACATGTCAAGTTTATCGGCTAGTTAAAATAATCATTCTAAACTAATCCTTGGTGCTCCTTGACTAAAGGCTTATAAATGAAGCATTGGAATTCTTGGAGGCTTTTTCCTAGCTCTTTCAGTTTCAATATTGTCCCAATATTGAAAAATGAGGTAGCTTAACGTGGCTATTGGATTCGTGTCATTTTGAGCTCTAAACCAAATGATTAAGATGATTTAGTGCGGACATGTCAAGTTGATCAGCTATTTGAAATGATCATTCAAAACTGCTCATTGGTGCTCATTGAGAAAAGGTTTACAAATGAAGCATAACGCATGGCATCACGGAATTTGGAATAGATTGCATTACTTGGAGGCTTCCTCATAGCTTTTTTGTTATTAAATTTTATCACCATATAGAAAATTGAGCTAACTTAACGTGGGTGTTGGATTCGTGTAATTCTGAAGCACTCAAAAGTTACGAACGATATAGTGCAGACATGTCAAGTTCATCGGCCAGATAAAATGATCATTATAAACTGATCACTGGTGCTCCTTGAGTAAAGGTTTATAAATGAAGCATATTTTATGGGATCACGTAGTTTGGGTTACATTGGATTACTTGGAGGCTTTGTTGTAGCTATTTCAACCTTAAATGTTGTCACAATATTGATAACTAAGCTAGACTAATGTGGCCCTTGGATTCATGTCATTTTGATCTCTAAATCAAATGTTAAAGATAATTTAGTGCGGACATGTCAAAATGATCAGCTAGTTAAAACGATCATTTTAAACTGATCATTGGTGGTCATTGAGCAAATGTTTACAAATAAAGCATAATGCATGCCATCACGCAGTTTAGGTAGATTGGATTACTTGGAGGTTTTGTCGTAGCTATTTCAGTGTTAAATTTTGTAACAATATAGAAAATTGAGCTTGCTTAACGTGGTTGTTGAATTCATGTCATTCTGAACTATAAATCAAAAGTTACAAACGATTTAGTGCAGACAAGTCAAGTTGATCGGCCGGTTAAAATGATAATTCTAGACTAATCATTGGTGATACTTGAGTAAAGGCTTATAAAGGAAGCATAATGCATCGCATCACGCAGATTGGGAGGCTTTATCATACCTCTTTCAGTCTGAAATGTTGTCACAATATTGAAAATTAAGCAAACTGATCATTGGTGCTCATTGAGCAAAGGTTTACAAATGAAGCATAATGCATGGCATCACGCAGTTTTGGATAGACTGGATTACTTGGAGTCTTTGTTGTAACTATTTTTGTCTAAGTTATCAACTAGTTAAGATGATCATTCTAAACAGATCATTGGTGCTCAATGAGCAAAGGTTTGAAACAAAGCAGAGGCATGGCATCATGCATCTTTGAATAGATTGCATTACTTGAAGGCTTTTTAGTAGCTACTTTGGTCTTAAATTTTGTTCCAATATAGAATATTGAGCTAACTCAACGTGGGTGTTGGATTTCTGTCATTCTGAACTCTAAATCAAAAGTTACGAACGATTTAGTTCGTACATGTCTAGTTGATCGGCCAGTTAAAATGATCATTCTTAACTGATCATTGGTACTCTTTGAGTATAGGCTTACAAATGACGCATAATGAATGTCACCACACAGTTTTGGCTACATATGATTACTTGGATGCTTTGTCATAGCTATTTTGGTCTTAAATTTTATTACAATATAGAAAATAGAGCTAACTTAACGTGGGCGCTGGATTCGTGTCATTCTGAACTCCAAATCAAAAGTTACGCATGATTTAGTGTGGACATGTCAAGTTGATCGGCAGGTTAAAATGATCATTCTAAACTGATCACTGGTGCTCTTTGAGTAAAGATGTATAAATGAAGGTTAATGCATGGAATCAGGCAGTTTGGGATACATTGGGTTACTTGGAGGCTTTGTCGTAGCTCTTTTAGTCTCAAACGTTGTCACAATATTGCAAATTGAGCTAAATTAACGTGGCCGTTGGATTCATGTCATTTTGAGCACTAAATCAAATGTTAAAGATGATTCAGTGCGGGCATGTCAAGCTGATCAGCTAGTTAAAATGATCACTATTAACTGATCATTGGTGCTCATTGAGCAAGGTTTTACAAATGAAACATAAAGCATAGAATCACGTAGTTCGGGATATATTGGATTACTTGGATGATTTTTTATAGCTATTTCGCTTTTAAATTTTATCACAATATATAAAATTGAGCTAGCTTAATGTGGCTATTGGATTCACGTCATTCTGATCTCTAAATCAAAAGTTATGGACGATTTAGAGCGGACATGTTAAGTTTATCGACAAGTTAAGTTGATCATTCCAAACTCATCATTGGTGCTCATTGAGCAAAGGCTTACAAATGAAGCATAATCCTTGGAATCATGCAGTTTGGGTAGATTGGATTAGTTGGAAGCTTTGTCGTAGCTATTTCAGTCCTAAAATTAATCAACATATAGAATACTGAACTAGCTTAACGTGGGCATCGAATTCGTGTCATTCGGACCTCTAAATCAAACGTTATGGATAATTTTGTGCACACATATCAAGTTGATGGGTCAGTTAAAATGATCATTCTAAACTGTCATTGGTGCTCATTGAGTAAAGGCTTATAAATGAAGCATAATGCATGACATCACGCAGTTTGGGATACAATGGATTATTTGGAGATTTTGTTGTAGCTCTTTCAGTCTTAAATGTTGTTACAATATTGAAAACTGAGCTAGATTAACGTGGGTGTTGGATTCATGTCATTTTTAGATCTAAATCAATTGTTAAAGACGATTTAGTGCGGACATGTCAAGTTGATCAGCTAGTTAAAATGACCATTCTAAACTTATCATTGGTACTCATTTAGAAGAGGTTTACAAATGAGGCGTAATGCATGGTATGATGCGGTTTGGGATAGATTGGATTACTTGGAGGCTTCCTTATAGATATTTCAGTCTTAAATTTAGCCATAATATGGAAAACTGAGTTAGTTTGATGTGGTCGTTGGATTCGTGTCATTATGAACTCTAAATCATAAGTTACGAACGATTTAGTGCGGACATGTCAAATTGATCAGCCAATTAAAATGATAATTCTAAACTGATCACTGGTGCTCCTTGAGTAAAGGCTTATAAAGGAAGCATAATGCATGACATAACGCAGTTTGGGATACATTGGATTTCTTGGTGGGTTTGTCGTAGCTCTTTAAGTATTAAATGTTGTCACAATATTGAAAATTGAGCTAGATTAACGTGGGCATTGGATTCATGTTCTTTTGAGCTCTAAATCAAATGTTAAAGACGATTTAGTGCGGACATGTCAAGTTGATCAGCTAGTTAAAATGATCATTCAAAACTGATCATTGGTGATCATTGAGAAGAGGCTTACAAATGAAGCATAACGGATGGCATGACGCAGTTTGGGTTAGATTCGATTACTTGGAGGCTTTGTCGCAGCTATTTTGGTTTTAAATTTTGTCACAATATAGAAAACTGAGCTAGATTAACGTGGGTATTGGATTCATGTCATTCTGAACTCTAAATCAAAAGTTATGGACGATTTAGTGTGGACATGTCAAGTTTATCGACTAGTTAAATTGATCATTCCAAACTCATCATTGGTGCTCATTCAGCAAAGGTTTACAAATGAAGCATAATGCATGGCATCATACATGTCAAGTTGATGGGCCAGTTAAAATGAAGCATAATGCATGACAGTACGCAGTTTGGGATACATTGGATTACTTGGAGGGTTTTTCGTAGATCTTTCAGTCTTAAATATTGTCACGATATTGAAAATTGACCAAGATTAACCAGGGCATTCGATTCATGTCAATTTGAGCTCTAAATCAAATGTTAAAGATAATTTAGTGTGGACATGTCAAGTTGATCAGTATGTTAAATTGATCATTTTAAACTGATCATTGCTGCTCTTTGAGCAAAGGTTTACAAATGAAGCATAAGGCATGGCATTACACATTTTGGGATACATTGAATTACTTGGAAGGTTTGTCATAGCTCTTTAAGTTTTAAATGTTGTCACAATATTGAAAATTGAGCTAGATTAACGTGGTCATTGGATTCATGTCCTTTTGAGCTCTGAATCAAATGTTAAAGACGAGTTAGTGCGGAAATGTCAAGTTGATAGACATGATCATTTAAAACTAATCATTATTACTCATCAAGCAAAGGTTTACAAATGAAGCATAATGCATAGCATCACACAGTTTGGGATATATTGGAATACTTGGACGATTTGTTGTAGCTATTTTGCTCTTAAATTTTGTCAAAAATATAGAAGATTGAGCTAGCTTAACGTGGGCGTTGGTTTCGTGTCATTCTGAACTCTAAATCAAGAGTTACCGACGATTTAGTGCGCACATGTCATGTTCATCAGCCAGTTAAAATAATAATTCTAGACTGATCATTGGTGATCTTTGAAAAAAGGCTTATATATGAAGCATAATGCATGGCACCACACAGTTTAGGATACATTGGATTACTTGGAGGCTTTGTCGTAGATCTTTAAATCTCAAATGTTGTCACAATATTGAATATTTAGCTAGATTAACGTGGGCATTGGATTCATGTCATTTTGAGCTCTAAATCAAATGTTAAAGACGATTTAGTGCGGACATGACAAGTTGATCAGTTAGTTAAAATGATCATTCTAAACTGATCATTGGTGTACATTGAGGAGAGGTTTACAAATTAAACATAATGAATGGCATAACGCAGTTTGGGATGGATTGGATTACTTGGACGTTTTGTCATAGCTATTTCAGTCTTAAATTTTTTCACTAATATAGAAATTGAGCTAGCTTAACGTGGGAAGTGGAATCATGTCATTCTTAATTCCAAATCAAAATTTATGGATGACTTAGTGCGGAAATGTCAAGTTTATCGACTAGTTAAATTGATCATTCCAAACTCATCATTGATGCTCATTGAGCAAAGGTTTACAGATGAAGCATAATGCATGTCATCATACAGTTTGGGATAAATTGGAATAAGCTAGCTTAACGTGGGCGTTGGACTCATATCATTTTGATCTCCAAATAAAGTTAAAGACGATTTAATGCGGACATGTCAAGTTGATATGCTAGTTAAATGATCATTCTAAACTGATCAATGATGCTACTTTAGTAAAGGCTTATAAATGAAACATAATGCATTGCATCACGTAGTTTGGAATAGATTGGATTATTTGGAGGCCTTTTCGTAGCTATTTCGGTCTTATATTTTATCACAATATAGAAAATTGAGCTAGCTTAACGTGGGTATTGGATTCATGTCATTTTGAGCTCTAAATCAAAAGTTACAAACGAATTAGTGCAGACATTTCAAGTTGATCGGCCAGTTAAAATGATCATTATAAACTGATCATTGTAAACTGATCATTAGTGCTCCTTAAGTAAAGACTTACAAATGAAGCATAATGCATGGCATCACGCCGTTTGGGATACATTGGATTAATTGAAGGCTTTTTTGTAGTATTTTCAATCTCAAATGTTGTCACAAAATGGAAAATTGAGTGAATTTAACGTGGGCGTTTTATTCGTGTGATTTTGAACTCTAAATCAAAAGTTACAAATGATTTAGTGCGGACATGTCAAATAGATCGGCCAGTTAAACTGATCATTCTAAACTGATCATTGGTGCTTCACAAGTAAAAGCTTATAAATTAAGCATAATGCATGGCATCATGCAGTTTGGGATTCATTGAATTACTTGGACGCTTTTTCATAGCTCTTTCAGTATCAAAAGTTGTCACAAATATAGAAATTTGAGCTAGCTTAACGTGAGCGGTGGATTCGTGTCATTTTGAACTCTAAATAAAATGGTAAAGACGATTTAGTGCAAACATCTCAAGTGTATCAGCTAGTTTAAATGATCATTCTAAACTTATCATTGGTGCTCCATGAGTAAAGGCTTATAAATGAAGCATAATGCATGGCATCACGTAGTTTCGGATACATTGGATTACTTGGAAGCTTTTTCATAGCTCTTTCAATCTCAAATTTTATCACAATATAGAAAATTGAGCTAGCTTAACGTGGGCGTTGGATTCCTGTCGTTTTGAACTCTACATAAAAAAATTACGAACGATTTAGTCCGGTCATGTCAAGTTTATCGGCGTGTTAAAATGATCATTCTAAACTAATCATTTGTGCTCCATGTGTAGAAGCTTATAAATGAAGCATAATGCATGACATCACGCAGTTTGGGATACATTGGATTACTTGGAGGCTTCATCGTAGCTTTTTGGGTCTCAAATGTTGCCACAATATGGAAAATTGAGCTAGCTTAACGTGTGCATTGGATTCGTGACATTCCAAACTCTAAATAAAAAATTACAGACGATTTAGTGCAGATATGTCAAGTTGGTCGGCTAGTTAAATGGTAATTCTAAAGTGATCATTAGGGCTCCTTCAATAAAAGCTTATAAATGAAGCATAATTCATGGCATCACGCAGTTTGGGATACATTGGATTACTTGTCTGCTTTTCGTAGCTTTTTCAGTCTCAAATGTTGTCGAAATATGGAAAATTGAGCGAGCTTAACGTGGGTGTTGGATTCGTGTCATTCCGAACTGTAAATCAAAAGTTACGAATCATTTAGTGTGAACATGTCAAATTGATCGACCAGTTAAAATGATCATTCTAGACTGATCATTGGTGCTTCTCAAGTAAAAGCTTATAAATGAAGCATAAAGCATGGCATCACGCAGTTTGGGATACATTGGATTACTTGGACGCTTTTCGTAGCTCTTTTAGTCTCAAATGTTGTCACAATATGGAAATTTGACCTAGCTTAACGTGGGCGTTGGACTCATGTCATTCTGAGCTCTAAATCAAAAGTTAAAGAGGATTTACTGCGGATATGTCAAGTTGATCATCTAGTTAAAATGATCATTCTAAACATATCATTGGTGCTCCTTGAGTAAAGGCTTCTAAATTAAGCATAAAGCATGGCATCACGCAGTTTGGGATACATTGGATTACTTGGACGCTTTTCGTAGCTCTTCAAGTCTCAAATGTTGTCACAATATGGGAAATTGAGCTAACTTAACGTGGGCGTTGGACTCATGTCATTTTGAGCTCTAAATCAAAAGTTAAAGACAATTTAGTGAGGATATGTCAAGTTGATAAGCTAGTTAAAATGATCATTCTAAACATATCACTGTTGCTCATTGAGTAAAGGCATATAAATGATGCCTAATGCATGGCATCACGCAGTTTGGGATACATTGGATTACTTGGAGGCTTTTTACTAGATGTTTCATTCTCAAATTCTGTCAGAATATAGAAAAATGAGCTATCTTAAAGTGGACGTTGTATTCGTGTCATTCTGAACTTTAAATCAAAAGTTACTTGCGATTTAGTGCGGAAATTTCAAGTTGATCGGCAAGTTAAAATGATCATTCTAAACTGGTCATTGGTGCTACTTAATTAAAGGCTTATAAATGAAGCATAATGCATGGCATCACGCAGTTTGGGATACATTGGATTTCTTGGAGACTTTTTGCAACTTTTTCAGTCTCAAATGTTGTCACGATATAGAAAATTGAGTTAGCTTTGGGGATTGGACTCATGTTATTTTGAGCTGTAAATCAAAAGTTAAAGACAATTTAGTGGGGATAAGTCAAGTTGATCAGCTAGTAAAAATGACCATTCAAAAGTTTATCATTAGTGGTTCTTGAGTAAAGTCTTATAAACAAAGCATAATGCATGGCATTACGCAGTTTGGAATAGATTGCATTACTTGGAGGCTTTGTCATAGCTATTTTGGTTTTAAATTTGGTCACAATATAGAAAATTGAGCTAGCTTAACGTGGGTATTGGATTCGTGTCATTTTGAGCTCTAAATCAAAAAGTTACAGATGATTTATTGCAGACATGTCAAGTTGATCGGTCATTTAAAATGATCATTCTAAACTCATCATTGGTGCTCCTTGAGTAAAGGCTTAAAAACGAAGCATAATGCATGGTATCTCGTAGTTTGGGATTCATTGGATTACTTGCAGGCTATATCGTAGCTCTTTGAGTCTCAAATAATGTCACAATATAGAAATTTGAGCTGGCTTAACGTGGGCGTTGGATTCGTGTAATTCTGAACTATAAATGAGAAGTCACGAACAATTTAGTGCGGACATGTCAAGTTGATCGGCCTGTTAAAATGGTCATTCTAAACTTATCATTGGTTCTCCATGAGTAAAGGCTTAAAAACGATGCATAATCATTGGTATCACGTAGTTTGGGATACATTGGATAAGTTGGAGGCTTTGTCGTAGCTCTTTTAGTTTCAAATGTTGTCACAATATAGAAAATTGAGCTAGCTTAATGTGGGCATTGGATTCGTGTCATTCTGAACACTAAATCAAAATTAAAGAACGATTTTGTGCGGGCATGTCAAGTTGATCGGCTAGTTAAAATGATCATTATAAACTGATAATTGATGCTCCTTGAGTAATGGGTTATAGACGAAGTATAATGCATTGCATCACGCACTTTGGGATACATTGGATTACTTGGAGGCTTTTTTGTTGCTATTTTGGTCTTATTTTGTCACAATATAGAAAATTGAGCTCGCTTAAAGTGGACGTTGAATTCCTCTCATTTTGAAGTCTAAATTAAAAGTTAATAACGATTTAGTGCAGACAAGTCAAGTTGATCGGCCAGTTAAAATGATAATTCTAAACAGATCATTGGTGCTCCTTGAGTAAAGGCTTATAAATGAATTATAATGCATGACATCATGAAGTTTGGGATACATTGGGTTAATTGTAGGCTTTATTGTTGCTCTTTCAATCTCAAATTTTGTTACAATTTAGAAAATTGAGCTAGCTGAACGTGGGCGTTTGATTCGTGTCATTAAGAACTCCAAATCAAAAGTTACGGAAGATTTAGTGCGGACATGTCAAGTTGATCGGCCAGTTAAAATGATCATTGGTTTTCCTTGAGTAAAGGCTTATAAATAAAGCATAATGCATGACATCACATAGTTTGGGATACATTAGATTACTTGGAGGCTTTGTCGTACCTCTTTTAGTATCAAATGTTGTCACAATATGGAAAACTGAGCTAGTTTAAAGTGGTTGTTGGTTTCGTGTCCTTATGAACTCTAAATCAAAACTTAAGAACGATTTTGTGCGGACATCTCAAGTTGATCGGCCTGTTAAATGATTCTCAACTAATTATTGGTGCTCCTTGAATAAATGATTATAAATGAAGCATAATGCATGGCATCACACGGTTTGAGATACATTGGATTACTTAGAGGCTTTTTCGTAGCTCTTTTAGTCTCAAATGATGTCACAATATGGAAAATTGAACTAGCTTAACGTGGGCGTTGGAATCATGTCATTATGATTTAGTGCGGACATATCAAGTTGATCAGCTAGTTAAAATGATCATTCTAAACTTATCATTGGTTCTCCTTGAGTAAAAGCTTATAAATGAAGCATGATGCATGGCATCACGCATTTTGGGATTCATTAGTTTACTTGGAGGCTTTTTCGTAGCTCTTTTAGTCTCATATGTTATCACAGTATGGAAAATTGAGCTAGCTTAACGTGAACGTTGGATTCGTGTCATTCTGAACTCTAAATTAAAAGTTAACAACAATTTAGTGTGGATATGTCAAGTTGATTGGCCAACTAAAATGATCATTCTAAATTGATCATTGATGCTCCTTGAGTAAAACGTTATAAATGAAGCATAATGCATGACATCACACGGTTTGAGATACATTGGATTACTTAGAGGCTTTTTCGTAGCTCTTTCTGTCTCAAATGGTGTCACAATATGGAAAACTTAACTAGCTTAACGTGGGAATTGGATTCGTCTCATTATGAAATCTAAACCAAACGTTACACACAATTTAGTGTGGACATATCAAGTTTATCAGCTAGTTAAAATGATAATTCTAAAATTATCATTGGTGCTCCTTGAGTAAAAGCTTATAAATGAAGCATAATGCATGGCATCACAAAGTTTAGAATACATTGGATTTCTTGGAGGCTTTGTCGTAGTTCTTACTGTCTCAAATGTTCTCACAATATAGAAAATTGAGCTACCTTAACGTGGGCATTGGATTCGTGTCAATCTGAACTCTAAATCAAAAGTGAAGAACGATTTAGTGCGTGCATGTCAAGTTGATCAGCTTGTTAAAATGATAATTCTAAACTGATTATTGGTGCTCTTTGAGTAAAGGCGTATAAATGAAACATAATGCATGACATCACACAGTTTAGAATACATGGCTTTGATTTGAGGCTTTGTCATAGCTCTTTCAGTCTCAAATGTTGTCACCATAAAGGAAATCTAGCAAGCTTAATGTGGGTGTTGGATTCGTGTCATTTTGAATTCTAAATGAAAAATTACGTACGATTTTGTGTGGACATATCAAGTTGATCGGACAGTTAAAATGATCATTCTAAACAGGTCATTGGTGCTGCTTGAGTAAAGGCTTACAAATGAAACGTAATGCATGGCATCACACAGTTTGGGATAAATTGGATTACCTGGAGGTTTTTTTGTAGCTCTTTCTGTCTCAAAAGTTGTCACAATATGGAAAATTGAGCTAGCGTAACGTGGATGTTGGATTCGTGTCATTTTGAACTCTCAATCAAACATTACTGACGATTTCGTGCGCACATGTAAACTTGATCGGACAGTAAAAATGATCATTTTAAATTGATCATTTTTGCTTCTTGCTTAAAGGCTTATAAATGGAAGCATAATGCATGGAATCACTCAGTTTGAATATAATGGATTACTTGATGGCTTTGTTGTGGCTCTTTCAGTCTCAAATGTTATCACAATATAGAAAATTGAGCTAGCTTAAACTGGGCCTTGGATTCGGGTCATTCTGAACTCTAAATCAAAAGTTACGGACGATTTAGTGCGGACATGTCAAATTCATTGGCCTGTTAAAATGATCATTATAAACTGATCATTGGTGATCCATAAGTAAAGGCTTATAAATGAAGCATAATGCATGACATCATGCAGTTTGATATACATTGGATTACTTGGAGGCTTTTTTGCGAGTCTTTCAATCTCAAATGTTGTCACAATATGGAAAATTGAGCTAGCATAACGTGGGCATTGGACTCATGTCATTATGATCTCTTAATCAAATGGTAAAGACGATTTAGTGCGGACATGTCAAGTTGATTACCTAGTAAAAATGGCCATTCTAAACTTATCATTGGTGGTTCTTGAGTAAATGCTTATAAATAAAGCATAATGCATGGAATGACAATTCTAAACTTATCACTGGTGGTTCTTGAGTAAAAGCTTATAAATGAAGCATAATGCATGGAATCACATAGTTAGGAATAGATTGGATTATTTGGAGGCTTTGTCGTAGCTATTCACTCTTAAATTTTGTCACAATATAGAAAATTGAGCTAGCTAAATGTGGGTATTGGATTCGTGTCATTTTTAGCTCTAAATAAAAGTTACAAACGAATTAGTGCGGACATGTCAAGTTGATCGTACTGTTAAAATAATCATTCTAAACTTATCATTGATGCTCCTTGAGTAAAGGCTTATAAAGGAAGCATAATGTATAACATCACGCAGTTTGTGATACATTGGATTAATTGAATGCTTTGTCCTAGCTCTTTCAGTCTCAAATGTTGTCACAATAAAAAAAATTGAGCTAGCTTAATGGTTTTGTTGGACTCGTGTCATTTTGAACTCTAAATCAAAAGTTACAGACAATTTAGTCCGAACATGTGAAGTTGATCAGCAAGTTAAAATGATCATTCTAAACTGCTCATTGGTGCTCCTTGAATAAAGGCTTACAAATGAAGCATAATGCATGGCGTAATGCATGGCATCCCGTAGTTTAGGATTTGTTGGATTACTTGGAGGCTTTTCATAGCTTTTTCAGTCTCAAAAGTTGTCACATTATTGAAATTGACCTAGCTTAACGTGGGCGTTGGATTCGTTTCATTATGAACTCTAAATCAAAAGTTACGGACGATTTAGTGCGGACATGTCAAACTGATTGGCCAGTTAAAATGATCATTATAAACTGATCATTGGTGTTGCTTAAGTAAATGCCTAAAAACGAAGCATAATGCATGACATCACGCAGTTTGGGATACATTAGATTACTTGGAGGCTTTTTCGTAGCTTTTTCAGTATCAAATGTTGTCAACATATGGAAAATTGAACGAGCTTAACGTGTGCGGTTGATTCGGGTCATTCCAAACTATAAATTAAAAGTTACAAACGATTTATTGCGGACATGTCAAGTTGATCGGCCAGTTAAAATGATCATTCTAAACTGATTATTGGTACTTCTCAAGTAAAAGCTTATACATTAAGCATAATGCATGGCGTCACGCTGCTTGACATACATTGGATTATTTGGATGGTTTTTCGTAGCTCTTTCATTCTCAAAAGTTGTCACAATATGGAAAATTCAGCTAGTTTAACGCGGGCGGTGGATTCGTGTCATTTTGAGCTCTAAATAAAATTTTATAGACGATTTAGTGCAGACATGTCAAGTTGATCAGCTAGTTAAAATGATAATTCTAAAATTATCATTGGTGCTCCTTGAGTAAAGGCTTATAAATGATACATAATGCATGACATCAAGCTGTTTGGGATAGATTAGATAACTTGGAGGCTTTTTCGTACTTCTTTCAAACTCAAATGTTGTCACATTATGGAAAATTGAGCTAGCTTAACGTGGGTATTGGATTCGTGTCATTTTGAGCTCTAAATAAAAAGTTACGGACAATTTAGTGCGGACATGTCAAATCGATTACCCAGTTAAAATGATAACTGATAAATGGTTCTCCTTAAGTAAAGGCTTATAAATGAAGCATATTGCATGGCATCACGCAGTTTGGGATACATTGGATTACTTGGAGGCTTTGTCATAGCTCTTTCAGTCCTAAATGTTCTCACAATATAGAAAATTGAGCTAGCTTAACGTGGGAGTTGGATTCGTGTCATTCTGAACTCTACATAAAAAATTATGAACGATTTAGTGCGGACATGTCAAGTGTATCGGCTTGTTAAAATAATCATTCTAAACTGATCATTGGTGCTCCATGAGTAAAGGCTTAAAAATGAAGCATAATGCATGGCATCACCCAGTTTGGTATTCATTGGATTACTTGAAGTCTTCATCGTAGCTCTTTCAGTCTCAAATACTGTCATAATATAGAAAATTAAGCTAGCTTAATGTGGACATTGGATTCCTATCATTCTGAACCCTAAATCAAAAGTCACAGACAATTTAGTGTGGACATGTCAAGTTGATCGGCTTGTTAAAATAATCAATCTAAACTGATCATTGGTACTCCTTGAGTAAAGGCTTAGAAATAAAGCATAATGCATGGTATCACGTAGTTTGGAATAGATTGGATTACTTTGAGGCTTTTTGTAGCTTTTTCAGTCTTAAATGTTGTCACAATATAGAAAAATGAGCTAGCTTAATGTTTGTGTTGGATTCGTGTCATTTTGAACTCTAAATCAAAAGTTACCGACGATTTAGTGCAGACATGTCAAGTTGATCGGCCAGTTAAAATGATCATTCTAAACTGCTCATTGGTGCTCTTTGAGTAAAGGCTTACAAATGAAGCATAATGATTGACATCCCGCATGTTATGATACATTGGATTACTAGGAGGCTTTTTCGTAGCTCTTTCAGTCTCAAAAGTTATGGAAAATTGAGGTAGCTTAATGCGGGCGTTTGATTCGTGTCATTCTGAACTCTGAATCAAAATTTACAGACGATTTAGTGCGGGCATGTCAAATTGATTGGGGCCAGTTCAAACGATAATTATAAACTGATCATTGGTGCTCCTTATGTAAAGGCTTATAAATGAAGCATTATGCATAGCATCACACAATTTGGGATGCATTGGATTACTTGCTTTTTCGTATCTTTTTCACTCTCAAATGTTGTAACAATATGGAAAATTGAGCGAGCTTAACGTAGGCGTTGGATTCATATCATTCCTAATTGCAAAATTAAAAGTTACAAACGATTTAGTGAGGACATGTCAACTTGATCTGCCAGTTAAAATAATCATTCTAAACTAAACATTGGTGCTTCTCAAGTAAAAGCTTATAAATGAAGCATAATGCATGGCATCACGCAGTTTGGGATATATTGGATTACTTGGATGCTTTTCGTAGCTCTTTCAGTCTCAAATGCTGTCACAATATGCAAAATTGAGCTAGATTGACGTGGGCGTTGGACTCATGTCATTTTGAGCTCTAAATCAAAAGTTCAAGACGATTTAGTGCAGACATGTCAAGTTGATCAGCTAGATAAAATGATCATTCTAAACTTATCATTGGTGCTCCTTGAGTAAATGCTTATAAATAATGCATAATGCATGGTATCACGCAGTGTGGGATACATTGGATTACTTGGAGGCTTTTTCGTAGTTTTTTCAATCTGAAATATTGTAATAATATTGAAAATTGAGCTAGCTTAACATGGACATTGGATTCCTATCATTTTGAACTCTAAATCAAAAGTTACGGATGACTTAGTGCAGACATGTCAAGTTGATCGGCCTGTTAAAATGATCATTCTAAACTGATCATTGGTACTCCTTGAGTAAAGGCTTATAAATAAGACATAATGCATGGCATTACGCAGTTTGGAATAGATTGGATTACTTGGAGGCTTTGTCGTAGCTCTTTCAGTCTTAAATGTTATCATAATAAAGAAGAATGAGCTAGCTTAATGTTGGTGTTGGATTCAAGTTATTTTGAACTCTAAATCAAAACTTATGGACGATTTAGTGCGGACATGTCAAGTTGATCGGCCAGTTAAAATGATCATTCTAATCTGCTCATTGGTGTTCTTTGAGTAAAGGCTTACAAATGAAGCATAATGCATGGCATCCCATAGTTTAGGATACATAGGATTACTTGGAGGCTTTTTCGTAGCTCTTTCAGTCTCAAAACTTATCACAATATGGAAAATTGAGCAAGCTTAATGTGAGCGTTTGATTCGTGTCATTCTAAACTCTAAATTGAAAGTTATGGATGATTTAGTGCGGGCATGTCAAATTGATTGGGGCTAGTAAAAAGATCAATATAAACATATCATTTGTGCTCCTTAAGTAAAGGCTTATAAATGAAGTATAATGCATAGCATCACGCAGATGGGAATACATTGGATAACTTGCTTTTTCGTATCTTTTTCAGTCTCAAATGTTGTCACAATATGGAAAATCGAGCGAGCTTAACGTTCACGTTGGATTGGTGCAATTGCGAACTATAAATCAAAAGTTACGAACGATTTGGTGCGGACATGTCAAATTATTCGGCCAGTTAAAATAGTCATTCTAAATTCATCATTGGTGCTTCTCAAGTAAAAGTATAAAAATGAAGCATAATGCATGGCATCACACAGTTTGGGATACATTGGATTATTTGGACGCTTTTCGTAGCTTTTTAAGTCTCAAATGTTGTCACAATATGGAAAATTGAGCTAGCTTTACGTGGGCGTTGGACTCATGTCATTTTGAGCTCTAATTCAAAAGTTAAAGACAATTTAGTGCAGACATGTCAAGTTGATCAGCTATTTGAAATGATTCTTCTAAACTTATCATTAGTGCTCCTTGAGTAAAGGCTTATAAATGATGCATAATGCATTGCATCACGCAGTTTGGGAAACATTGGATTACTTGGATGCTTTTTCGTAGTTCTTTTAGTCTCAAATATTGCCACAATATAGAAAAAAGAGCTAGCTTAATGTTGTTGTTTGATTCGTGTCATTTTGAACTCTAAATCAAAAGTTACAGACGATTTAGTGCGGACATGTCAAGTTGATCGACCAGTTAAAATGATCATTCTAAGATGCTCATTGGTGCTCTTTTAGTAAAGGCTTACAAATGAAGCATAATGCATGGCATCACGCAGTTTGGTATACATTGGATTACTTGAACACTTTTTCGTAGCTCTTTAAGTCTCAAATGCTGTCACAATATGGAAAATTGTGCTAGCTTGACGTAGCGTTGGACTCATGTCATTTTGAGCTCTAAATCAAAAGTTAAAGACGATTTAATGCGGACATGTCAAGTTGATCAGCTAGTTAAAATGATCATTCTAAACTTATCATTGGGGCTACTTGAATGAAGGCTTATAAATGATGCATAATGAATGGCATCACGCAGTTTGGGATACATTGGATTACTTGGAGGCCTTTTCGTAGTTCTTTAAGTCATAATATGGAAAATTGATCTAGCATAACATGAACGTTGTATTTGTGTCGATCAGAACTCTAAATAAAAATTTACGGAAGATTTAGCGCGGACATGTCAACTTGATCGGCCAATTAAAATGACATTCTAAACTGCTCATTGGTGCTCATTAAGTAAAGACTTATAAATGAATCATACTGCCTGGCATCACACAGATTGGGATACATTGGATTACATGGAGACTTTTTTGCGACTCTTTAAATCTCAAATGTTGTCACAATATTGAAAATTGATTTAGCTTAACCTGGGCGTTGGACTCATGTCATTTTTAGCTCTAAATCTAAAGTTAAAAGACGATTTTGTGCGGACATGTCAAGTTGATCAGCTAGTAAAAATGACCATTCTAAACTTATCATTGGCGGTTCTTTAGTAAAGGCTTATAAATGAAGCATAATTCATGGAATCACACAATTAGGAATAGATTGGATTACTTGGAGGCTTTGTCGTAGCTATTTCGATCTTAAATTTTATCAGAATACAGAAAATTGAGCTCGCTTAACGTGGGTATTGGATTTGTGTTATTTTGAGCTCTAAATCAAAAGTGATGGACGATTTAGTGCGGACACGTCAAGTTGATCGGCCAGTTAAAATGATCATTCTAAATTGATAATTGGTGCTCGTTGAGTAAAGGCTTGTAAATGAAGCATAATGCATGGCATCACGCATTTTGGAACTGATTGGATTACTTGGAGGCTTTTTCGTTGCTCTTTCAGTCTCAAATGTTGGTAAAATGTTGAAAATTGAGCTAGCTTTACGTGGGTCTTGGATTCATGTCATTTTGAACTTTATATCAAAAGTTACAGACGATTTAGTGTGTACATGTCAAGTTGATCGGTCAGTTAAAATGATCATTCTAAACTTATCAGTGGTGCTCCTTGAGTAAAGGGTTATAATTGAAGCATAATGCATGGCATTACGCAGTTTGGGATACATTGGATTACTTGGAGGCTTTTTTGTAGCTCTATCAATCTCAAAAGTTGTCACCATATGGAAAATTGAGCTAGCTTAACATGGGCATTGGATTCGTCTCATTCAGAAATCTAAATCAAAAGTTTCGGACGATTTAGTGCGGACATGTGAAATGGATTGGCCAGTTAAAATGATCATTATAAACTGATCATTGGTTGTCCTTAAGTAAAGGCTTAGAAATGAAGCATAATTCATGGCATCACGCAGTTTGGGATACATTGGATTTTTTGGAGGATTTTTTGTAGCTTTTCAGTCTCAAATGTTATCACAGTATGGAAAATTGAGCGAGCTTAATGTGGGCATTGGATTCGTTTCATTCCGAACGGTAAATCAAAAGTTACGAACGATTTAATGCGGACATGTCAAATTGATCGGCCAGTTAAAATGATCATTCTAAAATGATCATTCTAAACTGATGATCGGACATGTAAAAGTTACTATGAAACAGCTTCCAAGTAATCCAATGTATCCCAAACTACGTGATGCCATGCATTATGCTTCATTTATACGCCTTTACACAAGGAGCACCAATGATGAGTTTAGAATGATCATTTTAACTCGCCAATCAACTTGACATGTATGCACTAAATCGTCCGAAACTTTTGATTTAGGGTTTGAAATGACACGAATCCAATGCCCACGTTATGCTAGCTCAACTTTCCATATTGTGACAAAATTTAAAACCGAAATACACTACGACAAAGCCTTTAACCAGTCGAATGTATCCCAAACTGTGTTGTGCCAAAATTTAAGACCAAAATACTGACCACAAAGCCTTTAAGCAATCCAAACTATTCTAATTTGCGTGATGCCATGCATTATTTTTCATTTCTAAGCCTTTACTCGAGGAGCACCAATGATCAGTTTAGAATGATCATTTTAACTGGCCGATCAACTTGACATGTCCACACTAAATCATCCGTAACTTTTGATTTAGAGTTCAAAATGACGCAAATCCAATGCCCACGTTAAGCCAGCTCAATTTTCAATATTGTGACAAATTTAAGTCCAAAATTGATATGACAAAGCCTCCAATCTATCCCAAACTGCATGATGCCATGCAGTATACTTCATTTATAAGCCTTCACTTAAGGAACACCAATGAGCAGTTTAGAATGATAATTTTAACTGCTCGATGAACTTGACATGTCCGCACTAAATCGTTCGTAACTTTTAATTTAGAGTTCAAAATGACACGAATCCAACACCCACGTTAAGCTAGCTCAATTTTCTATATTGTGACTAAATTTAAAACCGAAATACACAATGACAAAGCCTCCAAGTAATCCAAATTATTCCATACTGCGTGATGCAATGCATTATTCTTCATTTATAAGCCTTTACTCAAGAAGCACCCATGATCAGTTTAAAATGATCATTTTAACTAACAGATTAATTTGACATGTGTGCACTAAACCGTTTTTTAATTTTGATTTAGAGCTCAAAATAGCATGAGTCCAACGCCCACGTTAAGCTAGCTCCATTTTCCAAATTGTGACACCATTTGAGATTGAAAGAGCTACGAAAAGCCTCTAAATAATCCACTATTTCCAAACTGTGTGATGCCATTCATTATGTTTCATTTATAAGCCTTTTTTCAAGGATCACCAATGATTAGTTTAGAATGATCATTTTAACTGGTCGATCAACTTGACATGTCCGCACTAAATCATGTGTAACTTTTGATTTAGAGTTTGAAATGACAAGAATCCAATTTTTTATATTCTGACAAATTTTAAGACCGAAATAGCTACGACAAAGCCTCCAACTAATCCAATATATTCCAAAGTGTGTGATGCAATGCATTATGCTTCATTTATAAGCCATTACACAAGGAGCGCTAATGATCAGTTTAAAATTATCATTTTAACTAGCAGATTAAGTTGACATTTCCGCACTAAATCGTCCGTACCTTTTGATTTATAGTTCTAATGATACGAATCCAATGCCCACGTTAACCTAGTACAATTTTCAAAATTGTAACATAATTTAAGTCCAAAATAGCTAGGACAAAGCCTCCAAGTAATACAGTATATCCCAAGCTGTGTGATGGCATGCATTATGATACATTTATTATCCTTTACTTAAGGAACACCAATGATCAGTTTAGAATTATCATTTTAACTAGTCGATCAACTTGACATGTCCGCACTAAATTGTCTATAATATTTTATTTAGAATTCAGAATGACAAGAATCCAACACACATGTTAACCTAGCTATGTTCTCTAAAATGTAACAAAATTTAACATCAAAATAGTTACGAAAAATCCTACAAATAATCCAATCTATTCCAACCTATGTGATCCCATGCATTGCACTTCATATATAAGCCTATTCAAGCAGCACCAATGATCAGTTTACAGTGATCATTTTAACTTTCCGATCAACTTGACATGTCCGCACAAAATCGTCCATAAATTTTGATTTAGAGTTCAAAATGACACAAATCCAACCCCCACGTTAAGCTAGCTCAACTTTCTGTATTGTGAAAAAATTTAAGACCAAAATACACTACAACAAAGCCTCTAAGTAATCCAAACTATTCCAATATGCGTGACGCCATGCATTATGCTTCATTTATCAGCCTTTTCTCAAAGAGAACCAATGATCAATTTAGAATCATCATTTTAAGTGGCCAATCAACTTAACATGTGCACACTAAATCATCTGTAACTTTTCATTTATTGTTCGGAATGACAAGAATTCAAGGCCCTCGTTAAGCTAGCTCAAGTTTCTATATTGTGACACCATTGGAGATTGAAAGAGCTATGAAAAAGCATCCAAGTAATCCAATGTATCCTAAATTGGGTGATGCCATGCATTATGCTTCATTTATAAGCCTTTACTTAAGGAGCACCAATGATTAGTTAGAATGATCATTTTAACTTGCCGATCAATTTGACATGTCCGCACTAAATCGTCTATAACTTTTGATTTAGATTTCAGAATGACACGAATATAATGCCCACATTAAGCTAGCCCAATTTTCCATATTGTGATAACATTTGAGACTAAGAGAGCTACAAAAAGCCTCGAAGTAATCCAATGTATCCCAAACCTCATGATTCCAAGCATTATGCTTCATTTGTAAGTCTTTACTCAAGGATCACCAATAATCAGTTTAGAATTATCATTTTAACTGGTCGATAAACTTGACAAGTCCACACTAAATTGTCTGTAACTTTGTATTTAGAGTTCAGAATGACACGCATACAATGCCCACATTAACCTAGATTTCAATTTGCCAATCAATTTGACATGTACGCAATAAATCATCCGTAACTTTTGATTCAGATTTCAGAATGACACAAATACAATGCCCACATTAAGCTAGTCCAATTTTCCGTATTGTGACAATATTTGACACTAAAAGAGCTAGAGAAAAAGCCTCGAAATAATCAAATGCATCCCAAACCTCGTGATTCCATGCATTATGCTTCATTTATAAGTCTTTACTCAAGGATCAACAATAATCAGGTTAGAATGATCATTTTAACTGGTCGATCAACTTGAAATGTCTACACTAAATCGTCTGTAACTTTGTATTTAGAGTTCAGAATGACACGAATACAATGCCCACGTTAAACTAGCTTAATTTTCTATATTGTGACATTATTTGTGACTAAAAGAGCTACGACAAAGCCTCCAAGGAATCTAATGTATCACAAACTCCGTGATGCCATACATTATGCTTCATTTATAAGCATTTACTGTATGAGCCTCAATGATCAGTTTAGAATGACCATTTTACTGGCCTATCAACTTGACATGTCTGCACTAAATCGTCCGTACCTTTTCGTTTAGAGTTCAAAAGACACGAATCCAAAGTCCACGATAAGATAGCACAATTTTCAAAATGGTGACATAATTTAAGTCCAAAGTAGATACAACAAAGCTTCCAAGTAATCCAATCTATCCCAAACTGCATGATGCCATGCATTATGCTACATTTAATATTCTTTACTTAAGGAACACAAATGATCAGTTTATAATTATCGTTTTAACTGGTCGATCAACTTGACATGTCCGCACTAAATCGTCTATAACATTTTATTTAGAGTTCAGAATGACATGAATCCAACGCACACGTTAATCTAGCTATATTTTCTATATTGTAACAAAATTTAACACCGAAATAGCTACACAAAATTCTCCAAGTAATCCAATCTATTCCAAACTGCGTGATCCCATGCATTCCGCTTCATATATAAGCCTTTACTCAAGCAGCACCAATGATCAGTTTAGAATGATTCTTCTAACTTTCCGATCAAGTTGACATGTCCGCATTAAATCGTCCATAACTTTTGATTTATAGTTCAGAATGACACGAATCCAATGACCATGTTAAGCTATCTCAAGTTTCCATATTGTGATAACAGTTCAGACTGAAAGAGCTACGAAAAAGCCTCAAAGTAATCCAATGTATCCCAAACTCCGTGATGCCATGCATTATGCTTCAAGTATAAGCCTTTACTAAAGCATCACCAATGATCAGTTTAGAATTATCATTTTAACTGGCCAATCAACTTGACATGTATGCACTAAATCGTTTGTAACTTTTGATTTGGAGTTCCGAACGACACGAATCCAACGCCCACTTTAAGCTAGTTCAATGTTTTATATTGTGACAACATTTGAGACTGAAAGAGCTATGACAAAGCCTCCAAAAAATCCAATGTATCCCAAACTGCGTAATTCCATGCATTATGCTTCATTTATAGCCTTTACTCAAGGAGCACCAACGATCAACTTAAAATGACAACTTTAACTGGCCGACCAACTTGACAAGTCCGCACTAAATCGTTGTAACTTTTGATTTAGACTTCAGGATTACTCGAATCCAATGCCCACATTAAGCTAGCTCAATTTTCTATATTGTGACAACATATGAGAATGAAAGAGCTACGACAAAGCCACCAAGTAATCCAATGTATTCCAACCTGCGTGATGCAATACATATTGCTTTATTTATACGCCTTTACTTAAGGAGCACCAATGATTAGTTTAGAATGATCATTTTTAATGGCCGATCAACTTGACATGTCCGCACTAAATCGTCCGCAATTTAGAGTTCAGAATGACAAGAATCCAATGCCCATGTTAAGGTAGCTCAATTTTCATTATTGTGACAACATTTGAGACTGAAAGAGCTACGAAAAAGACTCCAAGTAATCCAATGTATCCCAAACTGCCTGATGCCATGTGTTACGCTTCATTTATAAGCCTTTACTTAAGAAGCACCAATGATCAGTTTAGAATGATCATTTCAACTGGCCGATCAACTTGGCATGTTCGTACTAAACGTATGTAAGTTTTGATTTAGAGCTCAGAATGGCACGAATCTGACGCCCACTTTAGCTAGCAAAATTTTCAATATTTTTACAACATTTAAGACTTAAAGAGCTACGAAAAAGCCTCCAAGTAATTCAGTGTATCCCAAACTCGGGGATGCCATTAATTATGCTTCAATTATAAGCCTTTTCTCAAGGAGCACCAATTATAAGTTTATAATGATCATTTTAACTGGCCTATCAACTTGACATGTCCACATTAAATCTTCCGTTACTTAAGATTGAGACTTCAGTATGACATGAATCCAATGCCCACGTTATGCTAGCTAAATTTTCCATATTTTGACAACATTTCAGACTGAAAGAGCTATGAAAAAGCCTCCAAGTAATTCAATGTATCCCAAAGTGCTGGATGCCATTAATTATGCTTCATTTATAAGCCTTTACTCAAGGAGCAGCAATAATAAGTTTAGAATGATCACTTTAACTAGCTGATCAACTTGAAATGTCCACACTAAATCGTTTTTAACTTTCTATTTAGTGCTCAAAATGACATAAGTCCAACGCTCACGTTAATCAAGCTCAGTTTTCCATATTTTGACAACATTTGAGACGGAATGAGCTACAAAATAGCCTCCAAGTAATCCAATGTATTCCAAACTGCGTGATGCCATGCATTATGCTTCATTTTAAGCCTTTTCTTAAGGAACACCAATGATCATTTTAAAATGATCATTTGAACTTGTCGATCAATTTGACATATCCGCACTAAATCGTGCGTACATTTTGATTTATAATTCAGAATGACACGAATCCAACACACACGTTAAGCTAGATCAATTTTCCATATTGTTACAACATTTGAGACTAAAAGAGACACGAAAAAGCCTCGAAGTAATCAGATGTATCCCAAACTACGTTTAGTAGCTCTTTCAATCTCAAATGGTGTCAGAATATGGAAAATTGAGCTAGCTTAACATGGGTGTTCGGCTCATGTTAATTTGAGCTCTAAATCAAAAGTTAACATGATTGGATGGATTACTTGGAGTCTTTGTTATAGCTATTTCGGTATTACTTGGAGTATTTTTCATAGCTATTTCGGTCTTAAAATTTGTCACAATATAGAAAAGCGAGCTAGCTTAACGTGGGCGTTGTATTCGTGCCATTTCGATCTGTAAATCAAAATTTATGGACGATTTAGTGCGGACATGTCAAGTTGATCGACCAGTAAAATCATCATTCTAAACTAATCATTGGTGCTCCTTGATTAAAGGGTAATAAATGAAGCATAGCATGACATCACGCTGTTTGGGATACATTAGATTACTTGGAGGCTTTTACGTAGCTCTTTCAATCTCAAATGGTGTCACAATATGGAAAATAGAGCTAGCTTAACGTGGGCATTGGAGTCATGTTATTTTGAGCTCTAAATTAAAAGTTAAAGATGGTTTAGTGCGGACATGTAAAGTTAAACTGCTATTTCAAATGATCATTTTAAACTGATCATTGGTATAGGCTTATAAATGGAGCATAATGCATGGCATCATGCAGTTTTGAATAGATTAGATTATTTGGAGGCTTTTTCATTGTGTATTTTGGTGTTAAATTTTGTCACAATAGAGAAAATGGAGCTAGCTTAACGTGGGCGTTGGATATGTGTCATTTTGAACTCTAAATCAAAAGTTACAAAATATTTAGTGCGGACATGTCAAGTTGGTCGGCTAGTTAAATGGTAATTCTAAAGTGATCATTAGGGCTCCTTCAATAAAAGCTTATAAATGAAGCATAATTCATGGTATCACGCAGTTTGGGATACATTGGATTACTTGGACGCTTTTTCGTAGCTATTTTTGCCTTAAATGTTGTCATAATATGGAAAATTGAGCTAGTTTAACGTGGGCAAGGGACTCATGTCATATTTAGCTCTAAATCAAAACTTAAAGACGATTTAGTGCGGACATGTCAAGGTTATCAGCCAGTTAAAATCATCATTCTAAACTTATTATTGGTGCTCCTTTAGTAGAGGCTTATAAATGAAGCATAATGCATGGCATCACGTAGTTTGGAATATATTGGATTATTTGGAAGCTTTGTCGTAGCTATTCCGGTCTTAAATTTTGTCACTATATATAAAATTGACCTAGCTTAATGTGTGCGTTGGATCCGCGTCATTTTGAGCTCTAAATAATAAATTACGAACGATTTAGTGTGGACATGTCAAGTTGATTGGCCAGTTAAAATAATAATTCTAAATTGATCATTGGTGCTCCTTGAGTAAAAGCTTATACATGAAGCATTTTGCATAGCATCACGCAGTTTGGGATACATTGGATTACGTGGAGGCTTTCTCGTAGCTCTAAAATATTGTCACAATAGAGAAAATTGAGCTAGCTTAACGTGGACGTTGGATTCATGTTATTTTGAACCCTAAATCAAAAGTTACTGACGATTTAGTGCGGAGATGTCAAGCTGTTCGTCCAGTTAAAATGGTCATTCTCAACTCATCATTGGTGCTCCTTCAGTAAAGGCTTATAAATGAATCATAATGCATGGCATCACACAGTTTAGGATAGATTAGATTAGTTTGAGGCTTTGTCTAGCTTTCAGTCTCAAATGTTGTCAAAATATGGAAAATTGAGCTAGCTAAACATGGGTGTTGGATTCATGTTATTTTGAGCTCGAAATCAAAAGTTAAAGACGATTTAGTGCGAACATGTTAAGTCGATAAGGTAGTTAAAATGATCATTCTAATCTAATCATTGGTGCTCCTTCAGTAACGCTGTACAAATCAAGCGTAATGCATGGCATCAGGTAGTTTGGGATAGATTGGATTACTTGGAGGCTTTGTCATAGTTATTTCGGTCTAAATTTTTATCACAATATAGAAAATTGAGCTAGCTTTACTTGGGCATTGGATTCGTGTCATTCTGAACTCTGAATGAATTCAAATAACACTTTTTTGCTTGCTTTATCGGTACTACTTTGTTTTCGACTTCGACAAAAAAGGAATTCCAATTTGTGTCGAGTGAATAAATATAAATGGATGGATAAAAAAAGTTTTCTTTATTCCAGGAAAAAGAAAGTTAAAGACAATTTAGTGCAGAAATGTCAAGGTGATCGGCCAATGAAATTGATAATTTTAAACTGATCACTAGTGCTCCTTGAGTAAAGGCTTATAAATGAAGCATAATGCATGGTGTAATGCAGTTTAGGATACGTTGGATTACTTGCAGGCTTTTTGTAGCTCTTTCAGTCTCAAATATTGTTGCAATATGGAAAATTGAGCTAGCTTAACATGGGAGTTGGATTCGTGCCATTCTAAACCCTAAATCAAAACTTACAGATGATTTAGTGTGAGCATGTCAAGTTGATAGGCCAGTTAAAATGATCACTCTAAACGATATCATTGGTGCTCCATAAGTAAAGGCTTATAAATGAAGCATAATGCATGGCATCATGCAGTTTGGGATACATTGGATTACTTGGAGGCTTTTTCTTAACACTTTTAGTATCAAATGTTGTCACAATATGGAAAATTGAGCTAAATTAACGTGGGTGTTGAATTCATGTCATTTTGAGCTCTAAATCAAAAGTTAAAGAAGATTTAGTGAGGACACGTAAAGTTGATCAGATAGTTAAAATGATCATTCTAAATTGATCATTGGTGCTCATTAAGAAAAGGTTTACAAATGAAGAATAATGCATGACATCATGCAGTTTGGGATAGATTGGATTGGAGGCTTTATCGTTGCTATTTCAATCTTAAATATTGTCACAACATAGAAAAGTGAGATAGCTTAATGTGGGCATTGGATTCGAGTCATTCTGAATAATAAATCAAAATTTAAAGACAATTTTGTGCGCACATGTCAAGTTGATCGTCGAGTTAAAATGATCATTCTAAACAGATCAATGGTGCTTCTTGAGTAAAAGCTTATAAATGAAACATAATGCATGCATTCATGCAGTTTTGGATGGGTTGGATTGCCTAGAGGTTTTATCGTAGCTATTTCGGTCCTAAATTTTGACACAACATAGAAAATTGAGCTATCTTAATGTGGACGATGGAATCATGTCATTCTGAAATCTAAAAAGTTAAAGACAATTTAGTGCAGACATGTCAAGTTGATTGGCAAGTTAACTTGATCATTCTAAATTGATCACTGGTGCTCATTAAGCAAAGGTTTACGAATGAATCATAAATTAAGCAAAGGCATCACGCTGTTTAGGATAGATTGGATTACTTTGCAGCTTTCTCTAGCTTTTTGGGTCTCAAATGTTTTCAAAATATCGAAAATTGAGCTAATTTAATGTGGATGCTGGATTACAAATGAAGCATAATTCTTGGCATCACGCAATTTGGGATATATTAGATTACTTAGAGGCTTTATCGTAGCTATTTTGGTCTTAAATTTTGTCACAATATAGACAATTGAGCTAGTTTAACGTGGGCATTGTATTCGTGCAATTCTAAACTCTAAATCAAAAATTACGGATGATTTAGTTCGGAAATAACAAGTTGATTGGCCATTTAAAATGATCATTCTAAACGGATCATTGGTGCTCCTTCAGTAAATGCTTATAAATGAAGCACAATGCATGGCATCATGCATTTTGGGATACATTGGATTACTTTGAGGATTTGTCCTAGCTCTTTCAGCCTTAAATGTTGTCACAATATGGAAAATTGAGCTAGTTTAACGTGGGTGTTGGATTCATGGCATTTTGTGCTCTAAATCAAAAGTTAAAGACATTTAGTGCGGAAATGTCAAGTTGATTAGCTTGTTAAAATGATCATTTTAAAGTTATCATTGGTGCTGCTTGAGTAAAGGCTTATAAATGAAGCATAATGCATGTCATCACGCAATTTAGGATACATTGGACTAGTTGGAGGAGACTTTGTCGTAGCTATTTCGGTCGTAAATTTTGTCACAATATAGAAAATTGAGCTAGCTTAACTTGAGCGTTGCATTCGTGTCATTCTGAACTCTGAGTCAAAAGTTAAAGTCGATTTAGTGCATACATGTCAAGTTAATCGGCCATTTAAATTGAACATTCTAAACTGATCATAGGTGCCCCTTGAGTAACGGCGTATATATCAAGCATAATGCATGGCATCAGGCAGTTTGGGTTAGATTGGATTACTTGGAGGCTTTGTCGTCGCTATTTCAGTCTAAAATTTTATCACATTACAGAAAATTGAGCTAGCTATACTTGGACGTTGGATTCGTGTCATTCTGAACTCTGAATGAATTCAAATAACAATTTTTTGCTTGCCTGATCGTTACTACTTTGTTTTTAGTATCAACAAAAAAAGGAATTCCGATTTGGATCGAGTGAATAGATATAAATGGATGGATAAAAAAAGTTTTCTTTATTCCAGGAAAAAAAATTTAAAGACGATTTAGTGCATACATGTCAAGTTGATCGGCAAGTTAAATTGATCATTCGAATCTGATCACAGGTGCTTATTAAGCAAAGGTTTACAAATGAAGCATAATTCTTGGCATCATACAGTTTGGGATAGATTGGATTACTTGGAGGCTTTGTCGTAGCTATTTTGGTCTTAAATTTTGTCACAATATAGACAATTGAGCTAGCTTTACGTGGGCGTTGTATTTGTGTCATTCTAAACTCTTCATCAAAAGTTACGGACGATTTAGTGTGGAAATGTTAAAGACGATTTAGTGCGGAAATGTTAAAGACGATTTAGTGCGGAAATGTTAAAGACGATTTAGTGCGGACATGTCAAGTTGATCATCTAGTTAAAATGATCATTCTAAACTGATTATTGGTGCTCATTGAGCAAAGGTTTACAAATGAATCATAATGCATTGCATCACGAAGTTTGAATAGATTGGATTACTTCATGGCTTCGTCGTAGCTATTTCGGTATTAAATTTTATCACAATATTGAATATTGAGCCAGCTTAACATGGACGTTGGATTCGTGGCATTCTTAACTCTAAATCAAAAGTTACGGACGATTTAGTGCGGACATGACAAGTTGATCGGCTAGTTAATATAATCATTCTAAACTAATCATTGGTGCGCATTGAGCAAAGGTTTACAAATGAAGCACAATGCATGGCATCATGCAGTTTGGAATAGATTGGATTACTTGGAGCCTTTGTCGTAGCTATATCGGTCTTAAATTTTGTCCCAGTATAAACAATTGAGCTAGCTTAATGTGGGTGTTTTATTCATGTCATTTTTAGATCTAGATAAAAAATTAAAGACGATTTATTGTGGACAAGTCAAGTTGATCAACTAGTTAAAATGATCATTCTAAACTTATCAATTGCACTCATTGAGTAAAGGTATAGATGAAACACAATGCATGACATCATATACTTTGGGATATATTGGATTACGTGGAGGCTATGTCGTACCTATTACGAACTTAAATTTTGTCACAATATCGAAAATTGAGCTAGCTTTACTTGGACGTTGCATTCGTGTCGCTCTTAACGATTTAGTGCGGACATGACAAGTTGATCGGATAGTTAAAATGATAATTCTAAACTGATCATTGGTGCTCATTGAGCAAATGACTAGAAATGAAGCATAAAGCACAACATCACAAAGTTTGGGATAGATTCGATTACTTGGAGGCTTTTTTAGCTATTTTGGCCTCAAATTTTGTCAAATATAGAAAATTAAGCTAGGTTAACGTTGGCGGTTGATTCGTGTCATTTTGAACTTTAAGTCCAAAGTTATGGACGATTTAGTGCAGACATGTCAAGATTATCGGCAAGTTAAATTGATCATTCTAAACTTCAACTTGGTACTCATTGAGTAACGCATAAATGAAGCACAATTCATGACATCACCCAGTTTGGGATAGATTGGATTACGTGGAGGTTTTGTCATAGCTATTTCAGTCTTTCATGTTGTCACATTATAAACAATTGAGGTAGCTTAATGTGGGCGTCGGATTCGTGTCATCTGAACTGTAAATCAAAAGTTAAGGACAATTTTGATGAGTTCATTGGCCCAACCCCTTGCCAACTGGCCGGCCCGGCCGGCCCAAGGAACACAAAGACAGCCAAATACGCGCAAAAGGATACATGGATTTATCTTCATGAATTCAAGCCTAACCAAGAAGTGGCCTGCCAAGACCAACCCTGGCCTATTGTCCTGACTCAGAGAGGACACGCGGAGACATGGAGCTCACCCCAAACCAGGCCAGATCAAGTCATGCGCCATACATCAAGATGGAGTTGCCGAAACTTACCATATTTGGAACTTTCCTTATATGAAAGTCTCCAAACATTTCTTTGCGGACCAGGGGACGTTTTGGTAATTGTAGGATCTCCCTGAATCATTTCTAGAAGCACAAACACACCTTGGACAAGGCGGGTCCATCCGTGCCTTCAAATGAACCAATTAGAGTCGTTTATGGCAAGTGAGATGACCAACTGATTTAATCACTTGCAAACCAAAACATGGCGTCAAGGAGAGATTATTAAGGACCCAAGGAAGCCCAAAATCAATCTACCATACTCCAGCCACCATAGGATCAGGCTGATCCCTTTTCTTCAAGACTAGCCATATATGAACGGAAGTACACTTAATGTGTTCAGATTGCAACATCTCTATTCCTTGAAAATTGGGCACGTGTTAAAGACCTTTAAAAGAAACCAGGATGTACCTAGACACCTTAAATTCACCCCTAAGCTCTCAAGATACAAGCATATACATTTTCCATATTTTCCAAACAAGACAATAATGGCCAACGGCCATATACTTTATATGTATGATTTCCTTTTCTCTTATTAGCTTTAGGGCTGTTGCTATGAGTACTATATAAAATCAGCACAACCTCATTGTAAAAATAGATCCCCCATTGAAAAAAATTGAATACAAAGTATTTTCTTCAAACCTTGTCTTTGAATCTTGTTCTTGTTCTTTAGAAACTAAGTGTGTGATTCACTTCCTTTCTATTGAAGCCAAGGAGGTTAGTTTGAGAGATTCAAACACCCTTGGTTCACCTTTGCTCGTGTTATTCGATCAAAACCCCCTCCTTTTAGTTCCCTTGCTCGCTAAAGCCAAGATAGATTCTACGCCTTGTGAGTCACGGCCGTAACGCTTGTGAGATTGATACTCAATCTTACATCATTTGGTATCAGAGATAAAAGCCCCTATTCCAGGTTCTGCTCATCCAACCTTTATCCTATATATTTTATGCTTTTGTTTTGAATTTTCTTAATTACATCTTATCGAGAAAAGAAACCAAATAAAAAAGGCTTTGTTCTTAATTCTTCATTTGCATTTTTTCTTTGTTGTTTCTTCCCATTAAATCTAAAACCAAAACAAAAATTTGCATTTCATTTTTACTTAATTTTGTTCATCATAAAAAACCAAAAAATATAAACATCATTCATTTTGTTATTTTTGAATATTGTTGCTAGATAAGTTTATTTTTTTTTAAAAGAAAAGATTTATATAATATTCCTATTATTTCATCGTAATTATAATTCAAATCGAAAAACCAAAAATAAATATCATCTTTTATTTTTTTGAAAGTTAGTTGCCAAAAGAAACAAAAACATCAAAATATTTACTCTTATGGAGTTTCCTTTTGTTACTACTTGTGTGTTAATATCATATATTCACTAGAGTGTAGTTTCCTTATTTGTTGATTTGGACCTAATATATCTTTTTCCTGTTGTGCAAGGTACAAACTTTAATGATGGAGCACTATGATGAAGAAGAAGACACTATGAGCATAACACAAACCGATTATAGTGAAGACAATGACTATGATCAATGCCTAAGCACCAACGAGTGTGACTATGGAGAAGAACCATTGCATGAAGACTATTTAGAGACTGATTTTGAAGAAGAATCAGAAGGAGAAAACCTTGAACCAGAAGGGATCATGCAGTTTGGGATAGATTAGGTTACTTGGAGACTTTTTCGTAGCTATTTTGGTAAACTGCGTGATGCCATGCATTATGATTAATTTATAAGCCTTTACTCAAGGAGCACCAATTGTCAGTTTAGAATTATCATTTTAACTAGCCTATCAACTTGATATGTCCGCAGTAAATCGTCTGTAACTTTTGATTTAGACTTCAAAATGACACGAATCCAACACCCACGTTAAGCTAGCTCAGTTTTCTATATTGTGATTAAATTTCAGACCAAAATAGCTACGAAAAAGCCTCCAAGTAATCCAATCTATCCCAAACTACTTGATGCCATGCATTATTTTTCATCTGTAAACCTTCGCTCAATGAGCACCAATGATCAGTTTATAATGATCAATTTAACTAGCAGATAAACTTGACATGTCTGTACTAAATTGTCCGTATCTTTTGATTTAGAGTTCAAAATAACATGAATCCAATGCCCATGTTAAGATAGCTCACTCTTCTATATTGTTACAAAATTTAAGACCAAAATAATTACGACAAAACCTCCAACTAATCCAATTTATCCCAAACTTCATGATGCCAAGCGTTATGCTTCATTTGCAAACATTTGCTCAATGAGCACCAGTAATCAATTTAGAATGATCATTTTAACTAGCTGATCAAACTGACATGTCCGCAGAAAATTTTCTTTAACATTTGATTTAGAGCTCAGAATGTCATGAATTCAATGTCCACGTTAATCTAGCTTAATTTTCAATATTGTGACAATATTTGAGACTGAAAGAGCTACGACAAATCCTCCTAGTAATTCAATGTATGCCAAAAGCGAGAAAACCGCAGAAGCAATTGAGGTGGCATGCGGAGCACAAAGCAGAAGACGGAGAAATGAGTCATCCATCTGATGTAGCGGAGTGGAAAATTTTTTAATATCTACATCCAAGATTTGCTGCTGAATCTTGAAACGTTTATCTTAGCTTATGTGCTGATGGGTTCAATAAATTTTGGATGTCTCCAAATCATTCATTACGGCCGGTGATTATCACTCCATATAACTTGCCACCGAAAATGTGTATGAATAAAGAGTACTTGTTTCTCACAATGCTGAATTTGGGACCAAATCATTCGCGCGCTAGTCCGGATATATTTCTCCGACCTTTGATTGATGAGCTGAAGGAATTGTGGTCTATGGGAGTCAATGCATACGATGTATCGTTGAATCAAAATTTCAATTTAAAAGTCATGTTACTATATGATAAGCGATTTTCCAGCTTATGAAACTTTGTCAGGATGGACAACACATGGTAGACTATCTTGTCCAATTTGTATGGATGATACGAAGGCATTTCAACTACCAAATGGTATAAAGACGTGTTGGTTTGACTGTCACAGAATGTTTCTTCCTAAGAGTCATCCATTACGTAAAAATAAAAAAAAAATTTAAAGGGGAAGCATGCTTTGAATGACTATCCTCCACAATCATTGACAGGCGAACAAGTTTTATACGAGCGAATAAAAATTGTCAATCCTCTAAGAACATCTGACTACAGAGGAAACAGTCATGAAACTAAACAAGAAGGTAATGGAAGCTGGTATAATTGGCACAAGGAAAGCATAGTTTGGGAATTGCCGTACTGGACGGATCTTAACCTTCGACATAATTTTGATGTGATGCATATAGAGAAGAATTTCTTCGATAACATCACTAATATTGTTATGAATGTCAAGGATAAATCAAAAGATACAATTAAGTCAAGGTTGGATATTGTGAAGTTTTGCTCCCGAAAAGAGTTGCATGTGGATGGTCGGGGTAATGCTCCATTGCCTATATTTAGATTGACACAAACAACCAAAGAACGCTTATTGGAATGTATCAAAAATGATGTCAAATTTCCAGACGGCTATGCTGCGGATTTAGCAAATTGTGTGGATATGGATGGACTGAAGTTCTCGTGCATGAAAAGCCATGATTGCCATGTTTTTATGGAAAGACTTCTCCTTTTATATTTGAAGAACTTTTATCACGAAACGATCATCTATCATTATCAAGTATATACTAGTAAACATAATTTATATTTTAAGTACGTAAAATAATAATAATTGCATGTACTAATTCTTACTAGATTTTAAATGTAGGGATTGGAGGACTTTTCGGAGATCTATGCTCCAGATCATTGCAACAAAGCTGTGTCCGAATTCTGAAAGAAAATATAGTTACAATTTTGTACAATTTGGAGAAGATCTTTCCACCTGCATTTTTCAACGTCGTGGAAAACCTACCTATACATCTGCCATACGAAGCAGAATTGGGTGTACCAGTGCAATATAGGTGGATGTATCCATTTGAAAGCTTTTTTAAAAACTTTAAAAGCAAAGCGAAGAACAAACTATATGTTGCAGGATCGATTGTTGAATCATATGTGAATGATGAGATATCTTACTTCTCGGAGCATTACTTTGCTTCCCACATATGCACCAAAACCAGGTACGTAGAAACCATAAATTGTTGTGTTTATTAATCAATTATTTTATTTGTAAGGGTAATTATTTAAATTTTCATGCTGAATATCGTGTATAATATATATACAGGTCTACTATATTTGATGAAGGTGACGTCTCTGTATATCCGGATCCCGTAGTGTCGGATATATTTACTCAGTTGGGTCGTCGAAGTGGTAAATATAAAGAAATATGGCTCTCCGAAAAATAATACAAATATACATATGCATATATTTTGCGGAATTGTGAATATTTTCGGCCACGTGAGAGGTAAATACTATGAAAACAATTTCATTTATTACATTACAATTTCATTGTAAGTAAGCAATATACATTAGTTTTTCTTATTTAATTTTGTAGCATGTTTGAAGATCACATTCGTTGTATGTATCCATATCTTTCGGAAGATGAAATTTCAACGAAAACATTGGAAGAGTTCCACATATGGGTTCGAGATTATGTATGTTTAATTAATTCAAATGTATATATATTATATTAATTTTTTAAATTTTGAAATACTAATTACTTTATATATATATATATATATATATATATATATGATCATAGGTCAATGCAATCACTTCAACAGATCTACGCGCCTTTCCGATATGGACTCAAGAATTAGTTCAAGGCCTGATGAATAAAGTGTCAACTTGGCCAATCTATTTTATAAGAGGTTATATGTTCCATACAAAGAAACATGGACACAGGAGAAGGACATGTAACTACGACATTTGTGTCAAGGGAGACAATTACTTAGATGCATCTGATGAAGCTGATTTCTACGGGAATTTAACAGATATCATTCAACTTGAGTATGTTGGACTCCTAATTTGAAGATCACGCTTTTTAAATGTGAGTGGTACGATCCTATGCTTTCAAAAGAAACTCGAAAGTCGGAAAATGGCATCATTGGTGTTTTATCATGAGGGAAATACTACAAATATGAACACATTTGCGACCACGAACGAAACATCCAGGAAAAGATGGTGATCATGGAGGTCGATGCAACTAAAACATCCGACGGTACTTCCCATCGAATTGAGCTGACGTTAGACGACAAAAATGAGATCTTCATTTAGGTAAAAAAAATTTTATAAATAATTTTTTAATTTACACTAAATTTAATAAACTTATTCTAATCGTTTTATTATTATTTTGTATTCCTTCGTTGCGGATGACCGAGGCCATCTTTACGGACTCGGTACCCTGAACGCATTCACGGTTCGGGTAGGCGTAGTGGCTTCCAATCCACTACCTCCGACTTTGTTGCGTTTCAGGATCCACTACCTCTGACTTTGTTGCGCTTCAGGATCAACTCCTATCCGCGCATCGACAAATCGAAGAACAAAATGTTCGTAATATGCGTATTGAAGAACAAATTGCGGAGATGTTGGAAGTGAATCGGAGGATGCAGGAAGTACAAAAGGAAATCCAAAAAAAAAATTTAATAGGTTGGAGATGCTTGTCTGGTATTTCCAACGGACGGATCTCGCTTTCTCATCTTTAATGCCGGATAACGATGCCCAAGGTGAACTGTCTTCACTAGTATTTTGGCCATCCGATTTTCAATTTCCGCCTCCAGACAATCAGTTTTTTTTTCAATTTTTTGTAATTTGAAATTTTTAATAAAATAAATTGTTTTTCTTTATAATTTCTTTATACTTTAAAAAATAATTAATGAATAGAAATTATTTATTATTTTATAATGATAATATTTATTATTACAAAAAATTTAATTAATTAAAATATTTTAAAAATAATATTAAAAATTATATTCAATATTAATTTATTTTTCAAAAAGTACTTAATTAAAATATTTTGAAATTATAATTAAAAATTATTATTTTAAAAATAATAATTTTTTTATTTTAATTCAAAATATTTTAGTTCGGGTGTAGTTGCAAATTAGTCGCAAATCATTCACAAATATTTGTAACCAATTTACGACAACATCTAATTTTTTCCAAAAATTTATATGTAGTCGCAAATCAATCACGAATATTTGGTACTGATTTGCGACTACAGATACAATTTAGTCGCAAATCAGTCACAAACATTTGTGATTAATTTGACACTATACTGGTGAACGTAGTCGCAAATCCATCACAAAATTTTGTGACTGATTTACGATTACATTGTATCCGTAGTCAGAAAATCCATCACGTGTTCAACTATGGTCGCAAATCAATGACAAAATTTTGTGACTGATTTGCGACTAAGGTTTTTGCAACCAATGCTGTAGTGGCAAGGTGATCGCAAAATTTGTTACTACGAAGTAGTCACAAATTAGTTGCAAATACAGGGACCAAAATATGGTCGCTAATTAGTCGCAAAATGTACTACTATTACTATGGTCGCAAATCAGTCGCAAAAGTGTGGCTAATTTGCGACCAAAAAAATTTGTGATGAAGCTTTTGCAACCACTCTCTGTGGTCGCAAACTAGTCGCAAAAATGGATTTGCAAAATCCTTGTTTTCTTGTAGTGAACCTCCAAGTATTCCAATCTATCCCAAACTGCATGCTGCCATGCATTATGCTTCATTTGGAAACCTTTGCTCAATGAGCACCAATGATTAGTTTAGAATGATCATCTTAATTAGATGAACAACTTGACTTGTCCACATTAAGTCGTCTTTAATATTTCATTTAGAGCTCAAAATGATATGAATCCAACGTCCATGTTATCTAGCTCAATTTTCAATTTTGTGACAATACTTGAGACTCAAAGAACTACGACAAAGCCTCCAACTAATCAAATGTATCCAAAACTACATGATGCCATGCATAATGCTTCATTTATAAGCCTTTACTCAAGGAGCACCAATTGTCATTTTAGAATTATCATTTTAACTAGCCTATCAACTTGACATGTCCGTAGTAAGTCGCTTGTATCTTTTCATTTAGAGATTAAAATGACACGAATCCAATGCCCACATTAAGGTAGCTCAGTTTTCTATAGTGTGATGAAATTTCAGACAAAAATAGCTACAAAAAGCCACCAAGTAATCCAATATATCCCAAACTGCTTGATGCCATACATTATGTTTCATTTGTAAACCTTTGCTCAATGAGCAACAATGATCAGTTTATAATGATCCATTTAACTAGCAGATAAGCTTCACATGACCGCTCTAAATTGTCTGTAACTTTTGATTTAGAGTTCAAAATGACATGAGTCCAATGCCCACGTTAATCTAGCTCAGTTTTCTATATTGTTACAAAATTTAAGATAGAAATAACTACGAAAAAGCCTCCAAGTAATCCAATCTATCCCAAACTGCATGATGCAAAGAATTATAATTCTTTTGTAAACCATTGCTCAGTGAGCACCAATAATCAGTTTAAAATGATTATTTTAACTAGCTGACCAAATTGATATGTTTGCAGCAAATCGTCTTTAACATTTGATTTAGAGCTCAAAATGACATGAATTCAATGCCCACATTAATGTAGCTCAATTTTCAATATTTTGACAACATTTGAGACTGAAAGAGCTATGACAAAACTTCCAAGTAATTCAATGTGTCCCAAACTACGTAATGCCATGCACAATGCTTCATTTATAAGTATTTACTCAAGGAGCACCAATGATCAGTTTATATTGTCATTTTAAGTGGGCGATAAGCTTGACATGTATGCACTAAATTGTCTATAACTTTTGATTTAGAGTTCAGAATGACACGAATCCAACGTACACGTAATCTAGTTCAGTCTTCTATATTGTGATTAAATTTGAGATCTAAATAGCTATGACAAAGCCTTCAAGTAATCCAATCTATCCCAAACTGCGTGATGCCATGCATTATGCTTCACTTATAAGCCTTTACTCAAGGAGCACCAATGATCAGTTTAGAATGATCATTTTAACAAGCCGATCAACTTTCTATGTCTGCACTAAATCATCCGTAATTTTTGATTTAGAATACAATTTTCGATTTTGTGACAAAAGTTAAGACCGAAATAGCTACGAAAAAGCCTCTAAGTATTCCAATCTATCCCAAACTGCGTGATGCAATGCATTATGCTTCATTTGTAAACTTTTGCTCAATGAGCACTAATGATCAGTTTAGAGTGATCATTTTAACTAGTTGATTAACTCAACATGTCTGTAGTAAGTTGTCTTTAATATTTGATTTAGTGCTCAAAATGATATGAATCCAAGGCCCATGTTTATCTAGCTCAAGTTTCAATATGAATCTAAGGCCCATGTTTATCTTGCTCAATTTTCAATATTGTTACAACATTTGATATTTAAAGAGCTACAACAAAGCCTCCAACTAATCCAATTTATCCCAAACTGCGTGATGACATGTATTATGCTTCATTTACAAGCCATTACTCAAGGAGCACTAATGGTCAGTTTATAATTATCATTTTACCTTGCCTATCAACTTGACATGTCCGCAGTAAATCGTCAGTAACATTTGATTTAGAGTTCAGAATGTCATGAATCCAACCCCCACTTTAAGCTAGCTCAGTTTTCTATATTGTGATTAAATTTCAGACCGAAATAGCTACAAAAAAACTCCAAGTAATCCAATACATCCCAAACTGCGTGATGCCAAGCATTATGCTTCACTTGTAAACCTTTGCTCAATGAGCACCACTAATCAGTTCAGAAAAATCATTTTAACTAGCTGATCAAATTGACATGTCTGCAGTAAATCGTATTTAACATTTCATTTAGAGCTCAAAATGACAAGAATTCAACACCCACGTTAATCTAGCTCAATTTTCAATATTGTGACAATATTTGAGACTGAAAGAGCTACGACAAAGGCTCCAAGTAATTCAATGTATCCCAAAATGTGTGACGTCATGCATTATGCTTCATTTATAAGTCTTTACTCAAGTACCACCAATGATCAGTTTACATTATCATTTTAACTGGCCAATCAATTTGACATGTCCGCACTAAATAGTCTGTAACTTTTGATTTAGAGACCAGAACGAATTCAACACCCACGTAACCTAGCTCCGTCTTCTATATTGTGATTAAATTTATGACCAAAATATATATGACAAATCCTCCATGTAATCGAATCTATCCCAAACTCCTTGATGCCATGCATTATGCTTTATTTGTAAACCTTTGCTGAATGAGCACCATAGATCAGTTTACAATGATCTAACTAGCCAATAAACTTGACATGTCTGCAATAAATCGTACTTAACTTTTGATTTAGAGCTCAAAATAACATAAATCCAATGTTCACGTTGACCTAGCTCAATTTTCAAAATTGTGACAAAATTTAAGATGAAATAGCTACGATAAAGCTTCCAAATACTCCAATATATCCCAAATTGCGTTACGCCATGCAATATGCTTCATTTGTAAACCTTTTTTCAATGATCATTTTAACTAGCTAATCAAGTTGACATATCTGCACTAAATCGTCTTTAACATTTGATTTATAGCATAAAAGGACATGAATCCAATGGCCACGTTATCCTAGATAATTTTTCACAAATGTGACAACATTTAAGACTGAAAGAGCTACGACAAAGCCTCCAAGGAATCCAATGTATCACAAACTGTGTGATGCCATGCGTAACGCTTAATTCATAGGCCTTTACTTAATGAGCACAAATGATCAATTTAGATTATCATTTTAACTCGCCAATCAACTTGACATGTCCGAACTAAATCGTCTGTAACTATTGATTTAGAGTTAAGAATGACATGAATCCAAAGCCCACGTTAATCTAGCTAAATTTTCTATATTGTGATTAAATTTAAGACCAAAATAGCTACGACAAAGCCTCCAAGTATTCCAATCTATCCCAAACTGCTTGATGCAATGCATTATGCTTTATTTAAACCTTTACTCAATGAGCACGTATGATCAGTTTAGAAGGATCAATTTAACTAGCCGATAAACTTGATATGTACGCACTAAATCTTCCGTAACTTTTGATTTAGAGTTCAGAATGAGATGAATTTAATGCGCATGTTAAACTATCTCATTTTTCTATATTGTGGCAAAATTTAAGAACAAAATAGCTACGATAAAGCCTGTAAGTAATCTAATCTATCCCAAACAGCGGGTTGTCTTGCATTATGCTTCATTTGTAAACCTTTGCTTAATGCGCACCGATGAACAGTTTAGAATGATTATTTTAACTAGATGATCAAGTTGACATGTCTGCAATTAATCATCCTTAACATTTGATTTAGAGCTTAAAATGACATGAATCCAATGACCACATTATTCTAGCTCTATTTTCAATATTGTGAAAACATTTGTGAGTGAAAGAGCTACGACAAAGCATCCAAGTAATTCAATGTATCCCAAACTGCGTGATGTCATGCATTATGCTTAATTTATAAGCCTATAATCAATTAAGGAGGACCAATGATCAGTTTATATTATCATTTTAACTCGCCAATCAACTTCATATGTCCACAGTGAATCGTCTTTAACTATCGATTTAGAGTTTGGAATGACAAGAATCCAACGCCGACGTTAAGCTAGCTAAGTTTTCTATATTGTGATTAAATTTAAGACCCAAATAGCTATGAAAAAGCCTCCAAGTATTCCAATCTATCCCAAATTGCTTGATGCCATGCATTATACTTTATTTGTAAACCTTTTCTCAATGAGTACCTATGATAAGTTTAGAATGATCAATTTAACTACCCGCTAAACTTGACATTTCCACACTAAATCTTCCATAACTATTGATTTAGAGTTCAGAATGACATGAAATTTTAATGCGCACGTTAAGCTATCTCAATTCTATATATTGTGATAAAAATTAATATCAAAATAGCTACGATAAAGCCTCCAATTAATCCAATCTATCCCAAAATGTGGGATGCCATTTATATGCTTCATTTGTAAAGCTTTCCTCAAGAAGCACCAATGAGCAGTTTAGAATGTTAAATTTAACTGTCTGATCAACTTGACATTTCCACACTTAATCGTTCGTAACTTTTGATTTATAGTTCAGAATGACATGAACCCAACACCCATGTTAAGCTAGCTAAATTTTCTATATTGTGACAAAGTTTAAGAACAAAATAGCTATGACAAAGCCTCGAAGTAATCCAATCTATCCTAAAATGCGTGACGCCTTGCATTATGCTTCATTTGTAAACCTTTGCTCAATGAACACCAATGATCAGTTTAGATTGATTATTTTAACTAGCTGATTAAATTGTCATGTCACACTAAATTGTCTACATAAATCCAACGACCATGTTATCCAAGGTCAATTTTCACAATTGTGATAACATTTGAGACTGAAAGAGCTACAACAAAGCCTCCAAGGAATCCAATGTATCACAAACTGCGTGATGCCGTGCATTATGCTTAATTCATAAGCCTTTACTCAAGGAGCACCCATGATCAGTTTATATTATCATTTAACTCGCCGATCAACTTGACATGTCCGCACTAAATCGTATTTAACTATTGAGTTAGAGTTCAGAAAAACAGGAATCCAACGCCCACATTAAGCTAGCTAAGTTTTATATATTGTGATTAAATTGAAAACACAAATAGCTATGACAAAGTCTCAAAGTATTCCAATCTATCTCAAACTACTTGATGCCATGCATTATGCTTTATTTAAACCTTTTCTCAATGTTCACGTATGATCAGTTTAGAATGATCAATTCAACTAGCCGATAAACTTGACATGTCCGCACTAAATCTTTTGTAACTTTTGATTTAGACTTCAGATTGACATCGATTTAATGCGCACGTTAAGCTATCTTAATTTTGTATATTGTGACAAAATTTAAGACCGAAATAGCTACGATAAATCCTGCAAGTAATCTAATCTATCCAAACTGCGGGATGTCTGGCATTATGCTTCATTTATAAACCTTTGCTCAATGCGCATTAATGAACAGTTTAGAATGATCATTTTAACTAGATGATCAAGTTGACATGTCTGCAATTAATCATCCTTAACATTTTATTTAGAGGTTAAAATGACATGAATCCAATTGCCACATTATTTTAGCTCAGTTTTCAATATTGGGAAAACATTTGAGAGTGAAAGAGCTACAACAAAGCCTTTCAGCAACCCAATGTATCCCAATCTACGTGATGACATGCATTATACTTCATTTATAAGCCTTTACTCAAGGAGCACTAATGATCAGTTTATAATGATAATTTTAACTGGCCTATCAATTTGACATGTTCACACTTAATCGTTCGTAATTTTTTATTTAGAGTTTAGAATGACACGAATCCAATGCCCACGTTAAGCTAGCTCAGTTTTCTACATTGTGACAAAATGTAAGACGAAAATAGCTACAACAAAACCTCCAAGTAAACCAATCTATCCGAAACTGTGTGATGCCATGCATTATATTTCATCTTTAAACCTTTGCTTAATGCGCACTAATGATCAGTTTAGAATGATCATTTTAACTAGTTGATCAACTTGACATGTCTTCACTAAATCGTCCTTAACATTTAATTTAGTGCTCAAAATGATATGAATTCAACGACCACGTTGACATAGCTCAATTTTCAATATTGTGAAAACATTTGAGACTGAAAGACCTACGAAAAAAGCATCCAAGTAATCCAACATATCCCAAAATACGTGATGTCATGCATTATGCTTCATTTATAAGCCTTTACTCAAGGAGCACCAATGAGTTTAGAATAATCATTTTTAACTGGCCGATCAAATTGACATGTCCGCACTAAATCATCTTTTACATTTGATTTAGAATTCAAAATGACATGAATTCAATGTCTACGTTAATCTCGCTCAATTTAAAATATTGTGAAAACATTTGATACTGAAAGAGTTGCGACAAAACCTCCTAGTAATCCAATGTATGAACAACTGTGTGATGCCATGAATTATGCTTAATTTATAAGCCTTTAATCAAGGAGGACCAATGATCAGTTTAGATTGTCATTTTAACTCGCCGATCAACTTGACATGTCTGCACTAAATCGTGTGTAACTATTGATTTAGAGTTCAGAATGACACGAATCCAACGCCGACGTTAAGCTAGCTAAGTTTTCTATATTGTGATTAAATTTAAGACTGAAATAGCTACGAAAAGCCACCAAGTATTCCAATCTATCCCAAATTGCTTGATGCCATGCATTATGCTTTATTTGTAAACCTTTTCTCAATGAGCACCTATGACAATTTTAGAATGATAAATTTAACTAGCCGATAAACTTGACATGTCCACCCTAAATCTTCGATAACTTTTGATTTAGAGTTCAAAATGACATGAATTTAATGTGCACGTTAAGCTATCTCAGTTTTCTATATTGTGACAAATATTTAATACCAAAATAGCTACGATAAAGCCTCCAAGTAATCCAATCTATCCCAAACTGTGGGATGCCTTGCATTATGCTTCATTTGTAAACTTTTGCTTAAGAAGCACCAATGATCAGTTTAGAATGATAACTTTAACTGGCTGATCAATTTTACATTTCCGCACTAAATCATTCGTAACTTTTTATTTATAGTTCAGAATGACATGAACCAAATGCCCATCTTAAGCTAGCTCAATTTTCTATATTGTGACAAAGTTTAAGACTGAAATAGCTATGACAAAGCCTCGAAGTAATCCAATCTATCCTAAACTATGTGATGCCATGCATTATGCTTCATTTGTAAACCTTTGCTCAATGAGCACCAATGATCAGTTTAGAATGATCATTTTAACTAGATGATCAACTTGACATGTCCACACTAAATCTTCCTTAACAAATGATTTAGAAATCAAAATTACATTAATGAACCGGCCGTGTTAGTCTAGCTACATTTTCAATATTGTGACAACATTTGAGACTGAAAGAGGTATGACAAAGCGTCCAAGTAATCCAATGTATCGCAAAGTGTGTGATGCCATGCATTATACTTCACTTATAAGCCTTTACTTAGAGAGCACCAATCATAAATTTAGAATGATCATTTTAACTGGTGATCAATTTGACATGTTTGGACTAAATCTTCTGTAACTTTTGATTTACAGTTGAGAATGACACAAGTCCAACGCACACGTTAACTTAGCTCAATATTCTATATTGTCAAAAAAATTAAGACTGAAATAGCGACAACAAAAGCCTTCAAGTCATTCAATCTATCCCAAACTCCGTGATGCCATGCATTATGCTTCATTTGTAAATCTTTGCTCAATGAGAACCAATTATCAGTTTAGAATGATCATTTTAACTAGCTGATCAATTTGATATTTGTGCACTAAATCGTCTTTAACATTTGATTTAGAGCTCAAAATGACATGAACCCAACGACCACGTTAATCTAGCTCAACTTTCAATATTGTGACATAATTTGAGACTCAAAGAGCTACGACAAAGCCTCCTAGTAATCTAATGTATCCCAAACTGCGTGATGCCATGCAATATGGTTCATTTATAAGCCTTTACTCAAGGAGCACCAATGATCAGTTTAGAATAATCATTTTAATTGTCCGATCAACTTGACATGTCTGAACTAAATCATCTGGAACTTTTCATTTAGAGTTGAGAATGAAAGGATTCCAACGCCCACGTTAAGCTTGTTCAATATTCTATTTTGTGACTGAAATATTTAAGACTGAAATATCTACAACAGAACCTCCAAGTAATGCAATCTTTTACAAACTCTGTGATGCCCTGCATTATGTTTTATTTGGAAACCATTGCTCAATGAGTACCAATGATCAGTTTATATTGATCAATTTAACTAGCTGATCAACTTGACATGTCCACATAAATCTTCCGTAACTTTGTATTTCGACTTCAGAATGACAAGATCCAACACCCACGTTAAGCTAGCTCAATATTCTATATTGTAACAAAATTTAAGACTAAAATAGCTATGACAATGCCTCCAAGTAATCATATCTATCTCAAACTCCGTGATGCCATGCATTATGCTTCATATGTAAACCTTTGCTCAATGAACACCAATGATTAGTTTAGAATGATCATTTTAACTAGCTGATCAACTTGACATGTCCGCACTAAATCGTCTTTAACATTTGATTTAGAGCTCAAAGCGACATGAATCCAACGACCACGGTAATCTATCTCAATTTTCAATATTGTGAAAACATTTGAGACTCAAAGAGCTACGACAAAGCCTCCAAGTAATCAAATGTATCCCACTGCGTGATGCCATGCATTAAGGTTCATTTATAAGCCTTTCCTCAAGAAGCACCAAGGATCAGCTTAAAATAATCATTTTAACTGGCCGATCAAATTGTCATGTCCGCACTATATCGTCCATAACTTTTCATTTAGAATTGAGAATGACATGATTCCAATGCCCACGTTAAGCTAGCTCAATATTCTATATTGTGACAAAATATAAGACCAAAATAGCTACGGTAAAGCCTCCAAGCAATCAAATCTATCCCAAACTGCGTAATGCCACGCATTGTGCTTCATTTGTAAACCTTTGCTCAATGAGCACCAATGACCAGTTTAGAATGATCATTTTAACTAGGTGATCAACTTGACATACCTGCACGAACTCTTCTTTTACAATTGATTTAGAGCTCAAAATGAAATGAATCCAACGGCCACGTTAATCTAACTCAATTTTCAATACTGTGACAACATTTTGATTGAAAGTGCTATGACAAAGGCTTCAAGTAATCCAATGTATCCCAAACTGCTTGATGCCATGCATTATGCTTCATTTATAACCCTTTACACAGGGAGCACGGATGATCAGTTTAGAATGATCATTTTAACTCGCCTATCAACTTCACATATCCGTACTAAATCGTCCGTAACTTTTGATTTAGAGTTGAGAATGACAGGATTCCAACGCCCACATTAAGCTAGCTCGATATGCTATACCATGGTAAAATTTAAGACTGAAATAGCTACAACAAAGCCTCGAAGTAATCCAATCAATCCTAAACCGCGTGATGCCATGCATTATGCTTCATTTGTAAACCTTTGCTCAATGAGCATCAGTGATCAGTTTAGAACGATCATTTAACTAGCTGATCAACTTGAGATGTCCGTACTAAATCGTCTTTAACATTTGATTTAAAGCTCAAAATCACACGAACCCAACAACAACGTTAATCTAGCTCAACTTTCAATATTATGACAACATTTGTGACTCAAAGAGCTACGACAAAGCCTCCTAGTAATCTAATGTATCCCAAACTGTGTGATACCATGCAATATGTTTCATTTATAAGCCTTTACTCAAGGAGCACCAATGATCAATTTAGAATATTCATTTTTAATTGTCCGATCAAGTTGACATGTCTGAACTAAATAGTTTGTAACTTTTCATTTAGAGTTGAGAATGATAGGATTCCAACGCCCACGTTAAGCTAGCTCAATATTCAATATTGTGACAAAATTTAAGATTGAAATAGCTACAACAAAGCCTCCAAGTAATCCAATCTTTTCCAAACTTTGTGATGCCATGCATAATGCTTTATTTGTAAACCATTGCTCAATGAGCACAAATGATCAGTTTAGAATGATCATTTCAACTAGCTGATCAACTTGACATGTCCGCACTAAATCGTCTTTAACATTTGATTTCGAGCTCAAAATGACATGAATCATATGACCACATTGTTCTAGCTCAATTTTCAATATTGTGACAACATTTAATACTGAAAAAACTACAACAAAGCCTACAAGTATTCATATGTATCCCAAACTGTGTGATGCCATGCATTATGCTTCATTTATAAGCCTTTACTCAATGAGCACCAATGATCAGTTTAGAATAATTATTTTAACTGGCCAATCAACTTGACATGTACGCCCTAAATCTTCCATAAGTTTTGATTTAGAGTTCAGAATGACACGATTTCAACGCCCATGTTAAGCTAGCTCCATATTCTATATTGTGACAAAATTTAAGACAGAAATAGCTACGACAAAGCCTCCAAATAATCCAATCTATCCCAAACAACATGATGCCATGCTTTATGCTTCATTTGTGAACCTTTGCTCAATCAACACCAATGATCAGTTTAGAATGATTATTTTAACTAGCTTATCAACTTGACATGTCCGCACTTTATCGTCTTTAAAATTTGATTTAAATCTCAAAATGACATAAATCCAGCGCTCACGTTAATCTACCTCAATTTTCAGTATTGTGAAGACATTTGAGACTCAATGATCTACAACAAACCCTCTAAGTAATCCATTGTATCCCGAACTGAGTAATGCCATGCATTATTCTTCATTTATAAGCCTTTACTCAAGGAGCGCAATTGAGCAGTTTAGAATTATCATTTTAGCTGGCCGATCAACTTGACATGTCCGCACTAAATCGGTCATACCTTTTGATTTAGAGTTCAAAATGGCACGAATCCAATGTCCACATTATGCTAGTTCAGGTTTCTATATCGTAATTAAATTTAAGAACAAAATAGTTACGCCCAAGCCTCCAAGTAATCCAATCTATCCCAAACTACGTGATGCCATGCATTATGCTACATTTGTAAACATGTGCTCAATGGAGCACCAGTGATCAGCATAGAACGATCATTTTAACTAGCTGATCAAGTTGACATGTTCACACTAAATCGTCCTTAACATTTGATTTAGAGCTCAAAATGACATGAGTCCAATGCCCACGTTAATATACCTCAACTTTCAATATGTTCACAACATTTAAGTCCAAAAGAGCTACAACAAAGCCTCTAAGAAATCCAATGTATCCCAATTTGCGTGATGCAATGCATTATGCTTCATTTATAAGGCTTTACTCAAGAAGCACCAATGGCCAGTTTAGAATCATCATTTTAAATAGGCGATCAACTTGACATGTTTGCACTAAATCGTCTGTAACTTTCGATTTACAGTTCAGAATGACACGAATCCAACACCCACGTTAAGCTGGCTCAGGTTTCTATATTGTGGTTAAATTTAACACAGAAACAGCTACGACAAAGCTTCCAAGTAATATAATCTATCCCAAACTGTGTTATGTCATGTATTCTACTTCATTTGTAAACCTTTGCTCAATAAGCACCAATGATCAGTATAGAATGATCATTTTAACTAGGTGATGTACTTGACATGTCCGCAGTAAATCGTCTTTAACATTGGATTTATAGCTGAAAATGACATGAATCCAAAGCCCACGTTAATCCACCTCAATTTTCAATATTTTGACAACATTTAAAACTGGAAGAATTATGACAAAGCCCCCAAGGAATCCAATGTATCCCAAACATCGTTGTGCATACATTATGTTTCATTTATAAGCCTTTACTCAAGTAGCACCATTCATCAGTTTAAAATTATAATTTTAACTAGCCGATCAACTTGACATGTCCGCACTAAATCGTCCGTAACTTTTGATTTATGGTTTAAAAGGACACAAATCCAACACCCACGTTAAGCTAGCTCAATTTTCTATATTGTAAAAAACATTTAAGACTGAAATAGCTATGCAAAGGCCACAAGTAATCCAATCTATCCCAAACTGCGTGAAGCCATTAATTTTGCTTATTTGAAAACCATTGCTCAATAACCACCAATGATCAATTTATAATGATCATTTCCACTAGATGATCAACTTGACATGTCCGCAGTAAATTGTTTTTAACATTGGATTTAGAGCTCAAAATGACATGAATCTAATGCCCGTGTTAATCTACCTCAATTTTCAATATTTTGACAACATTTGAGAGTAGAAGAACTATGACAAAGCCTCCAAGGAATCCAATGTATCCCAAACTGCGTGATGCCATGCATTATGCTTCATTTATAAACCTTTGCTCAAGGAGCACCAATCATCAGTTTAGAATTATTATTTTAACTGGCTGATCAACTTGACATGACTGCACTAAATCGTCAATAACTTTTGATTTAGAGTTCAGAATGACACGAATCCAACACCAACGTGAAGCTAGCTCTGTTTTCTATATTTTGATTAAATTAAGACCAAAATAGCTATGACATAACCTCCAAGTAATCCAGTCTATCCCAAACAGCGTTATTTCATGCATTATACTTCATTTGTACACCTTTGCTCAATGAACAACAATGATCAAATTAGAATGATCAATTTAACTAGCCGATAAGCTTGACATGTCTGCACTAAATCGTTTGTAACTTTTGATTTAGAGTTCATAATGACATGAACCCAACACCGATGTTAAGCAAGCTCAGTTTTCAATATTGTGATTAAATTAATACCGAAATAGGTACGACAAAGCCTCCAAGTAATCCAATCTATCCCACACTGCGTAATGCCATGCATTATGCTTCATTTGTGAACCTTTGCTCAAGGAGCGCAATTGATCAGTTTATAATTATCATTTTAACTAGCCGATCAACTTGACATGTCCACACTAAATCGTCCGTACCTTTTGATTTAGAGTTCAGAATTACACGAATCCAACGTCCACGTTATGCTATTTCCATTTTCTATATCATGTTTAAATTTAAGACCGAAATAGCTATGCAAAAGCCTCCAAGTAATCCATTCTATCCCAAACTTCGTGATGCCATGCATTATGCTACATTTGTAAACCTGTGCTCAATGAGCACCAATGATCAGTATAGAATGATCAATTCTACTAGACTATAAACTTGACATGTCTGAAGTAAATCATCCGCAACTTTTGATTTACAGTTCAGAATAACATGAATCAAATGCCCACGTTAAGCTAGCTATATATCATATATTGTGACAAAATTGAAAACTAAAATAGCTATTACAAGGCATCGAAGTAATCTAATCTATCACAAACTGTGTGATGCCACGCATTTTGCTTCATTTGTAAACCTTTTCTAAATTAGCACCAATGATCAGTTTAGAATGATCATTTTAACTAGCAGATCAACTTGACAGGTTTGCAATAAATTGTCCTTAACGTTGATTTAGAGCTGAAAATGACAAGAACCCAATGGCCACGTTAATCTAGCTAAATTTCCAATATCGTGACAATATTTGAGACTGAAAGAGCTACAACAAAGTCTCCAAGTAATCGAATTTATTCCAAACTGTGTGATGCCATGCATTATGCTTCATTATAAGTCTTTACTCAAGGACCACCGATGACCATTTTACAATGATCATTTTAAGTTGCCAATCAGCTTGAAACGTCCGCACTAAATCGTCCGTTACTTTTGATTTAGAGTTCAGAATGACACGAATCCAACGCACGCGTTAATCTACCTCAATATTCTATATTGTAAAAAATTTAAGACCAAAATAGCTACGACAAAGCCTCCAATCTATCCCAAACTGTGTGATATCATGCATTATGCTTCATTTATAAACCTTTGCTCAATGAGCACCAATCATAAGTTTAGAATAATAATTTTAACTACCTGATAACCTTGTCATGTTCGCACTAAATCGTCTATAACATTTGATTTAGAGCTCAAAATTACAAGAGTCCAAGCCACATTAAACTAGCTTAATTTTCAAAATTGTGAAAATATTTGAGACTGAAAGAGCTACGACAAAGCCTCGAAGTAATCCAATGTATCCCAAACTGCGTGTTGCCATGCATTATGCATCATTTTTAAACCTTTGCTCAATGAGTACAAATGATCAGTTTAGAATGATCATTTTAACTAGTTGATCTACTTGACATGTCCACACTAAATCGTCTTTAACATTTAATTTAGAGCTCAAACTGACATTAATCCAACGGCCAAGCTAGTCTAGGTCAATTCTTACAACATTTGAGACTGAAAGAGCTACGACAAAGCCTCCAAGTAATCATTTGTATCCTAAACTGCGTGATGCCATGAATTATGCTTCATATATAACCCTTTACTCAAGGAGCAACAATGATCAGTTTAGAATTATCATTTTAACTGGCCGATAAACTTGACATGCCCACACAATATCGTCTGTAACTTTTGCTTTAGAGTTCAGAATTACCCAAATCCAACACCCACTTTAATCTAGCTCAGTTTTTGATATTGTTGAAAAGTTTGAGACTGAAAGAGCTACGACAAAGCCGCTAACTAATCAAATCTATCCCAAACTGCGTGATGCCATGCATTATGCTTTATTTGTAAACTTTTGCTCAATTACCACCAATGATCAGTTGAAAATGATCAATTTAACTAGCCGATAAACTTGACATGTCCGCACTGAATCATTCGTAACTTTTTATTTAGAGAGAATGATAAATATCCAACGCCCACGTTAAGCTAGCTCAATATTCTAAATTGTGAAAAAATTTAAGACCAGAATAGCTACAACAAACCCTCCAAATAATCTAATCTATCCCAAATTGTGTGATGTCATGCATTATGCTTCATTTGTAAACCTTTGCCACATTACTCTAGCTAAATTTTCTATATTGTGAAAACATCTGAGCAGAAAGAGCATCGACAAAGCCTCCAAGTAATCCAATGTATTCCAAACTGCATGATACCATGCATTATGATTCATTTATAAGCATTTATTAAAGGAGCACCAGTGATCAGTTTAGAATGATTATTTTAACTGGCCAATCAACTTGACATGTCCACACAAAGTCGATCGTAACTTTTGATTTAGATTTCAGAATGACACGAATCCAATGCCCAAGTTAAGTAAGCTTAATATTCTATATTGTGGCAAAATTTAACACCAAAATAGCTACGATAAATTCTCCAAGTAATCCAATCTTTTCCAAACTGTGTGATGTCATTCATTATGCTTCATTTGTAAACCATTGCTCAATGCGCACCAATGATCAGTTTAGAATGATCACTTTAACTAGCTGATAACCTTCACATGTTCGCACTAAATCGTCTTAAACATTTGATTTAGAGATCAAAATAACAAGAATCCAATGGCCACATTAATTTAGCTCAATTTTCAATATTGTGACAACATTTGAGATTGAAAGATCTACGACAAAGATACGAAGTAATCTAATGTGTTCCAAACTAACGTGATGCCATGCTTTATAATTCTTTTATAAGCCTTTACTCAAAGAGCACCAATGATCAGTTTAGAATGATCATTTTAACAAGCCGATCAACTTGACATATCGGCACTAAATCCTCCGTAATTTTTGATTTAAAGTTTAGAATGACACAAATCCAACGCCCGCGTTAAGCTATCTCAATATTCTATATTGTGACAATTATGACCAAAATAGCTAGGAAAAAGCCTCCAAGTAATCTAATCTATCCCAAACTGCATGATGCCACGCATTACGCTTCATTCATAAACCTTTGCACAATGAGCACAAACGATCAGTTTAGAATGATCATTTTAACTAGATGATCAACTTGACATGTCTATAGTAAATCGTCTTTAACATTTGATTTAGAGCTCAAGATAAAATGAATCCCACAGCCACGTTAATCTAGCTCAATATTTAGTACTGTGACAACATTTGAGACTGAAAGAGCTACGACAAAGCCTCCAAGTAATCCAATACATCCTAAACTGCGTGATGTCATGCATTATGCTTCATTTGTAAATCTTTGCTCAATAAGCACCAATAGTCAGTTTAGAATGATCAATTTAATTAGATGATCAACTTGACATGTCCGCACTAACTCGTCTTTAACATTTTATTTGGAGCTCAAAATGACATGCATCCAACGCCCTCGTTAAGGTAGCTCAATTTTCTATATTACGATTAAATTCAAGACCGAACTGCTGGATACCATGCATTATAATTCATTTGTAAGCCTTTTCTCGATGAGCACCAATGATCACTTAGAATGATCAGTTTAACTAGCCGATAAACTTGACATGTGTGCACTAAATCGTCCGTAACTTGTGATTTATGTTCAGAATGACATGAATCTAATGGCCACGTTAAGCTACCTCAATTTCCTATATTGTGCGGAAATAAAGGTCCGAATAGATAAGACCAAGCATTCAAGTAAGCCAATCTATCCCAAACAGCGTGATGCCATGCATTATGCTTCATTTGTAAACCTTTGCTCAATGAGCACCAATGATCAGTTTAGAATGGTCGTCTTAACTAGCTCATCAACTTGACGTGTCCATACTAAATCCTCTGTAACATTTGATTTAAAGCTCAAGATGATATGAATCCAACACCCACGTTAATCTAGCTTAATTTTCAATATTGTGACAACATTTGAGAATTAAAGATCTACGACAAAGCATCGAAGTAAGCCAATGTATCATAAACATCATGATGCCATGCATTATGATTCATTTACAAGACTTTACTCAAGGAGCAACAATGTTCAGTTTAGAATTATCATTTGAACTGGCCTATCAACTTGACATGTCCACACTAAATCGTCCGTAACTTTTGATAACTTGACATTTCTGCACTAAATCGTCCATAACTTTTGATTTGGAGTTCATAATGACATGAATCCACTACCCACGTTAAGCTAGCTCAATTTTCTATATTGTGACTAAATTTAAAACTGAAATAGCTATGACAAAGCCTCCAAGTAATCCAATCTACTTAAACTGCATGATGCCATGCATTATGCTTCATCTATAAACCTTTGCTCAAGAGCACCAATGATGAGTTTGGACTACTCAATTTAACTATTCGATAAACTTGACATTTCCGCACTAAATCGTCCATAACTTTTGATTTAGAGTTCAGAGTGACACGAATCCAATGCTCATGTTAAGCTAGCTCAATTTTCAATATTGTGATTAAATTTAAGAAAAAAATAGCTACAACAAAGCCTCTAAGTAATCTAATCTATCCGAAACAATTGGATGCAATGCATTATGCTTCATTTGTAAACATCTGTTGAATGAGCACCAATGATCAGTTTAGAACTATCAATTCAACTAGCCGATAAACTTGTCATGTCCGCATTAAATCGTTCGTAATTTTTGATAGTTCAGAATGACATGAATGCAACGCCCACGTTAAGCTCGCTCAGTTTTCTATGTTGTGACAAAATTTAAGACCGAAATAGCTATGACAAAACCTCCAAGTAATCCAATCTATCCCAAAACTCCTTATGCTATGCATTATGCTTCATTTGTAAACATGTGCTTAATGAGCACCAATGATCAGTTTATAATGATCAATTTAACTAGCTGATCAACATGACATGCCCGCACTAAATCGTTTGTAATTTTTGATTTAGAGATCAAAATAACATGAATCGGATGCCCACAGTAAGCTATGTCAAATTTTTATATTGTGACAAATTTTAAAACCGAAATAGCTACAACAAAGCCTCAAGATAATCCAATCAATTCCAAACTGAGTGATGCCATGCATTATGGTTCATTTGTAAACATTTGCTCAATGAGCACCAATGATCAGTTTAGAATGATCATTTTAACTACTTGATCAATTTGACATGTCCGCACTATATCATCTAAACATTTGACTTAGAGATCATAATGAGATGAATCCAATGCCCATGTTACGCTAGCTCAATTTTCTATATTGTGACAAAATTTAAGACCAAAATACCTATGACAAAGCCTCCAAGTAATCCAATGTATCCCAAACTGCGTGATGTCATGCATTATTCTTCATTTGTAAACCTTTTCTCAATGAGCACCAATGATCACTTTAGAATGATCATTTTAACTAGCTGATCAACTTGACATGTCCACACTAAATCTTCTTTAACATTTTATTTAGAGCTTAAAATGACATGAATCCTACGTCCACATTATGCTATCTCAATATTCTATATTATCACAAAAGTTAAGACCAAAATAGCTAACAAAGTGTCCAAGTAATCCAATCTATCCAAAGCTGCGTGATGCCATGTATTATACTTTATTTGTAAGCCTTTGCTCGATAACAGCAATGATCAGTTTAGAATTGTCATTTTCACTTACTGATCAACTTGATATGTCCGCACTAAATCGTCTTTAACATTTCATTTCTAAATTACAAGAATCCAACGCCAACGTCAATCTAGCTCAATATTCAATATTGTGACAACATTTGAGACATAAAGAGCTACGACAAGCCTCCAAGTAATCCAATTTATCCTAAACTGCGTGACACCATGCATTAAGCTTCATTTATAAGCCTCTACTCAAAGAGCACCAGTGATTAGTTTAGAATGATTATTTTAATTGGCTGATGAACTTGACATGTCCGCACTTAATCTTCCGTAACTTTTGATTTAGAGTTCAAAATGACAGGACTCTAACACCCACATTAAGGTAGCTCAATATTCTATATTGTGACAAAATTTAAGATCCAAATAGCTACGACAAAGCATCCAAGTATTCAAATCTATCCCAAACTGCTCGATGCCATGCATTATGCTTCATTTGTAAACCTCTCCTCAATTAGCACCAATGATCAGTTTAAAATGATCATTTTAACTAGCTGAACAATTTGACATGTCGGCATTAAATCCTATTTAACATTTGATTTAGAGCTCAAAATGACATGAATCCAACACTCACATTACTCTAGCTCAATTTTCAATATTGTGACAACATTTATGACTTAAAGAGCTACGAAAAACCCTCTAAGTAATCCAATGTATACTAAACTGTATGATGCCATGCATTATGCTTGATTTATAAGCCTTTACTAAAGGACCACCAAGGATCAGTTTAGAATTATCATTTTAACAGGGCGATCAACTTGACATCTTTGCACTAAATTGTTTGTAACTTTTGATTTAGAGGTCGGAATTACACGAATCCAATGCCCACATTAAGCTTGCCTAAAACTCTACATTGTGATTAAATTTAGTAGCAAATTAGCTACCAAAAATCCTCCAGGTAATGCAATCTATCCCAAAATGCATGATGTCATGCATTATGTTTCATCTGTAAACCTTTGCTCAATGATCACCAGTGATAAGTTTGGAATAATCAATTTAACTAGTCGATAAACTTGAATTTTCCGCACTAAATTATTCATAACTTTTGATTTAGAGTTCAGAATGACATGAATCCACTACCCACATTAAGCTACCTCAATTTTCTATATTATGATAAAATTTAAGACCGAAATATCTATGACGAAGCTTCCAAGTAATCTAATCCATCCTAAACTACCTCATGCCGTGCATTATGCTTCATCTGTAAACCATTTCTCAATGATCAGCAATGATCAAATTATAATGATCATTTTAACTACCCGATTAACTTGATATATCCGCACTTAATCGTCTTAAACATTTGATATAGAGCTCAAAATGACATGAATCCAACACCCACATTAATCTAGCTAAATATTCAAAAGTATGACAACATTTGAGAGTTAAAGAGTTATGACAAAGCCTCCAAGTAATCCAATGTATCCTAAACTGCGTGATGCCTTTCATTATGTTTGATTTATAAGCCTTTATTCAAGAAGCACCAATGATCAGTTTAGAATGATCATTTTTACTGGCTGATCAACTTGACATGTTTGTACTAAATTATCCGTAACTATTGATTGAGAGGTCATAATGAAACGAATCATATGCCCACGTTAAGCTAGCTTAAAATTCTATATTGTGATTACATTTAGGACCGAAATACCTACCAAAAAGCCTCCAAGTAATCCAATCTATCCCAACTGCATGATGCCATGCATTATGCTTCATCTCTACACCTTTGCACAATGAGCACCAATGATGCGTTTGGAATGATCAATTTAACTAGTCGATAAACTTGACATTTCCGCACCAATTCATCCATTTATTTTGATTTAGAGTTCAGAATGACATGAATCCACTACCCAACTTAAGCTAGCTCAATTTTCTATATTATGATAAAATTTAAGACCAAAATAGCTATGACAAAACCTCCAAGTATTCCAATCCATCCCATCTTGCTTCATGCCATGCATTATGCTTCATTTGTAAACCTCTCCTCAATGAGCACCAATGATCAGTTTAGAATCATCATTTTAACTAGCTGATCAACTTGACATGTCCGCACTAAATCGTCTTTAACATTTTATTTAGAGCTCAAAATGACATGAATCCAACGCCTACGTTAATTAGCTAAATATTCAATATTGTGACAACATTTGAGACTTAAAAAGCTACGAAAAAGCCTCTAAGTAATCCAATGTATCCTAAACTGCGTGATGCCATGCATTTTGCTTCATATATAAGCCTTTATTAAAAGAGCACCAAGGATCAGTGTAGAATGATCATTTTAACTGGCCGATGAACATGACATATCCACACTAAATCGTTCATAACTTTCGATTTAGAGTTCAGAATGACATGAATCCACTAACCACGTTAAATTTGCTCAATTTTCTATATTATGAAAAAATTTAAGACCGAAACAACTACGACAAAGCCTCCAGGTAATCCAATCCATCCCAAATTGCGTCATGCCATGCATTATGCTTCATTTATAAACCTCTCCTCAATGAGCACCAATGATCAGTTTAGAATGATCATTTTAACTAGCTGATCAACTTGACATGTTTGAACTAAATCGTCTTTAACATTTGACTTAGAGCTCAAAATGACATGAATCCAACGCCCATGTTAATCTAGATAAATATTCAATATTGCAACAACATTTGAGACTTAAAGAGCTACGACAAAGCCTCCACATAATCCAATGTATCCCTAACTGTGTGATGCCATGCATAATGCTTCATATATAAGCCTTTATTCAAATAGCATCAATGATCAGTCTAAAATGATCATTTTAAGTGGCCAATGAACATGACATGTCTGCACTAAATCGTGCGTACCTTTTTATTTAGAGTTCAGAATGACACGAATCCAACGCCAACATTTAAGCTAGCTCAATATTCTATATTTTGACAAAATTTAATACCAAAATAGCTGCGATAAAGCGTCCAAGTATTCCAATCTATCCCAAACTTGACATGTCCGCTGTAAATCTTTTGTAACATTGGATTTAGAGCTAAAAATGACATGAATCCAATGCCCACGTTAATGTACCTCAATTTTCAATATTTTCACAACATTTGAGACTAAAATAACTATAAAAAAGCCTCCAAGGAATCCAATGTATCCCAAACTGCGTGATGCCATGTATTAGGCTTCATTTATAAGCCTTTACTCAAGGCACACCAATGATCAGTTTAGAATTATCATTTTAACTGGCAGATCAACTTGACATGTCTGCACTAAATTGTTCGTAACTTTTGATTTAGAGTTCAGAATGACACGAATCCAACATCCACTTTAACCTAGCTCAATTTTCTATATCGTGACAACATTTCACACTAAAAGAGCTACCAAAATGCCTCTAAGCAATCCAATCTATCCCAAGCTTCCTGATGCCATGCATTATGCTTCATTTGTAAACATGTGCTTAATGAGCACCAATGATCAATTTAAAATGATCTGTTTAACTAGCTGATCAACATGACATACCCGCACTAAATCGTTTGTAATTTTTGATTTAGAGATCAAAATAACATGAATCGGATGCCCACATTAATCTAGCTTAAATTTCAATATTGTGTCAAAATTTCAGACTGAAAGAGATACGACAAAGCCTCCAAGTAATCAAATCTATCCCAAACAGCGTGATGCCATGCATTATGCTTCATTTGTAAACATGCTCAATTAGCATCAAGGATCAGTTTAAAAAATGATCAATTTAACTAGCTGATAAACTTGACATGTACGGACTAAACTGTTCGTAACTTTTGATTTAGAGTTCTGAATTACAATCCAACGCCCACATTAAGCTAGCTAAATATTCTAAATTGTGAAAAATTAAGACCAAAATAGCTATGAAAAAGCTTCCAAGTAATCCAATCTATCTCAAACTATGTGATGTCATGGATTATGCTTCATATGTAAACCTTGCTCAATGAGCACCAACACTCAGTTTAGAATGATCATTTTAACTAGCTGATCAACATCATATGTCCGCACAAAATCATATGTAATATTTGATTTAGAGCTCAAATATACATGAATCGAACGCCCACATTAATCTAGCTCAATTTTCAACATTGTGACAACATTTGAAACTGAAAGAGCTACGACAAAGCCTCCAAGTAATCCAATCTATCCGGAACAGTGTGATGCCATGTATTATAATTCATTTGTAAACCTTTGCTCAATAAGCACCAAGGATCAGTTTAAAATGTCAATTTAACTTGTCGATAAACTTGACATGTCCGTACTAAATCGTTTGTAACCTTTGATTTAGAGTACATAATGATACGAATCCAACGCCCACGTTAAGCTAGCTCAATACTCTAAATTTAAGACCAAAATAGCTAATACAAATCCTCCAAGTAATCCAATCTATCCCAAACTGTGTGATGTCATACATTATGCTTCATTTGTAAACCATTGCTCAATAAGCACCAATGATCAATTTATAATGATCAATTTATAATGATCATTTTAACTGGCAGATGAACTTGACATATCTACACTATATCTTCTGTAACTTTTGATTTAGAATTCGGAATGACACAAATCCAACACCCACTTTAAGCTAGCTCAATTTTCTATATTGTGATTAAATTTAAGACTGACATAGATAAGCAAAAGCCTCCAAATAATCCAATATATCCCAAACTGCGTGATGCCATGCATTATGCTTCATTTGTAAACCTTAGCTGAATGGGCACCAATGATCAGTTTAGGACGATCATTTTAGAATGATCATTTTAACTAGATGATCAAATTGACATATCCGCACAAAGTCGTCCATAGCATTTGATTTAGAGCTCAAATGACATGAATCGATCATCCATGTAAATCTAGCTCAATTTTACATATCGTGACAACATTTGAGACTGAAAGAGCTACAACAACGCTTACAAGTTATCAAATATATCCCAAACTGTGTGATGCTATGCATTATGCTTCATTTGTAAATCTTTTCTCAAAGAACACCACTAATCCATTTAGAATGATCAATTTAACTAGCCGATAAACTTGACATGTCCACACTAAATTCTCTGTAACTTATTATTTAGAGTTCAGAATGACACGAATCCAACGTCCACATTAAGCTAGCTCAATATTTTATATTGCGACAAAATTTAAGACCGAAATAGCTAGGACAAGCCTCCAATTAATCCAATCTATCCCAAACTGTGTGATGTCATGCATTATGCTTCATTTGTAAAGCTTTGCTCAATGAGCACAAATGATAAGTTTAGAATATCCATTTTAACTAGCTGATCCACTTTACATGTCCGCATTAAATCGTCTTTAACATTTGATTTAGATCTCAAAATAACAAGAATCCAACGGCCACATTAATCTAGCTCAATTTTCTATATTGTGACAATATTTGACGCTGAAAGAGCTACGACAAAGCCTCGAAGTAATCTAACGTATACCAAACTGCGTGATGCCATACTTTACTCAAGGACCACTAATGATTAGTTTAAAATTATCATTTTATCTCGCCAATAAACTTGACATGTATGTACTAAATCGTCCGTAACTTTTGATTTATACTTCAGAATGACACGAATCCAACGCCAACGTTAAGCTAGCTCAGTTTTCTATATTTTGATTAAACTTAAGACCGAAATAGCTACTAAAACGTCTCTAAGTAATCCAATATATCCCAAACTGCATTATGCCATGCATTATTCTTCATTTGTAAACCTTTGTTGAATGAGCACCAATGATCAGTTTAGAATGATCATTTTCACTAGCTGATCAACTTTACATGTCCACACAAAATCGTCTATAAAATTTGATCTAGAGATCAAAATGACATGAATCGAATGCCCACATTAATCTAGCTCAATATTCAATACTGTGACAACATTTCAGACTCATAGAGCTATGACTAAGCCTCCAAGTAATACAATATATCCCAAACAGTGTGATGTCATGCATTATGCTTCATTTGTAAACCTTTGCTCAATGAGCACCAATGATCAGTTTAACTAGCCAATAAAAATGACATGTCCGCACTAAATCGTCCGTCACTTTTGATTTAGAGCACAAACTGACACGAATCCAACGCTCACGTTAAGCTAGCTCAATATTCTAAATTTTGAAAAACTTTAAGACCAAAATAGCTACTACAAAGCCTCCAAGTAATCCAATCTATTCCAAACTGTGTGATGTCATCCATTATGCTACATTTGTAAATCTTTGTTCAATAAGCACCAATGATCAGTTTAGAACGATCATTTTAACAAGCCGATCAACTTGACAGGTTTGCAATAAATTGTCCTTAACGTTGATTTAGAGCTGAAAATGACAAGAACCCAATGGCCACGTTAATCTAGCTAAATTTCCAATATCGTGACAATATTTGAGACTGAAAGAGCTACAACAAAGTCTCCAAGTAATCGAATTTATTCCAAACTGTGTGATGCCATGCATTATGCTTCATTATAAGTCTTTACTCGAGGACCACCGATGACCATTTTACAATGATCATTTTAAGTTGCCAATCAACTTGAAACGTCCGCACTAAATCGTCCGTTACTTTTGATTTAGAGTTCAGAATGACACGAATCCAACGCACGCGTTAATCTACCTCAATATTCTATATTGTAAAAACTTTAAGACCAAAATAGCTACGACAAAGCCTCCAATCTATCCCAAACTGTGTGATATCATGCATTATGCTTCATTTATAAACCTTTGCTCAATGAGCACCAATCATAAGTTTAGAATAATAATTTTAACTACCTGATCAACTTGTCATGTTCGCACTAAATCGTCTATAACATTTGATTTAGAGCTCAAAATGACAAGAGTCCAAGCCACATTAAACTAGCTTAATTTTCAAAATTGTGAAAATATTTGAGACTGAAAGAGCTACGACAAAGCCTCGAAGTAATCTAATGTATCCCAAACTGCGTGTTGCCATGCATTATGCATCATTTTTAAGCCTTTGCTCAATGAGTACAAATGATCAGTTTAGAATGATCATTTTAACTAGTTGATCTACTTGACATGTCCACACTAAATCGTCTTTAACATTTGATTTAGAGCTCAAACTGACATTAATCCAACGGCCAAGCTAGTCTAGGCCAATTCTTACAACATTTGAGACTGAAAGAGCTACGACAAAGCCTCCAAGTAATCATTTGTATCCTTAACTGCGTGATGCCATGAATTATGCTTCACATATAACCCTTTACTCAAGGAGCAACAATGATCAGTTTAGAATTATCATTTTAACTGGCCGATAAACTTGACATGCCCACACTAAATCGTCTGTAACTTTTGCTTTAGAGTTCAGAATTACCCAAATCCAACACCCACTTTAATCTAGCTCAGTTTTTGATATTGTTGAAAATTTTGAGACTGAAAGAGCTACGACAAAGCCGCTAACTAATCAAATCTATCCCAAACTGCGTGATGCCATGCATTATGCTTTATTTGTAAACTTTTGCTCAATTACCACCAATGATCAGTTGAAAATGATCAATTTAACTAGCCGATAAACTTGACATGTCCGCACTGAATCGTTCGTAACTTTTTATTTAGAGAGAATGATAAATATCCAACGCCCACGTTAAGCTAGCTCAATATTCTAAATTGTGAAAAAATTTAAGACCAGAATAGCTACAACAAACCCTCCAAATAATCTAATCTATCCCAAATTGTGTGATGTCATGCATTATGCTTCATTTGTAAACCTTTGCCACATTACTCTACCTAAATTTTCTATATTGTGAAAGCATCTGAGCAGAAAGAGCATCGACAAAGCCTCCAAGTAATCCAATGTATTCCAAACTGCATGATACCATGCATTATGATTCATTTATAAGCATTTATTAAAGGAGCACCAGCGATCAGTTTAGAATGATTATTTTAACTGGCCAATCAACTTGACATGTTCACACAAAGTCGATCGTAACTTTTGATTTAGATTTCAGAATGACACGAATCCAATGCCCAAGTTAAGTAAGCTTAATATTCTATATTGTGGCAAAATTTAACACCAAAATAGCTACGATAAATTCTCCAAGTAATCCAATCTTTTCAAAACTGTGTGATGTCATTCGTTATGCTTCATTTGTAAACCATTGCTCAATGCGCACCAATGATCAGTTTAGAATGATCACTTTAACTAGCTGATAACCTTCACATGTTCGCACTAAATCGTCTTAAACATTTGATTTAGAGATCAAAATAACAAGAATCCAATGGCCACATTAATTTAGCTCAATTTTCAATATTGTGACAACATTTGAGATTGAAAGATCTACGACAAAGATACGAAGTAATCTAATGTATTCCAAACTAACGTGATGCCATGCATTATAATTCTTTTATAAGCCTTTACTCAAAGAGCACCAATGATCAGTTTAGAATTATCATTTTAACAAGCTGATCAACTTGACATATCGGCACTAAATCCTCCGTAATTTTTGATTTAAAGTTCAGAATGACACAAATCTAACGCCCGCGTTAAGCTATCTCAATATTCTATATTGTGACAATTATGACCAAAATAGCTAGGAAAAAGCCTCCAAGTAATCTAATCTACCCCAAACTGCATGATGCCACGCATTACGCTTCATTCATAAACCTTTGCACAATGAGCACCAACGATCAGTTTAGAATGATCATTTTAACTAGATGATCAACTTGACATGTCTATAGTAAATCGTCTTTAACATTTGATTTAGAGCTCAAGATAAAATGAATCCCACAGCCACGTTAATCTAGCTCAATATTTAGTACTGTGACAACATTTGAGACTGAAAGAGCTACGACAAAGCCTCCAAGTAATCCAATACATCCTAAACTGCGTGATGTCATGCATTATGCTTCATTTGTAAATCTTTGCTCAATAAGCACCAATAGTCAGTTTAGAATGATCAATTTAATTAGATGATCAATTTGACATGTCCGCACTAACTCGTCTTTAACATTTTATTTGGAGCTCAAAATGACATGCATCCAACGCCCTCGTTAAGGTAGCTCAATTTTCTATATTATGATTAAATTCAAGACCGAACTGCTGGATACCATGCATTATGATTCATTTGTAAGCCTTTGCTCGATGAGCACCAATGATCACTTAGAATGATCAGTTTAACTAGCCGATAAACTTGACATGTGTGCACTAAATCGTCCGTAACTTGTGATTTAAGTTCAGAATGACATGAATCTAATGGCCACGTTAAGCTACCTCAATTTCCTATATTGTGACAACATTTGAGAATGAAAGATCTACGACAAAGCATCGAAGTAAGCCAATGTATCATAAACATCATGATGCCATGCATTATGATTCATTTACAAGACTTTACTCAAGGAGCAACAATGTTCAGTTTAGAATTATCATTTGAACTGGCCTATCAACTTGACATGTCCACACTAAATCGTCCGTAACTTTTGATAACTTGACATTTCTGCACTAAATCGTCCATAACTTTTGATTTGGAGTTCATAATGACATGAATCCACTACCCACGTTAAGCTAGCTCAATTTTCTATATTGTGACTAAATTTAAAACTGAAATAGCTATGACAAAGCCTCCAAGTAATCCAATCTACTTAAACTGCATGATGCCATGCATTATGCTTCATCTGTAAACCTTTGCTCAAGAGCACCAATGATGAGTTTGGACTACTCAATTTAACTATTCGATAAACTTGACATTTCCGCACTAAATCGTCCATAACTTTTGATTTAGAGTTCAGAGTGACACCAATCCAATGCCCATGTTAAGCTAGCTCAATTTTCAATATTGTGATTAAATTTAAGACAAAAATAGCTACAACAAAGCCTCTAAGTAATCTAATCTATCCAAAACCATTGGATGCAATGCATTATGCTTCATTTGTAAACATCTGTTGAATGAGCACCAATGATCAGTTTAGAACTATCAATTCAACTAGCCGATAAACTTGTCATGTCCGCATTAAATCGTTCGTAATTTTTGATAGTTCAGAATGACATGAATGCAACGCCCACGTTAAGCTCGCTCAGTTTTCTATGTTGTGACAAAATTTAAGACCGAAATAGCTATGACAAGACCTCCAAGTAATCCAATCTATCCCAAAACTCCTTATGCTATGCATTATGCTTCATTTGTAAACATGTGCTTAATGAGCACCAATGATCAGTTTATAATGATCAATTTAACTAGCTGATCAACATGACATGCCCGCACTAAATTGTTTGTAATTTTTTATTTAGAAATCAAAATAACATGAATCGGATGCCCACAGTAAGCTATGTCAATTTTTTATACTGTGACAAATTTTAAAACCGAAATAGCTACAACAAAGCCTCAAGATAATCCAATCAATTCCAAACTGAGTGATGCCATGCATTATGGTTCATTTGTAAACATTTGCTCAATGAGCACCAATGATCAGTTTAGAATGATCATTTTAACTACTTGATCAATTTGACATGTCCGCACTATATCATCTAAACATTTGATTTAGAGATCATAATGAGATGAATCCAATGCCCATGTTACGCTAGCTCAATTTTCTATGTTGTGACAAAATTTAAGACCAAAATACCTATGACAAAGCCTCCAAGTAATCCAATGTATCCCAAACTGCGTGATGTCATGCATTATTCTTCATTTGTAAACCTTTTCTCAATGAGCACCAATGATCACTTTAGAATGATCATTTTAACTAGCTGATCAACTTGACATGTCCACACTAAATCTTCTTTAACATTTTATTTAGAGCTTAAAATGACATGAATCCTACGTCCACATTATGGTATCTCAATATTCTATATTATCACAAAAGTTAAGACCAAAATAGCTAACAAAGTGTCCAAGTAATCCAATCTATCCAAAGCTGCGTGATGCCATGTATTATACTTTATTTGTAAGCCTTTGCTCGATAACAGCAATGATCAGTTTAGAATTGTCATTTTCACTTACTGATCAACTTGATATGTCCGCACTAAATCGTCTTTAACATTTCATTTCTAAATTACAAGAATCCAACGCCAACGTCAATCTAGCTCAATATTCAATATTGTGACAACATTTGAGACATAAAGAGCTACGACAAGCCTCCAAGTAATCCAATTTATCCTAAACTGCGTGACACCATGCATTAAGCTTCATTTATAAGCCTCTACTCAAAGAGCACCAATGATTAGTTTAGAATGATTATTTTAATTGGCTGATGAACTTGACATGTCCGCACTTAATCTTCCGTAACTTTTGATTTAGAGTTCAAAATGACAGGACTCTAACACCCACATTAAGGTAGCTCAATATTCTATATTGTGACAAAATTTAAGATCCAAATAGCTACGACAAAGCATCCAAGTATTCAAATCTATCCCAAACTGCTCGATGCCATGCATTATGCTTCATTTGTAAACCTCTCCTCAATTAGCACCAATGATCAGTTTAAAATGATCATTTTAACTAGCTCAACAATTTGACATGTCGGCATTAAATCCTATTTAACATTTGATTTAGAGCTCAAAATGACATGAATCCAACACTCACATTACTCTAGCTCAATTTTCAATTTTGTGACAACATTTATGACTTAAAGAGCTACGAAAAACCCTCTAAGTAATCCAATGTATACTAAACTGTATGATGCCATGCATTATGCTTGATTTATAAGCCTTTACTAAAGGAGCACCAAGGATCAGTTTAGAATTATCATTTTAACAGGGCGATCAACTTGACATCTTTGCACTAAATTGTTCGTAACTTTTGATTTAGAGGTCGGAATTACACGAATCCAATGCCCACATTAAGCTTGCCTAAAACTCTATATTGTGATTAAATTTAGTAGCAAATTAGCTACGAAAAATCCTCCAGGTAATGCAATCTATCCCAAACTGCATGATGTCATGCATTATGTTTCATCTATAAACCTTTGCTCAATGATCACCAGTGATAAGTTTGGAATAATCAATTTAACTAGTCGATAAACTTGAATTTTCCGCACTAAATTGTTCATAACTTTTGATTTAGAGTTCAGAATGACATGAATCCACTACCCACATTAAGCTACCTCAATTTTCTATATTATGATAAAATTTAAGACCGAAATATCTATGACGAAGCTTCCAAGTAATCTAATCCATCCTAAACTACCTCATGCCATGCATTATGCTTCATCTGTAAACCATTTCTCAATGATCAGCAATGATCAAATTATAATGATCATTTTAACTAGCTGATTAACTTGATATATCCGCACTTAATCGTCTTTAACATTTGATATAGAGCTCAAAATGACATGAATCCAACACCCACATTAATCTAGCTAAATATTCAAAAGTATGACAACATTTGAGAGTTAAAGAGTTATGACAAAGCCTCCAAGTAATCCAATGTATCCTAAACTGCGTGATGCCATTCATTATGTTTGATTTATAAGCCTTTATTCAAGAAGCACCAATGATCAGTTTAGAATGATCATTTTTACTGGCTGATCAACTTGACATGTTTGTACTAAATTATTTGTAACTATTGATTGAGAGGTCATAATGAAACGAATCATATGCCCACGTTAAGCTAGCTTAAAATTCTATATTGTGATTACATTTAGGACCGAAATACCTACCAAAAAGCCTCCAAGTAATCCAATCTATCCCAACTGCATGATGCCATGCATTATGCTTCATCTGTACACCTTTGCACAATGAGCACCAATGATGCGTTTGGAATGATCAATTTAACTAGTCGATAAATGACATGAATCCAACGCCCATGTTAATCTAGATAAATATTCAATATTGCAACAACATTTGAAACTTAAAGAGCTACGACAAAGCCTCCACATAATCCAATGTATCCCTAACTGTGTGATGCCATGCATAATGCTTCATATATAAGCCTTTATTCAAATAGCATCAATGATCAGTCTAAAATGATCATTTTAAGTGGCCGATGAACATGACATGTCTGCACTAAATCGTGCGTACCTTTTTATTTAGAGTTCAGAATGACACGAATCCAACGCCAACATTTAAGCTAGCTCAATATTCTATATTTTGACAAAATTTAATACCAAAATAGCTGCGATAAAGCGTCCAAGTATTCCAATCTATCCCAAACTTGACATGTCCGCTGTAAATCTTCTGTAACATTGGATTTAGAGCTAAAAATGACATGAATCCAATGCCCACGTTAATGTACCTCAATTTTCAATATTTTGACAACATTTGAGACTAAAATAACTATAAAAAAGCCTCCAAGGAATCCAATGTATCCCAAACTGCGTGATGCCATGTATTATGCTTCATTTATAAGCCTTTACTCAAGGCACACCAATGAACAGTTTAGAATTATCATTTTAACTGGCAGATCAACTTGACATGTCTGCACTAAATTGTTCGTAACTTTTGATTTAGAGTTAAGAATGACACGAATCCAACATCCACTTTAACCTAGCTCAGTTTTATATATCGTGACAACATTTCACACTAAAAGAGCTACCAAAATGCCTCTAAGCAATCCAATCTATCCCAAGCTTCCTGATGCCATGCATTATGCTTCATTTGTAAACATGTGCTTAATGAGCACCAATGATCAATTTAAAATGATTTGTTTAACTAGCTGATCAACATGACATGCCCGCACTAAATCGTTTGTAATTTTTTATTTAGAGATCAAAATAACATGAATCGGATGCCCACATTAATCTAGCTTAAATTTCAATATTGTGTCAAAATTTCAGACTGAAAGAGATACGACAAAGCCTCCAAGTAATCCAATCTATCCCAAACAGCGTGATGCCATGCATTATGCTTCATTTGTAAACATGCTCAATTAGCATCAAGGATCAGTTTAAAAATGATCAATTTAACTACCTGATAAACTTGACATGTACGGACTAAACTGTTCGTAACTTTTGATTTAGAGTTCTGAATTACAATCCAACGCCCACGTTAAGCTAGCTGAATATTCTAAATTGTGAAAAATTAAGACCAAAATAGCTATGAAAAAGCTTCCAAGTAATCCAATCTATCTCAAACTGTGTGATGTCATGGATTATGCTTCATATGTAAACCTTGCTCAATGAGCACCAACACTCAGTTTAGAATGATCATTTTAACTAGCTGATCAACATCATATGTCCGTACAAAATCATATGTAATATTTGATTTAGAGCTCAAATATACATGAATCGAACGCCCACATTAATCTAGCTCAATTTTCAACATTGTGACAACATTTGAAACTGAAAGAGCTACGACAAAGCCTCCAATAAGCCATTGCTCAATAAGCACCAAGGATCAGTTTAAAATCCTCCAATAATCCAATCTATCCGGAACAGTGTGATGCCATGTATTATAATTCATTTGTAAACCTTTGCTCAATAAGCACCAAGGATCAGTTTAAAATGTCAATTTAACTTGTCGATAAACTTGACATGTCCGTACTAAATCGTTTGTAACCTTTGATTTAGAGTACATAATGATACGAATCCAACGCCCACGTTAAGCTAGCTCAATACTCTAAATTTAAGACCAAAATAGCTAATACAAAGCCTCCAAGTAATCCAATCTATCCCAAACTGTGTGATGTCATACATTATGCTTCATTTGTAAACCATTGCTCAATAAGCACCAATGATCAATTTATAATGATCATTTTAACTGGCAGATGAACTTGACATATCTACACTATATCTTCTGTAACTTTTGATTTAGAATTCGGAATGACACAAATCCAACACCCACTTTAAGCTAGCTCAATTTTCTATATTGTGATTAAATTTAAGACTGACATAGATAAGCAAAAGCCTCCAAATAATCCAATATATCCCAAACTGCGTGATGCCATGCATTATGCTTCATTTGTAAACCTTAGCTGAATGGGCACAATGATCAGTTTAGGACGATCATTTTAACAAGCCGATCAACTTGACAGGTTTGCAATAAATTGTCCTTAACGTTGATTTAGAGCTGAAAATGACAAGAACCCAATGGCCACGTTAATCTAGCGAAATTTCCAATATCGTGACAATATTTGAGACTGAAAGAGCTACAACAAAGTCTCCAAGTAATCGAATTTATTCCAAACTGTGTGATGCCATGCATTATGCTTCATTATAAGTCTTTACTCGAGGACCACCGATGACCATTTTACAATGATCATTTTAAGTTGCCAATCAACTTGAAACGTCCGCACTAAATCGTCCGTTACTTTTGATTTAGAGTTCAGAATGACACGAATCCAACGCACGCGTTAATCTACCTCAATATTCTATATTGTAAAAAATTTAAGACCAAAATAGCTACGACAAAGCCTCCAATCTATCCCAAACTGTGTGATATCATGCATTATGCTTCATTTATAAACCTTTGCTCAATGAGCACCAATCATAAGTTTAGAATAATAATTTTAACTACCTGATCAACTTGTCATGTTCGCACTAAATCGTCTATAACATTTGATTTAGAGCTCAAAATGACAAGAGTCCAAGCCACATTAAACTAGCTTAATTTTCAAAATTGTGAAAATATTTGAGACTGAAAGAGCTACGACAAAGCCTCGAAGTAATCCAATGTATCCCAAACTGCGTGTTGCCATGCATTATGCATCATTTTTAAGCCTTTGCTCAATGAGTACAAATGATCAGTTTAGAATGATCATTTTAACTAGTTGATCTACTTGACATGTCCACACTAAATCGTCTTTAACATTTAATTTAGAGCTCAAACTGACATTAATCCAATGGCCAAGCTAGTCTAGGCCAATTCTTACAACATTTGAGACTGAAAGAGCTACGACAAAGCCTCCAAGTAATCATTTGTATCCTAAACTGCGTGATGCCATGAATTATGCTTCATATATAACCCTTTACTCAAGGAGCAACAATGATCAGTTTAGAATTATCATTTTAACTGGCCGATAAACTTGACATGCCCACACTAAATCGTCTGTAACTTTTGCTTTAGAGTTCAGAATTACCCAAATCCAACACCCACGTTAATCTAGCTCAGTTTTTGATATTGTTGAAAATTTTGAGACTGAAAGAGCTACGACAAAGCCGCTAACTAATCAAATCTATCCCAAACTGCGTGATGCCATGCATTATGCTTTATTTGTAAACTTTTGCTCAATTACCACCAATGATCAGTTGAAAATGATCAATTTAACTAGCCGATAAACTTGACATGTCCGCACTGAATCGTTCGTAACTTTTTATTTAGAGAGAATGATAAATATCCAACGCCCACGTTAAGGTTGCCCAATATTCTAAATTGTGAAAAAATTTAAGACCAGAATAGCTACAACAAACCCTCCAAATAATCTAATCTATCCCAAATTGTGTGATGTCATGCATTATGCTTCATTTGTAAACCTTTGCCACATTACTCTAGCTAAATTTTCTATATTGTGAAAACATCTGAGCAGAAAGAGCATCGACAAAGCCTCCAAGTAATCCAATGTATTCCAAACTGCATGATACCATGCATTATGATTCATTTATAAGCATTTATTAAAGGAGCACCAGTGATCAGTTTAGAATGATTATTTTAACTGGCCAATCAACTTGACATGTCCACACAAAGTCGATCGTAACTTTTGATTTAGATTTCAGAATGACACGAATCCAATGCCCAAGTTAAGTAAGCTTAATATTCTATATTGTGGCAAAATTTAACACCAAAATAGCTACGATAAATTCTCCAAGTAATCCAATCTTTTCCAAACTGTGTGATGTCATTCATTATGCTTCATTTGTAAACCATTGCTCAATGCGCACCAATGATCAGTTTAGAATGATCACTTTAACTAGCTGATAACCTTCACATGTTCGCACTAAATCGTCTTAAACATTTGATTTAGAGATCAAAATAACAAGAATCCAATGGCCACATTAATTTAGCTCAATTTTCAATATTGTGACAACATTTGAGATTGAAAGATCTACGACAAAGATACGAAGTAATCTAATGTATTCCAAACTAACGTGATGCCATGCATTATAATTCTTTTATAAGCCTTTACTCAAAGAGCACCAATGATCAGTTTAGAATGATCATTTTAACAAGCCGATCAACTTGACATATCGGCACTAAATCCTCCGTAATTTTTGATTTAAAGTTCAGAATGACACAAATCCAACGCCCGCGTTAAGCTATCTCAATATTCTATATTGTGACAATTATGACCAAAATAGCTAGGAAAAAGCCTTCATGTAATCTAATCTATCCCAAACTGCATGATGCCACGCATTACGCTTCATTCATAAACCTTTGCACAATGAGCACCAACGATCAGTTTAGAATGATCATTTTAACTAGATGATCAACTTGACATGTCTATAGTAAATCGTCTGTAACATTTGATTTAGAGCTCAAGATAAAATGAATCCCACAGCCACGTTAATCTAGCTCAATATTTAGTACTGTGACAACTTTTGAGACTGAAAGAGCTACGACAAAGCCTCCAAGTAATCCAATACATCCTAAACTGCGTGATGTCATGCATTATGCTTCATTTGTAAATCTTTGCTCAATAAGCACCAATAGTCAGTTTAGAATGATCAATTTAATTAGATGATCAACTTGACATGTCCGCACTAACTCGTCTTTAACATTTTATTTGGAGCTCAAAATGACATGCATCCAACGCCCTCGTTAAGGTAGCTCAATTTTCTATATTGTGATTAAATTCAAGACCGAACTGCTGGATACCATGTATTATGATTCATTTGTAAGCCTTTGCTCGATGAGCACCAATGATCACTTAGAATGATCAGTTTAACTAGCCGATAAACTTGACATGTGTGCACTAAATCGTCCGTAACTTGTGATTTAAGTTCAGAATGACATGAATCTAATGGCCACGTTAAGCTACCTCAATTTCCTATATTGTGACAACATTTGAGAATGAAAGATCTACGACAAAGCATCGAAGTAAGCCAATGTATCATAAACATCATGATGCCATGCATTATGATTCATTTACAAGACTTTACTCAAGGAGCAACAATGTTCAGTTTAGAATTATCATTTGAACTGGCCTATCAACTTGACATGTCCACACTAAATCGTCCGTAACTTTTGATAACTTGACATTTCTGCACTAAATCGTCCATAACTTTTGATTTGGAGTTCATAATGACATGAATCCACTACCCACGTTAAGCTAGCTCAATTTTCTATATTGTGACTAAATTTAAAACTGAAATAGCTATGACAAAGCCTCCAAGTAATCCAATCTACTTAAACTGCATGATGCCATGCATTATGCTTCATCTGTAAACCTTTGCTCAAGAGCACCAATGATGAGTTTGGACTACTCAATTTAACTATTCGATAAACTTGACATTTCCGCACTAAATCGTCCATAACTTTTGATTTAGAGTTCAGAGTGACACCAATCCAATGCCCATGTTAAGCTAGCTCAATTTTCAATATTGTGATTAAATTTAAGACAAAAATAGCTACAACAAAGCCTCTAAGTAATCTAATCTATCCGAAACAATTGGATGCAATGCATTATGCTTCATTTGTAAACATCTGTTGAATGAGCACCAATGATCAGGGCGATCATTTTAACAGGGCGATCAACTTGACATCTTTGCACTAAATTGTTCGTAACTTTTGATTTAGAGGTCGGAATTACACGAATCCAATGCCCACATTAAGCTTGCCTAAAACTCTATATTGTGATTAAATTTAGTAGCAAATTAGCTACGAAAAATCCTCCAGGTAATGCAATCTATCCCAAACTGCATGATGTCATGCATTGTGTTTCATCTGTAAACCTTTGCTC
>JAENJI010000013.1:24861512-24910534 GCA_018901935.1 Pugionium cornutum | reverse complement strand
CATTTGTAAACCTCTCCTCAATGAGCACCAATGATCAGTTTAGAATGATCATTTTAACTAGCTGATCAACTTGACATATCCGCACTAAATCGTCTTTAACATTTTATTTAGAGCTCAAAATGACATGAATCCAACGCCTACGTTAATTAGCTAAATATTCAATATTGTGACAACATTTGAGACTTAAAAAGCTACGAAAAAGCCTCTAAGTAATCCAATGTATCCTAAACTGCGTGATGCCATGCATTTTGCTTCATATATAAGCCTTTATTAAAAGAGCACCAAGGATCAGTGTAGAATGATCATTTTATCTGGCCGATGAACATGACATATCCACACTAAATCGTTCATAACTTTCGATTTAGAGTTCAGAATGACATGAATCCACTAACCACGTTAAATTTGCTCAATTTTCTATATTATGACAAAATTTAAGACCGAAACAGCTACCACAAAGCCTCCAGGTAATCCAATCCATCCCAAATTGCGTCATGCCATGCATTATGCTTCATTTATAAACCTCTCCTCAATGAGCACCAATGATCAGTTTAGACTGATCATTTTAACTAGCTGATCAACTTGACATGTCTGAACTAAATCGTCTTTAACATTTGACTTAGAGCTCAAAATGACATGAATCCAACGCCCATGTTAATCTAGATAAATATTCAATATTGCAACAACATTTGAGACTTAAAGAGCTACGACAAAGCCTCCACATAATCCAATGTATCCCTAACTGTGTGATGCCATGCATAATGCTTCATATATAAGCCTTTATTCAAATAGCATCAGTGATCAGTCTAAAATGATCATTTTAAGTGGCCGATGAACATGACATGTCTGCACTAAATCGTGCGTACCTTTTTATTTAGAGTTCAGAATGACACGAATCCAACGCCAACATTTAAGCTAGCTCAATATTCTATATTTTGACAAAATTTAATACCAAAATAGCTGCGATAAAGCGTCCAAGTATTCCAATCTAGCCCAAACTATGTGATGCCATGCATTATGCTTCATGTGTAGACCTTTGCTCAGAGCAGCAATGATCAGTTTAGAATGATCATTTTAACTTACTGATCAACTTGACATGTTTGCACTACATCGTCTTTAACATTTGATTTAGATCTCAAAAGGACATGAATCCAACGCCAACGTAGATCTACCTCTATTTTTTTTATATTGTGACAACATCTAAGACTTAAAGAGTTATGACAAATCTTCCAAGTAATGCAATGTATCCCGAACTGTGTAATGCCATGCATTATGCTTCATTTGTAAACATTTGCTCGATGAGAAGCAATGATCAGTTTGGAATGATCATTTTAACTTACTGATCAACTTGACATGTCCGTACTAAATTGTCTTTAACATTTGATTTAGTGCTAAAAATGACATGAATCCAACGCCCAAGTTAGTCTAGCTCAATTTTCAATATTGTGACAACATTTAAGACTTAAAGAGATACGAAAAACCCTCCAAGTAATCCAATGTATCCTAAACTGCGTGATGCCATGCATTATGCTTCATATCTAAGCCATTATTCAAAGAGCACCAATGATCAGTGTAGAATGATCATTTTAACTGGCCGATAAACATGACATATCCACACTAAATCGTTCGTAACTTTTGATTTAGAGTTCAGAATGACATGAATCCACTAACAACTTTAAATTTGCTCAATTTTCTATATGACAAAATTTAAGACTGAAACAGCTACGACAAAGCCTCCAGGTAATACAATCCATCCCAAATTGTGTCATGCCATGCATTATGCTTCATTTGTAAACCAGTCCTCAATGAGCACCAATGATCAGTTTAGAATGACCATTTTAACTAGCTGATCAACTTGACATGTCCGAACTAAATCGTCTTTAACATTTGACTTAGAGCTCAAAATGACATGAATCGAACGCCCATGTTAATCTAGATAAATATTCAATATTGCAACAATATTTGAGACTTAAAGAGCTACGACAAAGCCTCCACATAATCCAATGTATCCCTAACTGTGTGATGCCATGCATAATGCTTCATATATAAGACTTTATTCAAATAGCACCAATGATCAGTCTAAAATGATCATTTTAAGTGGCCGATGAACATGACATGTCTGCACTAAATCGTGCGTAACTTTTTATTTAGAGTTCAGAATGACACGAATCCAACACCAACATTAAGCTAGCTCAATATTCTATATTTTGACAATATTTAAGACCGAAATAGCTGCGACAAAGCGTCCAAGTATTCCAATATATCCCAAACTATGTGATGCCATGCATTATGCTTCATGTGTAAACCTTTTCTCAGAGCAGCAATGATCAGTTTAGAATGATCATTTTAACTTACTGATCAACTTGACATGTCTGCACTAAATCATCTTTAACATTTCATTTAGATCTCAAAAGGACATGAATCCAACGCCAACGTTGATCTACCTATATTTTTTTATATTGTGACAACATTTAAGACTTAAGCTAGCATAAAATTCTATATTATGATTAATTGCCTTTGCACAATGAGCACCAATGATGAGTTTGGAATGATCAATTTAACTAGTCGATAAACTTGAAATTTCCGCACTAAATTGTCCATAACTTTTGATTTCGAGTTCAGAATGACATGAATACACTACCCACCTTAAGCTAGCTCAATTTTCTATATTATGAAAAAATTTAACACCGAAATTGTAACACCAAAATACATGACACGTGTCATCGCCTCGTACTTAACTTATAATTTATTTGAAATCTCATATAAAGTACAAGTGATAATTCTTTTTATTAAAAGAATTCTCGTCAAACCCAAGTATAAAATTATTAAAAAAAACATAAGAAAATAATTTTTTAAAAAATCTAACGATACTCAAGATTCAAAATAAAAATATATAAATAATGTTTAAAAATTCCCAAAACATAGCACCACCCCGAGTCACTACATCACTACTGCTCGAACTCACCTGCATCCAAAAGGAGGCATGAGTAACATAATTACTCAGTGAAACAATCACGCCTACCCACATATTTCTATTATACAAGTATATATATAATCTTGATAATTACTTTATTTAGGAATGAAAACTAGCACGATTGATTTCACAAAAGTCGACACAAATACTACCAAGATATATGTATTTAAACCGTGCTTGCCTAAGTCACAACCACTCCTCCTCATCCCTAACCACGTCGGTTTAAGGATTCGGAACCCCCAAAGCCACGTCGGCTTAACACCACGGCCACGTCGGCCTATTCGCTCACGTCGAGCTCCCGTCACGTCGACGGTTGTTTCCGGCCTGCCAGCCGTTAATGAACTACGACTCAACACCGCTGTTGTCGTAGCCCAACACCCATCAACGCAGCTAAACCAACTAACGATACTCGATTCCACCATACCCGTGTTACGTGAATATCACATTCACCAGAAATTTATTCCCACATTAATGAATCAACCATTATACTTGCTTAGACTAATGTTTAATATTTATCTATTAATTATATTAGTTTATTTCAGTTAATTAATTGATTATGGTTCATTTTACTATACCATAATCCATCATAAATAATTTAGTATCCTTAACCAATAAACCAACACATAATAATTTATCTTTTTTAATAATTAAGTCAACATAATAATCTTCCTTAAAATAATAAATTAACATAATATTTCTATTCTTTTCTCCCACCACACCACACACGTAGATCACCACATTCCTATTCATCTTTTTAATATTTATTTATTTATTATCTAATAAATTCCTAATAGGTTTAACTCATTTTTCCTGATAAAACACCATTAATTCTTGCAACAATAAATTAAAACCCTAACACCACACATGATTTCAACCTCTAATTTTCTCCCTAAATGAAGCACTCATCAAAATACATATACATAATTGTATAATGAAAATCATAGATTATGTCTCACCTCACTGCTAAACTTGGGTTAATGGAATGTTGGAATCGTTGGTCGTGCGTAGATTTCTCTTCCTCCGACGATGGTACACACGAACACCTTGGTCTTCAACGCTGAACTTTCTACCCCTTGGCTTTGTCCAAATCTCTCTCTTTCTTCTTGCTTTTGTTTCTGATGCGCGGCTGCCTCTAATCCCCTTTGACGACGTCTTATATAGCCATTAGGGTTAATTAGGGTTTCAGTAGAATTGTCCGTTATATCCTCACTTCTATTTATGTGGACTTCATAGTTTAAATTTAGGCCCGGGATGTTACGATTCTCCCCCACCACAGAAGAATTAGTCCCCGAATTCGATGGTTCCACCTCCCTCTCGTCATGGTCCTTAAAAAGACCAGGGTAATCAATTCTCATATGATGTTCAGACTCCCACGTCTTTTCTTCAATTCTATCTCTTTCCCAACGAAAACGTACTAATTTAACATTCTTCCCTTGCATATCATTTTTTTGTTGTCCAGTGATTTTTACCGGTTTACTAAGCATTGTCAAATTTTCTTCAAATTCCTCTGGGGGTTGCTGCATAATGAGTTGGGGTTCTTTGACAACTTGTTGGAGGACTAATACATGAAACACAACATAAAGGTCACCCATACAAAGCCTCATATGGTGACACCTTTACGCTCCTTTGATAGCTATTGTTGTATGCAAACTCTGCTAACGATAAATATTTCTCCCAACGACCTCCCCAATCCAACATACACACTCGCAACATATCCCCAAAGGGTTTGAATTATTCTTTCCGACTGTCCATCTGTCTGTCGGTGATACGCGGTACTCAGATGCACTTTCGTCCCAAGTGCCTTTTGGAGTGCCGGCCAAAATATTGAGGTAAATTTCGGTTCTCGGTCCGAAACAATGCTCATTGTAACCCCATGCAACCTAACAATCATCTCCACATATACTCTTGCTAAGTGGTCCACACTGTCTGTCTTTTTAATCGCTAAGAAATGAGCTGACTTCGTAAGTCGATCCACAATTACTCAAACCGTATTCAGTTCACTAATTGTCCTTGGGAGCCCTGTCACGAAATCCATAGTGATCATATCCTATTTCCATTAAGGCAACGGTAGACTTTGCAATAACCCTCGATCCACAATTACTCAAACCGTATTCAGTTCACTAATTGTCCTTGGGAGCCCTGTCACGAAATCCATAGTGATCATATCCTATTTCCATTAAGGCAACGGTAGACTTTGCAATAACCCACCAGGTACTCTACGTTCTGCCTTTACTAGTTGGCACGTAAGGCACTCGCTACCCATTCTGCGCTATCCCATTTTATACCGTTCCAATGATAATAACGTTTTAGATCTCGATATAACTTTGTCGCCCCCAGATGGATTGCAAAACGTGAGTGGTGTGCCTGCGATAAGATATCATCTTTAATTCCTTAACATTGGGAACACATACCCCATTCCTATACAAGTAGGTTCCGTTGTTTGCGGTATGGTATCCTTCCACATTATTATCCACAACTTTTCTGAGTGCGTCGTCTAGCATTTGAGCCTCACATATTTTCCAAAGTAAGTATGCCCGGTTTATGGCTTCCAATCCTATGGCATCTTTGGTAACCATAGTAGCACACAAGCTTAATTTTCCCAAGGAAGCCACTAACTCCTCTGCTTCTCGTTCTTTTGATATGTCATTTCTCCTTTTACTTAATGCATCTGCTACCATGTTAGCCTTTCCAGGGTGGTATGCGATTTTGAAGTCATAATCTGCTAGTATCTCCATCCATCTCCTATGTCTCAGATTAAGATCTGGTTGCGTAAATATATATTTTAAACTCTTGTGATTAGTAAAAACTTGGACTTTTTTCCATATAAATACGCACGCCAAATTTTTAAAGCAAAAACAACTGCTGCCAATTCTAAATTATGGATGGGATAATTTATCTCATGTTTCCTTAACTGTCTAGACGCATAGGCAATTACTCGTTCTTGCTGCATCAGCACACACCCCAATCCTGACCCTGATGCGTCAGTGTATACCAAATATGGTACCCCAGTCCTTGATAAACCAATATTGAAGTCTTTGTCAAATGCCTTTTCAACCATCGAAAGCTCTCCTCACACTCTTTGGTCCAATTAAATTTTACATCCTTTCCCGTAAGTTGAGGCATAGGCTTGGCTATACTCGCAAATCCTTCAACGAATTTTTGATAGTAACCTGCTAGGCCCAAAAAAACTACTGATCTCTGTTGCGTTTCTGGGTGTCGGCCATCCCATAATCATTGTAATTTTTTTTTCCAGATCCACTGATACTCGAGCTTCGGACACAACGTGACCTAGAAAGCCAATCTTCCTCTGCCAGAAACTACATTTGCTCAACTTAGCATATAACTTGTATTCTCGTAACTTTTCTAGTACTACCCTTAAGTGCTCCATATGAACAATGCAGGCGGATTTGTCCATTCTAACCACACTTAAAACAAGTGAGTACCCTTCTAATCTCTACAAGACCATATTCTAAGTATCCATGGTATGTTTCTACAGCTCAACTAATTCTTTTCTCCTTGCTTGGGCCACTTTTTCCTGCTTGGTTTCTGCCTCAATGCCTTGTTCCACTAAGAATGTTGTTTCCACTAAATTGACCATGTTATTGTATTTTTGCACTATGCAACGATTTTTTTTTCACCTCTAGTCTCAAACATCTTTGAAACTTGAGTATCATGTCATATTCGTTTGTTCCTCTCCCTCTGAAGCTCATAAATAGATAAAAATTCTAGATCATACTTCTGTACTGAGTTAGACCCCTGTCAAAGATCGACAAACAACATAACCATTTGGTCTACAGCCTCTTGTGGAAGATGCACCCGTGCAAATTCCTCCTTAAAGTCCTGCCAACTAAGCATGTGGTTTGCATAAGTACTAATGACAACACTATCCACCAACTTGTGTTTCGTCCCTTAAATATTAAATCGCCAATTGCTTCTAAAACTCAGTCGAACACATGATGGTCTCGTAGTTCTTATCTAACATATTCACCCAGTTGTGTGTTGTAATCGGATCTATCCCTCACTAAATTATTCAAATTCCTTAACATCTTCAAAGCATTCCAATATGTGGGCCTTGATCCCGTATTGGCATCTTTGGCACTAGAGTATATGGTGGTGATTATTGAGGTGCCCCAAACTCTTGAACAAGAAGCTCGAGTGCAGCGAACTCAAGAGCTGCATGCTCGGGTACTACAACTCTTGGTATTCGGTTTTCTACAGGAACTTGCTGCAGCTAAAACGCTAACGCCTCACACATTTCTCACATCACAACTGCATTTAGCAGTGCATAATCCACCACTAGAGCAACAACGGTTGGTTGTTGAGTTGGAGCAACACCTCCCTGCTCAAGCGGCCAATCATTATGGTCTCGCTGACGATCTCCAATACGCAAATAAGTCCTACGATTAACACTCCTCGGCGGCATATTTTCCACATAAACACTCGATTCACACATTACACTACAATAGTATTATAAATCAACGAAATTTAAATGACCTCACGCAAGTTACTCTGAGTGGTGCTCCCCCATTGAACATACTTTTTTTTTAACTATTAAAATTTTAAAACAGAGCTCTCCGGATCAGAACCGGAGTAGCAACCTCGCTCTGATACCAAAATTGTAACACCCGTCTCCAAAATACATGACACATGTCATCGCCTCGTACTTAACTTATAATTTATTTGAAATCTCATATAAAGTATAAGTGATAATTGTTTTTATTAAAAAAATTCTTGTCAAACCCAAGTATAAAATTATAAAAAAAAACATAAGAAAATAATTTTTAAAAAAATCTAACGATACTCAAGATTCAAAATAAAAATATATAAATAATGTTTAAAAATTCCCAAAACATAGCACCACCCCGAGTCACTACATCACTACTGCTCGAACTCACCTGCATCCAAAAGGAGGCATGAGTAACATAATTACTCAGTGAAACAATCACGCCTACCCACATATTTCCATTATACAAGTATATATATAATCTTGATTACTTTATTTAGGAATGAAAACTAGCACGATTGATTTAACAAAAGTCGACACAAATACTACCAAGATATATGTATTTAAACCGTACTTGCCTAAGTCACAACCACTCTTCCTCATCCCTAACCACGTCGGTTTAAGGATTCGGAACCCCCAAAGCCACGTCGGCTTAACACCATGGCCACGTCGGCCTATTCGCTCACGTCGAGCTCCCGTCATGTCGACGGTTGTTTCCGGCCTGCCAGCCGTTAATGAACTACGACTCAACACTGCTGTTGTCGTAGCCCAACACCCATCAACGAAGCTAAACCAACTAACGATACTCGATTCCACCATACCCGCGTTACGTGAATATCACATTCACCAGAAATTTATTCCCACATTAATGAATCAACCATTATACTTGCTTTGACTAATGTTTAATATTTATCTATTAATTATATTAGTTTATTTCAGTTAACTAATTGATTATGGTTCATTTTACTATACCATAATCCATCATAAATAATTTAGTATCCTTAACCAATAAACCAACACATAATAATTTATCTTTTTTAATAATTAAGTCAACATAATAATCTTCCTTAAAATAATAAATTAACATAATATTTCTTTTTTTTTCTCCCACCACACCACACACGTAGATCAACACATTCCTATTCATCTTTTTAATATTTATTTATTTATTATCTAATAAATCTCTAATAGGTTTAACTCATTTTTCCTGATAAAACACCATTAATTCTTGCAACGATAAATTAAAACCCTAACACCACACATGATTTCAACCTCTAATTTTCTCCCTAAACGAAGCACTCATCAAAATACATATACATAATTGTATAATGAAAATCATAGATCATGTCTCACCTCACTGCAAAACTTGGGTTAATGGAATGTTGAAATCGTTGGTCGTGCGTAGATTTCTCTTCCTCCGACGATGGTACACACGAACACCTTGGTCTTCAACACTGAACTTTCTACCCCTCGGCTTTGTCCAAATCTCTCTCTTTCTTCTTTTTTTTTTCTGATGCGTGGCTGCCTCTAATCCTCTTTGACGACGTCTTATATAGCCATTATGGTTAATTAGGGTTTCAGTAGAATTGTCCGTTATACCCTCACTTCTATTTATGTGGACTTCATAGTTTAAATTTAGGCCCGGGATGTTACAGAAATAGCTATGACAAAGCCTCCAAGTAATCCAATCTATCCCAAACTGCGTCATGCAATGCATTATTCTTCATTTGTATACCTCTCCTCAATGAGCACCAATGATCAGTTTAGAATGATCATTTTAAATAGCTGATCAACTTGACATATCTGCACTAAATCGTCTTGAGCATTTGATATGAATCCAACGCCCACGTTAATTAGTTAAATATTCAATACTATGATAACATTTGAGACTTAAAGAGCTACGACAAAGCTTCTAAGTAATCCAATGTATCCTAAACTGCGTGATGCCATGCATTATGCTTCATATGTAAGCCTTTATTCTAAGAGCACCAATGATCACGGTAGAATGATCATTTTAATTGGCCGATGAACATGACATATCCGCACTAAATCGTTTGTCACTTTTGATTTAGAGTTCAGAATGACATGAATCCACTACCCACGTTAAGCTTGCTCAATTTTCTATGCTATGAACAAATTTAAGACCAAAATAGCTATGACAAAGCCTCCAGGTAATTCAATCCATCCCGAACTGCATCATGCCATGCATTATGCTTCATTTGTAAACCTCTCCTCAATGAGCACCTATGATCAGTTTAGAATGATCATTTTAACTTGCTGATCAACTTGACATGTCCGAACTAAATCGTCTTTAACATTTGACTTAGAGCTAAAAATGACATGAATCCAACACCCACGTTAATCTAGATAAATATTCAATATTGCGACATTATTTTGAGACTTAAAGAGCTACGACAAAGCCTCCACATAATCCAATGTATCCTTAACTGTGTGATGCCATGCATAATGCTTCATATATAAGCCTTTATTCAAATAGCACCAATGATCAGTCTAGAATGATTATTTTAAGTGGCCGATGAACATGACATGTTTGCACTAAATCGTGCATAATTTTTTATTTAGAGTTAAGAATGACACGAATCCAACACCCACATTAAGCTAGCTCAATATTCTATATTGATTAAATTTAAGACCAAAATAGCTACGACAAAGCGTCCAAGTATTCCAATCTATCCCAAGCTGCGTGATGCCATCCATTATGCTTCATGTGTAAACCTTTGCTCGAAACAGCAATGATCAGTATAGAATGATTATTTTAACTTACTGATCAACTTGACGTGTCCGCACTAAATCATCTTTAACATTTGATTTACAGCTCAAAAGGACATGAATCCAACGCCCACGTTGATCTAGCTCAATTTTAAATATTGTGACAACATTTAAGACTTAAAGAGTTATGACAAACCTTCCAAGTAATCCAATGTATCCCAAACTGTGTAATACCATGCATTATCCTTCATTTGTTAACATTTGCTCGATGAGCAGCAATGATCAGCTTAGAATGATCATTTTAACTTACTGATCAACATAACATGTCCGCACTAAATTGTTTGTAGCTTGTGATTTAGAGCTCATAGCTACGAAAAAGCCTGCAGGTAATCCAATCTATCACCAACTGCATGATGTCATGCATTATGCTTCATCTGTAAACCTTTGCTCAATGAGCACCAGTGATGAGTTTGGAATAATCAATTTATCTAGTCAATAAACTTGTCTTTTCTGCACTAAATAATCCATAACTTTTGATTTATAGTTCAGAATGACACGAATCCTCTACCCACATTATGCTAGCTCAATTTCATATATTATGATAAAATTTAATACCAAAATAGTTCCAACAAAGCTTCCCAGTAATCCAATCCATCCCAAGCTACCTCATGCCATGCATTATGCTTCATTTGTAAACTTTTTCTCAATGATCACCAATGATCAGTTTAGAATGATCATTTTAACAAGCTGATTAACTTGACATATCCGCACTAAATCGTCTTTAACATTTGATTTAGAGTTCAAAATGACATGAATCCAATGCCCACGTTAATCTAGCTAAATATTCAAAATTGTGATAACAATTGAGAGTTAAAGAGCTACGACAAAGACTCCAAGTTATTCAATTTATCCTGAACTGCGTGATGCCATGCATTATGCTTGATATATAACCCTTCATTCAAGGAGCACCAATGATCAGTTTAGAATGATCATTTTAACTGGCCGATCAACTTGACATGTTTGCACTAAATTATCCGTAACTTTTGATTTAGAGGTCATAATGAAGCGAATCCAATGTCCATGTTAATCTAGCTTAAAATTCTAATTGTGATTACATTTAGGACCGAAAAGGCTATGAAAAAGCCTCCAAGTAATCCAGTCTATCCCAAACTGTACGATGCCATGCATTATGCTTAATCAGTACACCTTTGCACAGTGAGCACCAATGATGAACTTGGAATGATCAATTTAATGTCGATAAATTTGATATTTCCACACTAAATCGTCCTTAACTTTTGATTTGGAGTTCAAAATGACATGAATCCACAACCCACCTTAAGAGCTACAACAAAGCCTCCAAGTAATCCAATGTATCCTAACTACGTGATGCCATGCATTATGCTTCATATATAAACATTTATTCAAACATCGCCAATGATCAGTCTATAACGATCAGTTTAACTGGCCGATGAACTTGACATGTTTGCAATAAATTGTTCGTAACTGATTTAGAGGTCAGAATAAATCGAATCCAATGCCCACGTTAAGCTAGCTTAAAATTCTATATTGTGATTAAACTTAGCAGCGAAATAGCTACGAAAAAGGCTCCAATTTTCCATATTGTGACATCATTTGAGACTCAATGAGTCGCAAAAAAGTCTCCAAGTAATCCAATGTATCCCAAACTGCGTGATGCCATGCATTATGCTTTATAAGCCTTTGCTCAAGGAGCTCAAATGATCAGTTTAGAATGATCATTTTAATAGGCCGATGAACTTGACTTGTCTGCACAAAATTTTCCATAACTTTTTATTTAGAGCTCAAAATGAAACAAATCCAAAACCCACGTTAAACTAGCTAAATTTTCCATATTGTGACAACATATGATACTGAACGAACTACGAAAAAGACTCCAAGTACTCCAATGTATGCCAACCTTGGTGATGCCAGGCATTATGCATCATTTATAAGCCTTTACTCAAGGAGAATCAATGATAAGTTTATAAAGATCATTTTAACTAGCTGATTAACTTGACATGTCCGCGCTAAATCGTATTTAACGTTTGATTTAGAGTTCAGAATGCCAAGAATCCAACGCCCACATTATGCCTGCTCAATTTTCCATATTGTGAAAACATTTGAAACTGAAACAGTTACAAAAAATCTTCCAAGTTATCCAATGTATCCCAAACTGCGTGATGCGATGCATTATGCTTCATTTATAAGCCTTTATTTAGGGAACACCGATGACCAGTTTAGAATGATCATTTTTAACTGGCCGATAACCTTGACATGTTCGCATTAAATCGTCCGTACCTTTTTATTTAGAGTTCAGAATGACACGAATCCGACGTCCATGTTAAGCTATCTCAATTTTCTATACTGTGACAACATTTGAGACTGAAAGAGATACGAAAAAGCCTCTAAATAATCCAACGTATCCCAAACCGTGTGATGCCATGCATTATGCTTCATATATAAGTGTATACTCAAGGAGCTTCAATGATTAGTTTAGAATAATAATTTTAACTGGCCGATCAACTTGACAAGTCCGCACTAAATCGTCAATAACTTTTGGATTTAGAGTTCAGAATGACAAGAATCCACGCCCACAATAAGCTAGCTCATTTTTCTATATTGTGACAACATTTGAGAGTGAAAGAGCTACAACAAAGCCTCCAAGTAATCCAATGTATCCCAACCTGCGTTATGCCATGCATTATGCTTTACTTATACGACTTTACTTAAGGAGCCCCAATGATCAGTTTAGAGTGATGATTTCAACATGCTCATCAACTTGACATGTCCTCACTAAATCCAACGCCCATGATAGGCTAGCTGAATTTTCTATATTGTGACAACATTTGAGACTAGAAGAGCTACCACAAAGCCTCCAAAAAATCCAATGTATCCTAAACAGCGTGATGCCATGCATTATGCTTCATGTATAAGCTTTTAGTAAAGGAGCACCAATAATCAGTTTTTAATGATCATTTTAACTGGCCGATTTACATTACATGTGCGTAATAAATCGTCCATAAATTTTGATTTAGAGTTCAAAATGACACGAATCCATCACCAACGTTAAGCTAGATCAAATTTCTATATTGTGACAACATTTGAGACTGAAAGAGCTACGAAAAAGCCTCCATGGAATCCAATGTATCATAAACTGCGTGATTCCATAAATTATGCTTCATTTATAAGCCTTTACTTAAGGAGCACCAATGATCAGTTTGAAATGATCATTTTAACTAGCTGATCAACTTGACATGTGCGCAATAAATCGTCTCTAACTTTTAATTTAGAATTCAGAATGACACGAGTTCGACGCCCATATTAAGGTATATCAATTTTCCATATTGTGACAATACTTGAGACAGAAAGAGCTACGAAAAAGCCTCGAAGTAATCTAATGTATCCCAAACTGCAAGATGCCATGCATTATGCTTTATTTATAAGCTTTTACTCAAGGAGCACCAATGATCAGTTTAGAATGATCATTTTAATGGCCGATCAACTTGACATGTATGCACTAAATCGTCCACAAATTTTGATTTAGAGTTCAAAATGACACGTATCCAGCACCCACGTTAAGCTAGCTCAATTTTTTGTATTGTGACAACATTTGAGACTAAAAGAGATACGACAAAGCCTCCAAGTAATGTAATGTATTCCAAACTGCAAGATGCCATGAATTATGCTTTATTTATAAGTCTTTACTCAAGGAGCACCAATGATCAGTTTAGAATGATCATTTTAACTAGCCGATCAACTTGACGTGTCCGCACTAAATCGTCCATAAGTTTTGATATAGAGTTCAGAATGACACGAATCCAACGCCCACATTAAGCTAGCTCAATTTTCCATATTTTGAGAACATTTGAGACTGACAGAACAACGAAAAATCCTCCAAGTAATTCAATGTATCCCAAACTGTGTGATGTCATGCATTATGCTTCATTTATAAACCTTAAATCAAGGAGCACCAATGATAAGTTTAGAATGATCATTTTAACTAGCTGATCAGCTTGACATGTCCGCACTAAATTATCTTTATATTTTGATTTAGAGTTCAAAATGACATGAGTCCAACGCCCACATTAAGGTAGCTCAATTTCCCATTATTGTGACAACTTTTGAGACTAAAAGAGCAAAGAAAAAGCGTCCAATTAATCCAATGTACCCCAAACTGCGTGATGCCATGCATTTTACTTCATTATAAGCCTTTACTTAAGAAGCAGCAATCATCAATTTAGAATGATCATTTTAACATGCCGATCAACTTGGCACGTCCACACTAAATCATCCATAAATTTTGATTTAAAGTTCAAAATGACACAAATCCAATGCCCGTGTTAAGCTAGCAAAATTTTCGATATTGTGATGAAATTTAAGTCCAAAATACCAATGACAAAGCATCCAAGTAATCCAATCTATCCCAAACTGCGTGATGCCATGCATTATGCTTCATTTATAAGCCTTTACTCAAGAAGCACCAATGATGAGTTTAGAATGATCATTTTAACTAGTCGATCAACTTAACAAGTCTGCAGTAAATCGTTTGTAAATTTTGTTTTAGAGTTCAAAATGACAAGAATGAAATGCCCACGTTAAGCTAGCTCAAATTTTTATATTGTGACAATATTTGAGACTGAAAGAGATACAATAAAGCCTCCAAGTAATCCAATGTATCCCAAACTGCGTGATGCAATGCATTATGGTTCATTTATAATCTGAAACTCAAGGAGCACCAATAAACAGTTTAGAATGATCATTTTAATTGGCGGATCAACGTGATATGTCCGAAGTAAATCGTCTTCAATTTTTGATTTAGAGCTCAAAATGACATGAGTCCAACACCCACTTTCAACTTGATACGTCCACACTAAGTCCTCCATACGCCCACGTTAAGCTATCCCAAATTTCGATATTTTGACAAAATTTAAGTCTAAAATCCCTTCGACAAAGCAACTAAGTAATTCAATTTATCCCAAACTTTGTGATGCAATGCTTTATACTTCATTTATAAGCATTTACTCAAGAAGCACCAATGATAGCTTAGAATGATCATTGTAGCTGTCGGATTAATTTCACATGTCTGCACTAAATCATCCATAACTTCTGATTTAGAGTTGAGAATGACACGAATCAACCGTCCACGCTAAGCTAGCCCAACTTTCTATATTGTGAAAACAATTGTGACAGAAAGAGCTACGACAAAGCCTCCAAGTAATCCAATGTATCCCAAGCTGCGTGATGCCATGCATTATGCTTCATTTATATATAAACATTTACTCAAGGAGCACCAATGATCAGTTTACAATGATAATTATAATTGGCCGATCAGCTTGGCATGCCCATAGTAAGTCGTCCATAACTTTTGTTTTAGAGTTCAAAATGACACAAATCCATCGCCCACGTTAAGCTAGCCCAATTTTGGATATTGTGAAAATATTTAAGTCCGAAATACCTATGACAAAGCGTCCAAGTAATCCAATCTATCTAAAACTGCATGATGCTATGCATTATGCTTCATTTATAAGCCCTTACTAAGGAAGGACCAATGATAAATTTAGACTGATCACTTTAACTGGCGGATCAAATTGACATCTCCGCACTAAATCGTCCGTAACTTTTGATATAGAGTTTCGAATGACACGAATCAACTGCCCACGCTAAGCTAGCTCAATTTTCTATATTTGGACAACATTTGAGACTGAAAAAGCTACGACAAAGCCTCCAAATAATCAAATGTACCCCCAAACTACGTGATGCCATGCATTATGTTTCATTTATAAGCATTTACTCAAGAAGCAGCAATGATCAGTTTAAAATGATCATTTTAACTGGCCTATCAACTTGACATGTCCACACTAAATCATCCGTAACTTTTGATTTAGAGTCCAGAATGACATGAATCCAATGCCCACGCTAAGCTAGCTCAATTTTCTATATTGTGACAACATTTGAGACTGAAAGAGCTACAACAAAGCCTCCATATACTCCAATGAATCACAAAATGTGTGATGCCATGCATTATGCTTCATTTATAAGCCTTTACTCAAAGAACACCAATGATCAGTTTAGAATGATCATTTTAACTGGTGGATCTACTTGACATGTCCGCACTAAATTGTCCATAACTTTTGATTTAAAGTTCAGAATGACACGAATCAACCGTCCACGCTATGCTAGCTCAATTTCTATATTGGGACAATATATGAGACTGAAGGAGCTACGACGAAGCGTCCAAGTAATCCATAATTTCCCAGAGTGCGTGATGTCATGCATTATGCTTAAGTTATAAGCCTTTACTCAAGCAGCATGAATGATCAGTTTAGAATGATCACTTTAACTGGCCGAACAACTTGACATGTCCACACTAAATCTTCGATAACTTCTCATTTAGAGTTCAAAATGACACAAATCTAACACCCACGTTAAGCTAGCCCAATTTAGAATAATATTACAAAAGTTAAGTCCAAAATTGCTATGACAAAGCCTCCAAGTAATCCAATGTATCCCAAACTGCATGATGCCATGCATTATATTTCATTTATAAGCCTTTAATCAAGGAGCACCAATGATAAGTTTAGAATGATCATTTTAACTTTCTGATCAGCTTGACATGTCCGCATTAGATCGTCTTTAACTTTTGATTTAGATTTCAAAATGACATGTGTCCAACGCCCACGTTAAACTAGCTCAATTTCCCATTTTGTGATAACATTTGAGATTGAAATAGCTACGAAAAAGCATCCAAGTAATCCAATCAATCACAGAATGCGTGATGCCATGCATTTTCCTTCATTTATAAGCCTTTAATTAAGAAACAACAATGATCAGTTTAGAATAATCATTTTAACTGGCCAATCCATTTGACTAAATCGTCCGTAACTTTTGATTTAGAGATCAAATTGACATTAGTCCAACCCCAAAGTTAAGCTAGCTCAATTTTCCATATTGTGACAACATTTGAAACTAAAAAAGCTACAAAAAGCATCGAAGTAATCCAGTGTATACCAACTCCGTGATGCCATGAATTATGCTTCATTTATAAGCCTTTAATCAAGAACCACCAATGATTAGTTTAGAATGATCATTTTAAGTGGCCGATCAACTTGACATGTTCACACTAAATCGTCTATAACTTTTGATTTGGAGTCCAAAATGACACGAATCCAACGCCCATGCTAAGCTAGCACAATTTTCTATATTGGGACCACATTTGAGACTGAAAGAGGTACGACAAAGCCTCCAAGTACTCCAATCTATCAAAAAATGTGTGATGCATGCATTATGCTTCATTTATAAATCTTTACTCAAGGAGTAACAATGATCAGTTTAGAATGATCATTTTAATTAGCCGATCAACTTGATACGTTTCGTCCATAACTTTTTATTTAGAATTGAAAATGACACAAATCCAACGCCGACGTTAAGCTAGCCAAAATTTTGATATTGTGAGAAAATTTAAGTCCGAAATACCTTCTATAAAGAAACAAAGTAATCCAATCTATCTCAAACTTTGTGATACCATGCATGATACTTCATTTATAAGCCTTTACTCAACAAGCACCAATGATCAGTTTAGAAGGATACTTTTAGCTGTCGGATCAATTTGACATGTCCGCACTAAATCATCCGTAACTTCTGATTTAAAGTTCAGAATGACACAAATCAACCGTCCACGCTAAGCTAGCCCAACTTTCTACTTTGTGAAAAAAATTGAGACTGAAAGAGCTATGAAAAAGCCTCCAAGTAATCCAATGTATCCCAAACTGCGTGACGCCATGCATTATGCTTCATTTATATATAAGCCTTTACTCAAGGAGCACCAATGATCAGTTGAGAAAGATCATTATAACTGGCGGATCAACTTTACATGTGCATACTAAATCGAAATATCCCAAACTCCATTATGCCATGCATTATGCTTTGCTCAAGGAGCACCAATGATTGTCTTAGAAAGATCATTTTAACTCACCTACCAACTTGACATGTCCGCACTAAATCATCCGTAACTTTTGATTTAGAGTTTAGAGTGACACAAATCCAACGCCCAAGTAAGGCTAACTCAAATTTCTATAATGTGACAAATATTATGAACAAAATAGCAACAACAAAGCCTCCAAGTAATCGAATCTATCCTAAGCTTCGTGATGCCATGCATTGTGCTTCATTGATACGCCTTTGCTCAATGAGCACCAATGATAAGTTTAGAATGATCATTTTAACTACATGATCAACTTGACATGTCTACACTAAATCCGGCTTAACTTTTGATTTAGAGCTCAAAATGACATGAATCCAACATTCACGTTAAGCTAGCTCAATTTTCCATATTGTGATAACATTTCAGACAAAAAGAGCTAACAAAGCGTCAAAGTAATGCAATCTATTCAAACTGCGTGATTTCATACATTATACTTTATTTGTAAACCTTTGCATCAATGCTCAGTTTATAATGACCAATTTCACTAGCTGATAATTTTGACATGTCTGCACTAAATCATCCGTAACTTTTGATTTAGAGTTCAGAATGACACTAATCCAACGCCCACGTTAAGCTATCTCAATATTCTATATTGCGACCAAATTTAGCACCGAAATAGCTACGACAAATTCTCCAAGTAATCTAATCTATCCCAAACTGCGTGATGCCATGTATTATGCTTCATTTGTAAACCATTGCTCAATGAGCACCAATGATAGTTTAGAATGATCATTTTAACTAGCTGATCAACTTGACATGTCCGCACTAAATAGTCTTTAACATTTGAATTAGAGTTCAAAATGATATTAATCCAACGCCCATGTTAATCTAGCTCAAAGTGGTACGACAAAGCCTCCAAATATTCCAATGTATCCGATACTGCGTGGTGCCATGCATTATGCTTCATTTATAAGCCATTACTCAAGGAGAACCAATGATCAGTTTAGATTGATTTGAACTGGTTGATCAACCAGACTTGTCCGCACTAAATCTTCTGTAACTTTTGATTTAGAGTTCAAAATGACACGAATCCAACGCACACGTTAAGCTACCCAATTTTCTATATTGTGATAGGCTACGACAAAGCCTCCAAGTAATCCAATCTATCCCAAAATGCGTGATGCAATGCTTTATGCTTGATTTATGCGTTACTGAATGAGCAGCAATGATCAATTTTGAATGATCAGTTTTGAATGATCACTTTTACTTGCCGATCAATTTGGCATGTTCACACTAAATCGTCTGTAACTTTTGATTTAGAGTTCAGAATGACACGAATCCAACATCCACGTTAAGCTAGCTCAAAATTCTATGATGTGACAAAAATTAGGACCGAACTAACTACAACAAAGCCTTCTAATAATCCAATCTATCCCAAACTGTGTGATGACATGCATTAGGCTGATTTGTAAACCTTTACTCAATGAGCACCAATTATCAGTTTAGAATGATCATTTTAACTAGATGATCAACTTCAAAAGTCCGCACTAAATAATCTCTAACATTTGATTTAGAGCTCAAAATGATATGAAACCAACGCCCACGTTAATTTAGTTCAATTTTCAATATTGTGACAACATTTGAGATTGAAATAGCTACAAAAAAGCCTAAAAGTAATCCAATCTATCCCAAACTGCGTGATGCCATATATTATGCTCTATTTGTAAACTTTTGCGCAATGAGCACCAATGATCAGTTTAGAATGATCATTTTAACTAGATGATCAACTTCAAAAGTCCGCACTAAATAATATTTAACATTTGATTTAGAGCTGAAAATGATATGAATCCAACAAACACGTTAATTTAGTTCAATTTTGAATATTTTGACAACATTTGAGACTGAAATACCTACGACAAAGCCTCCAAGTAATCCAATCTATCCTAAATTGTGTGATGCCATACATTATGCTCCATTTGTAAACTTTTGCTCAATGAGCACCAATGATCAGTTTAGAATGATCATTTTAACTAGTTGATCAACTTTACATGTCTGTACGACATCGTCTTTAACGTTATATTTAGAGCTCAATCAAACATGAATCCAATGCCCACGTTATTATAGCTCAATTTTCAATATTGTGACAACATTTCACACTGAAAGTGCTTTGAAAAAGCCTCTAAGTAATCCAATGTGTCCCAAATTTCGTGATGCCATGCATTATGCTATAGTTATAAGCATTTACTCAAGGAGCACAAATGATTACTTTAGAATGATCATTTTAACTGCCTGATCAACATGAGATTTCCTCACTAAATCGTAAGTAACTTTTGATTTAGATTTCTAAATGACATGAATCGAATACCCACGTTAAGCTACCTCTATCTTCTATATTGTGATTAAATTTAAGACCAAAATAGCAACGACAAAGCCTCCAAGTAATCTAATCTATCCCAAACTGCATGATGCCACACATTATGCTTCATTTGTAAACCTTTGCTCATTGAGCACCAATGTTCAGTTTAGAATGATCAATTTAACTAGCTGATAAACTTGACATATCTGCGTGATGCCATGCATTATACTTCATTTGTAAACATTTGCTCAATGAGCACCAATTATCTGTTTATAATGATCAATTTAACTAGCTGATAAACTTTACATTTCTGCCCTAAATCGTCCGTAACTTTTGAGTTAGAGTTTACAATTACACGAATCCAACGCCCACGTTAACCTAGCTCAGTATTCTATACTGTGCCAAAATTTCAATCGGAAATAGCTACAAAAAAGCCTCCAAGTAATCCAATGTATCCCAAACTACGTGATGCCATGCGTTACGCTTCATTTATACACTTTAACTCAAAGAGGACCAATGATCAGTTTCGAATGATCATTTTAACTATCTGATAAACTTGACATGTCCACAGTAAATCGTCTTTAACTTTTGATTTAGATATCAAAATGAAACTAAACCATTGCCCACGTTAAGCTAGCTCAATTTTCCATATTGTGACCATATTTGAGACTTTAAGAGCTACAACAAATTATCCCAAACTTGGTTATGCCATGCATTATGGTTCATTTATAAACCTTTAATCAAGGAGCACAAATTATCAGTTTTTAGAATGATCATTTTAACTGACTGATAAACTTGACATGTCCACGCTAAATTGTGCCTAACTTTTAATTTAAAATTCATAATGACACGAATCCAACACCCACATTAAGCTAGCTCAATTTTTGATATTGTGATCAATATTAAGACCAAAATAGCTATGACAAAGCCTCTAAGTAATCGAATCTATCCCAAACTGCGTGATGCCATGCATTATGCCTCATTTGTAAGCCTTTTCTTAAGGATCAACAATGATAATCTTAGAAAGATCATTTTAACTGGCCGACAAACTTGACATATCTGCACTAAATCGTCCGTAACCTTTGATTTATAGTTCAGAATGACAGGAATCCAACACCCACGTTAAGATAGCTCAAGTTTCTATGTTAAAAGAAAAAATTAAGAACGAAATAGCAACGACAAAGCCTCCAAGTAATCCATTGTATCCAAAACTACGTGATGCCATGCGTTACATTTCATTTATACGCTTTAACTCAATGAGGACCAATGATCAGTTTAGAATGATTATTTTAATTAGTTGATTAACTTGAAATGTCCACAGTAAATTGTCTTTAACTTTTGATTTAGAGCTCAAAATGACACAAATCCACCGCCCACATTAAGCTAGCTCAAATTTCCATATTGTGACATCATCTGAGACTAGAGGAGGTATCAGAAAGCCTTTAACTAATCCAATGTATCCCAAACTTGGTGATGCCATGCACTACGGTTCATTTATAACCCTTTACTCAAGGAGCACCAAATATTAGTTTAGAATGATCTTTTTAACTGACCGATAAACTTGACATGTACACGCTCAATCGTCCCTAACTTTTAATTTAGAGTTCATAATGACACGAATCCAACGCCCACGTTAAGCTAGTTCAATTTTCAATATTGTGACCAATATTAAGACCGAAATAGCTATGACAAAGCCTCTAAGTAATCGAATCTATCAAAAACTGCGTAATGCCATACATTATGCTTCATTTGTAAGCCTTTTCTCAAGGAGCACCAATGATCGTCTTAGAAATATCATTTTAACTGGTCGACCAACTTGACATGTACGCACTAAATCGTCCGTAACTTTTGATTTATATTTTAGAATGACACGAATCCAACGCCAACCTCAAGCTAGCTCAATTTTCTATGTTACAAAAAAATTTAAGACCGAAATAGCTATGAAAAAGCCTCCAAATAATCGAATCTATCCGAAATTGCGTTATGCTATACATTGTGCTTCATTTGTAATCCTTTTCTCAATGAGCACAGATGATCAGTTTAGAATGATCATTTTAACTAGCCGACCAAGTTGTTATGTCTACACTAAATCGTCCGTAATTTTTGATTTAGAGTTTAGAGTGACATGAATCCAACGCCCAAGTAAGGCTAGCTCAAATTCCTATATTGTAACAAAAAATAAGAACGAAATAGCAATGACAAAGCTTCCAAGTAATCGCATCTATCCTAAGCTTCGCAATGCCATGCATTGTGCTTTGTTTTAACGCCTTTGCTCAATGAGCACCAATGATCAGTTTATAATGATAATTTTAACTACCTGATCAACTTGACATGTCCACACTAAATTGTCTTTAACTTTTGATGTAGAGCTCAAAATGACATGAATCAAAAACCCACGTTAAGCTAGCTCAAGTTTCCATACTGTGACAACATTTCAGACTGAAAGAGCTAAACAAAGCCTCAAAGTAATGCAATCTATCCGAAACTGCGTGATGTCATGCATTATGCTTCATTTACAAGCCTTTACTGAAGGGGCATTAATGATCAGTTTAGAATGATCACTTTAACGGGCCGATCAAGTTGACATGTCCACACTATATCGTGCGTAATTTTTGATTTAGAGTTCCGAATGAAACGAACCCAACCCCCACGTTAAGCTAGCTCAATATTTTGTATTGTGACAAAATTTAAGATCAAGATAACTACGACAAAGCCTTGAATAAATCTAGTCTATCCCAAATTGTGTGATGCCGTGAATCAACGAGCACCGGTGATCAGTTTAGAATGATCATTTAAATAGCTGATAAACTTGACATTTCCACACTAAATTGTCTTCAACTTTTGATTTAGAGCTCAAAATGACACTAATCCACCGCCCACGTTAAGCTAGCTCAATTTTTGATATTGTGACAACATTTGAGACTTAAAGAGCAACGACAAAGCCTCCAAGTAATCCAATGTATCCCAAACTACGTGATGCCATGCGTTACACTTCATTTATACGCTTTAACTCAATGAGGACCAATGATCAGCTAAGAATGATCATTTTAATTAGTTGATCAACTTGAAATGTCCGCAGCAAATCGTCTTTAACTTTTGATTTAGAGCTCAAAATGAAACAAATCCACCGCCCACATTAAGCTAGCTCAATTTTCCATATTGTGACATCATCTAAGACTAGAGGAGGTATCAGAAAGCCTTTAACTAATCCATTGTATCCCAAACATGGTGATGCCATGCACTATGGTTCATTTATAAGCCTTTACTCAAGGAGCACCAATTATCAGTTTAGAATGATCTTTTTAACTGACCGATAAACTTGACATGTACACGCTCAATCGTCCCTAACTTTTAATTTAGAGTTCATAATGACACGAATCCAACGCCCACGTTAAGCTAGCTCAATTTTCTATATTGTGACCAATATTAAGACCAAAATAGCTATGAAAAAGCCTCTAAGTAATCGAATCTATCAAAAACTGCGTAATGCCATACATTATGCTTCATTTGTAAGCCTTTTCTCAAGGAGCACCAATGATCGTCTTAGAAATATCATTTTTACTAGTCGACCAACTTGACATGTACGCACTAAATCGTCCGTAACTTTTGATTTATATTTCAGAATGACACGAATCCAACGCCAACCTCAAGATAGCTCAATTTTCTATGTTACAAAAAATTTAAGACTGAAATAGCTACGAAAAGGCCTCCAAGTAATCGAATCTATCCAAAATTGCGTTATGCTGTACATTGTGCTTCATTTGTAATCCTTTTCTCAATGAGCACAGATGATCAGTTTAGAATGATCATTTTAACTACCCGACCAAGTTGTTATGTCCGCACTAAATCGTCCGTAATTTTTGATTTAGAGTTTAGAGTGACATGAATCCAACGCCCAAGAAAGGCTAGCTCAAATTCCTATATTGTAACAAAAAATAAGAACAAAATAGCAACGACAAAGCTTCCAAGTAATCGCATCTATCCTAAGCTTTGCAATGCCATCCATTGTGCTTCATTTTAACGCATTTGCTCAATGAGCACCAATGATCAGTTTATAATGATAATTTTAACTACCTGATCACCTTGACATGTCCACACTAAATTGTCTTTAACTTTTGATTTAGAGCTCAAAAGGACATGAATCAAAAACCCACGTTAAGCTAGCTCAATTTTCCATACTGGGACAACATTTCAGACTGAAAGAGCTAAACAAAGCCTCAAAGTAATGCAATCTATCCGAAACTGCGTGATGTCATGCATTATGCTTCATTTACAAGCCTTTACTGAAGGGGCATTAATGATCAGTTTAGAATGATCACTTTAACGGGCCGATCAAGTTGACATGTCCACACTATATCGTGCGTAATTTTTTATTTAGAGTTCCGAATGAAACGAACCCAACCCCCACGTTAAGCTAGCTCAATATTTTGTATTGTGACAAAATTTAAGATCAAGATAATTACGACAAAGCCTTGAATAAATCCAATCTATCCCAAATTGTGTGATGCCGTGAATCAATGAGCACCGGTGATCAGTTTAGAATGATCATTTAAATAGCTGATAAACTTGACATGTCCACAATAAATTGTCTTTAACTTTTGATTTAGAGCTCAAAATGACACTAATCCACCGCCCACATTAAGCTAGCTCTATTTTCGATATTGTGACAACATTTGAGACTTAAAGAGCTATGAAAAAGCCTCCAAGTAATCCAATGTATCCCACACTACGTGATGCAATGCAATACGCTTCATTTATAAGTCTTTACTGAATGACCACCAATGATTAATTTAGAATGATCATTTTTAACAGGCCGATCAACTTGACATGTACGCACTAATTTGTCTGTAACTTTTGATTTAGAATTCAGATGACACGAATATAACACCCACTTTAAGGTAGGTCAAGTTTCTATATTGTGAAAACATTTAGAGTGAAAGAGTTACCACAAATCCTTCAAGTATTGCAATGAATCTGAAATGCATTGTGCTTCATTTATAAGCCTTTACTCAATGAGCAGAAATGATTACTTTAGAATGATCATTTTAACTGGCCAATCAACGTGACATATCCACACTAAATCATCCATAACTTTTGATATATAGTTCAGAATGACAAGAATCCAATGCCCACATTAAGCTAGCTCAATTTTATATATTGTGACAATATTTGAGACTAAAACAGCTATCACAAAGCCTTCAAGTAATACAATCTATCCTAAATTGTGTGATGTCATGTATTATGCTTCATTTATAACCTTTAACCAAGTAGCACTAATGATCAGTTTAGAATGATTAGTTTAGAATGATCACTTTAACTGGCCAATCAACTTGACATGTACATACTAAATCATCCGTAATTTTTTTATTTGGAGTTCAGAATGACACGAATACAATGCCAATGTTGAGCTAGCTAAATATTCTATATTATGATAAAATTTAAGACCAAAATAGCTACGACAAAGTCTCCAAGTAATCCAATCTATCCCAAATTGTGTGATGCCATGAATTATTCCTCATTTATACACCTTTACTCAATGAGCACCAATAATCAGTTCAGAATGATCATTTAAATAACTTATCAACTTGACATGTACGCACTAAATCGTCTTTAACTTTTGATTTAGAGCGAAAAATAACACTAATCAACCGCACACATTAAGCTAGCAAAATCTTCCATATTGTGACAACATTTGAGACTTAAAGAGCTACGACAAAGCCTCCAAGTAATCCAATGTATCTCAAACTACGTGACGCAATGCATTATGATTCATTTATAAGTCTTTACCCAATGAGCACCAGTGATCAATTTAGAATGATCATTTTAACTGGCCGACTACTTGACATTTAAGTACTAAATCGTTTGTAACTTTTGCCCACGTTAAGGTAGCTCAACTTTCTATATTGTGAAAACATTTGAGACTGAAAGAGTTACCCCCAAGCCTTCAAGTAATCCAATGTATCCAAAAATGCGTGATGCCATGCATTATGTTTCATTTATAAGCCTTTACTCAATGAGCAACAATGATAAGTTTGGAATGATCATTTTAACTAGCTGATCAACTTGATATGTCCACACTAAGTCGTCCTTAACTTTTGATTTAGAGTTTAGAATGACACAAATTCAATGCCCACGTTAATTTAACTCAATTTTCTATATCGTGACAAAATTTAAGACCAAAATAGCTATGACAAAGCCTCCAAGTAATCGAATCTATCCCAAACTGCGTGATGCCATGCATTATGCTTTGTTTGTAAATCTTTGCTCAACAATGTGCAACAATGGTCATCTTAGAAAGATCAATTTGTTTGGCCGATCAATTTGACATGTATGCACTACATCATCCGTAACTTTGGATTTAGAGTTCAGAATGACACGAATCAACGCCAACGTTAAGCTAGTTCAATCTTATATATTGTTACAACATTTGAGATTGAAACAACTACCACAAAGCCTTTGAGTAATCCAATCTATCCTAAACTTCATGATGCCATGCATTATTCTTCATTTGTAAACCTTTGCTCATTAAGCACCAACGATCATCTTAGAAAGATTAATTTAACTAGGTGATCAACTTGACATGTCTAAACTAAAAAATCTATAACTTTTGATTTAGAGTTTGGGATGACACGAATCCAACGCCTACGTTAACCTAGCTCAATTTTCTATATTGTGACAACATTTGACACTAAAACAGCTAACATCAAGCCTTCAAGTAATCCAATCTATCCTCAACGGCATGATGCCATGCATTAGGCTTCATTTATTAGCCTTTAATCAAGTAGCACTAATTATCAGTTTAGAATGATCAGTTTAAAATGATCAAATTAACTAGCCGATAAAATTAACATGTCCACACTAAATCGTCTGTAACCTTTGATTTAGAGTTAAGAATGACATGAACCCAACACCCACGTTAAGGTATATCAATTTTCCATATTGTAACACCATTTGAGATTGAAAGAGCTAGGAACAACACTCCAAGTAAACCATTCTATCCCGAATTGTGTAATGCCATGAATTATGCCTCATTTAAACGGCTTTACTCAATAAGAACCAATGATCAATTTAGAATGATCATATAAATAGTTGATCAACTAGACATGTACGCACTAAATTGTGCTTAACTTTTGATTTAGAGCTCAAAATGACACTAATCCAACACCCACATTAAGCTAGCTCAATTTTCCATATCGTGACATCATTTGAGACTGAAAGAGCTACGACAAATCCTCCAACTAGTCCAATGTATCCCAAACTGCATGATGTAGTGCATTACGCTTCATTTATAAGTCTTTACTCAATGAGCACCAGCGATTAATTTAGAATTATCATTTTTACTGGCTGATCAACTTCACATGAACGCACTAAATCGTCTGTCAATTTTGATTTAGATTTCAGAATGACAGGAATCCAACGGCCACGTTAAGTTAGCTCAACTTTCTATGTTGTGACAACATTTGAGACTGAAAGAGTTGCCCCAAAGAGTTACCAATGTATCGGAAAGTGCGTGATGCCATGCATTATGCTTCATTTATCGGTGGTTTTACTCAAGGAGCACCAATGATCAGTTTAGCATGATCATTTAACTGGCCGATCAACTTGACATGTCCACACTAAATCGTCTGTACCTTTTGATTTAGAGCTCTGAATGACACGAATCCAATGCCCACGTTAAGCTAGCTCATTTTTCTATACTGTGACAAATTTTAAGACCGAAATGGCTATGACAAAGCCTCCAACTAATCGAATTTATCCATCCCAAACTGCATGATGACGTGCATTATGTTTCATTCGAATCTATCCCAATCTAGGTAATTTCTAAATCTTTTTTTTTTTTATTTTTTATATAAATTATAAATAAATAATTTAAATTTACAATTAAATATTTGTAATTAATTAGGTTTGACCGGGACAAAAGGGCAATAACCCATCAAATTTCAAAAATTTTAAAAAATAAATTTGACGGCCCCTACTACAGTTGGACGGTCGTACCAGTGGAACACCAAAAAAATTATTTCATCGAATTTTGCGGTAAGTAAATTTGTTTTTCTTAAAAAATTTTATTTAATAAATATTTAATAATTACTAAAACTAATAATATATTATAAAATTCGAAACAGTCGTACACATGGGATCCTATGGTCACTCCGGTGGTACGGAAGTAGTTTGAGTCCATCTATGTAAGATGGATGAAAGGAATGGTGAGCACGGTTCATACAACCGGCAAACATCCCAGGTGGATTTCACCGAATCTGTACAAAACAATGACATACTACTGGGGAACAGAAAAGTCAAACGAGAGAAGTAGCAAATCCTCAAATAACCACAACTCCGCTTGGGATGGCCTTGGTCCGCACAAGCATTTGCCGGGCCAAAAATCCTACATCCAGATCAAATAGGAAATGGTAAGTATTTTAAAATACTTTAATTAAAATATAAATTTAATTGTTATTTATTACTAATTTATTTCAAAATATGTTTAAAAAAATAATGTGGGAAGACCGGTCTCAATTGGTGAGGTTTTTATAAAGACTCACACTCGGCCGGATTGTTCATATGTGGATTTCAAAGCTAAAAAAGTCTTTGAAACATACGAACGAAACATCCAAGAAAAGATAGCTATCGTGGAGGTCGATGCAATAGAAACGTCCGACGGTGCTTCCCCGCAAATTGAACTGATACTAGAAGGGAAGAATGAGATCTTCATTCAAGTAAAATTTTTTTTATGTTTTTTTAAATCTACACTAAGTTCAATATAATTTTTCTAATTGTTTTTTTGTAGTTTTCTAATTTCATTCTAATAATTATTCTAAGTTTTTGTAGTCTTCGGTTGCGGATGACCGAGACCGTTTTCACGGACTCGGTAGGCTGAACCGCATGCACGGGTCGGATAGGCGTAGTGGCTTGCAATCCACTTCCATCGACTACATTGCTCTTCAGGAAAAACTTTTAGCCGGGCACCGCCGAATCGAAGAACACAACGCAATCAACATGCGTATTGAAGAACAAAACGTGCAGAATTTAGAAGCGAATTAGAAGATGCAGAAAGTACAAAAAGAAAACCAAAGGACAATTAACAACTTGGAGATGTTCGTCGGGTATTTCCAATGGACGGATCCCGCATTCGACTCTTTTATGCGGTATAACGATGGCCTAGATGAGCTTTCGCTCAACCAGCATTTTCGCCATCGGATTTTCAATTCTCGCCGCTGGACAATTAGATTTTTTTTGTAATTTGAATTTTATTAAATAATTTTTTATAATTTCTTTTTATTTTATGAAATATTTAATTGATACAATTTATTTATTATATAATTATAATAATATTTATAATCACAAAAAAATTTTATTTAAACAAAATATTTTAAAACTAATATTAAAAATTATTTTCATTATTAATTAATAATAATAATATTAATTAATTTTTTAAAAAATAATAATTAATTAAAATATTTTGAAATTAAAATTAAAAATTGTTAATCAAAATATGGTAAATTTTAATTTTATTTTCAAACTATTTTAATTAATTATTTCTTTTAAACCTAATTCGGTTGTACTTGCAAATCAGTCGCAAATTTGTCTCATTTTTTGTGACCAATTTGTTTTCTTGTAGTGGTGATGCCACACATTATGATTCTTAATAAGCTTTAACCAAATGAGCACCAATGATCAGTTTATAATGATCATTTTAACTGACCGATCAACTTGAGAATAAGCACTAAATCGTCTGTAACTTTTGATTCAGATCTTAGAATGACACGAATCCAACGCTCATATTAACCTAGCTCAGTTTTCTATATTGTGAAAAAATTTAAGACTGGAATAGCTATGATAAAGCCTCCACGTAATCCAATCTATCAAAAACTGCTTGATGCAATACATTATACTTCATTAATAAGCTTTTACTCAATGAGCACCAATGATCAGTTTAAAATGAATATTTTAACTCGCCGGTGAACTTGACATGTCCGCACTAAATCGTCTGCAACTTTTGATTGAGAGCTCAGAGTGCCACGAATCCAATGCCCACGTTAAGGTAGCTAAATATTCGATATTGGGACAAAATTTAAGACTGAAATAGCTACGACAAAGCATCTAAGTAATCTAAACTATCTCAAACTGCTTGTTTTCATGCATTATGCATCATTAATAAGCCTTTATTCAATGAGAACCAATGATAAGTTTAGAATGATCATTTAAATTCGCTGATCAACTTGACATGTTCGCACTAAATCATCTATAACTTTTGATTCAGAGATCTGAATGACACGAATCCAATGCTCACGTTAAGCTAGCTCAATATTCTATGTTGTAAAAAAGTTGAAGGCTAAAATATATACGACAAAGCCTCCAAGTAATGCAATCTATCGCAAAATGCTTGATGCCATGCATTATTCTTCATTTATAAGCTTTTACTCAGTGAGCACCAATGATAAGTTTAGAATGATCATTTTAACTCGCCAGTCAACTTGATATGTCCGCACGAAATCGTTCGTAACTTTTGATTCCGACCTGATAATGAAACTAATCCAATGCCCACATTAAGCTAGATCAATTTCCTATATTGTAACAAAATTTAAGACTTAAATAGTTACAACAAAATTTCAAAGTAATGGAATCTATCGAAAACTGCGTGATGCCACACATTATGCTTCATTCATAAGCCTTTACTTAATGAATACCACTGATCAGTTTAGAATGATCATTTTAACTAACCGATCAACTTGACATTTCGGCACTGACAAATCATCCATAAATTTTGATTCATAGCTCTGAATGACACGAATCCAACGCTCACGTTAACCTAGCTCAGTTTCTATATTGTGAAAAAATTTAAGATAGAAATACCTAGGACAAAGCCTCCAAATAATCCAATATATCCCGAACTCATGATGCCATTTATTGTGCTCATTTATTGGCCTTTACTCATGGATCACCCATGATCAGTTTAGAATGATCATTTTAACTATCGGTCAACTTGACATGTCCAAATAAAATTGTCCGTAACTTTTGATTCAGAGCTCAAAATGATACGAATCCAATCCCCACGTTAAGCTCGCTCAATTTTCTATACTGGGACAAAATTGAAGTCTAAAATAGCCACGACAAAGCCTCCAATCAATCGAATCTATTGCAAACTGCGTTATGCCACCCGTTATGCTTAATTAATAAGCATTTATTCAATGAGCGCCAATGATAAGTTTAGAATGATCATTTTAACTGAAAAATCAATTTGACATGTCCTCACTAAGTCGTCTGTAACTTTTGATTTAGATCTCAGAATGACACGAATCCAACGCTCATGTTAATCTAGTTCAATTTTTTATACTGTGAAAAAATGTAAGATTGAAATTGCTATGACAAAACCTCCAAATAATCCAATCTATCACAAACTGCTTGATGCCATGCATTATGCTTCATTAATAAACTTTTAATCAATTACACGGATGATCAGTTTACAATGATTATATTAACTCGCCGGTCAACTTGACATGTCTTCAGTAAATCTTCAGTAACTTTTGATTCAGAGCTCAGAATACCACGAATCCAATGCCCACGTTAAGTTAGCTAATTTTCGATATTGTGACAAAATTTAAGACTGAAATATCTACAACAAAGCCTCTAAGTAATCTAAACTATCGTAAACTGCGTGATGTCATGCAATATGCTTCATTAATAAACCTTTATTCAATGAACACTAATGATAAGTTTAGAATTATCATTTTAACTCGCTGATCTACTTGACATGCATGTCCGCACTAAATCATCTGTAACTTTTGATTCAAAGCTCAGAATGACATTAATCCAACGCTCATGTTAAGCTAGCTCAATTTTCTATATTGTGAAAAAATTGAAGTCGAAAATAGCCACGACAAACCCTCCATATAATCGAATTTATCGCAAACTGTGTGATGCCATGCATTATACTTCATTAATAAGGCTTAACCCAATGAGCACCAAAGTATTGAATGATCATTTTAACTCGCCGATCAATTTGACATGTCCACACTAACTCGTCCGTAACTTTTGATTCAATTATTAGAATGACACGAATCCAACGCTCATGTAAAGCTAGCTAATATTTCTATATCGTAAAAAATTGAAGACTAAAATAGCTACGATAAAACCTCCAATGAATCCAATTTATCGTAAAATGCTTGATGCCATGCAATATTCCTCATTAATAAGTAAATTTCAATATTGTGAAAAAATTTAAGACTTCAATAACTACGCAAAGCCTTCAAGTAATCGAAGCTATTGCAAATAGCGTGATGCCATGCATTATGCTTTATTTATAAGCCTTTACTCAATGAGCACCAATGATAAGTTTAGAATGATCATTTTTACTACCGATCAACTCGACATGTCTGCACTAAATCGTATGTAACTTTTGTTTCAGAACTCAAAATGGCACGAATCCAATGCTCACGTTAAGCTAGCTCAATTTTCTATATTTTGAAAAAAATTTAAGTCTGAAATAGCTACAACAAAGCATCCAAGTAATCTAACCTATCGAAAACTACTTGATGCCATAAATTTTGTTTCATTAATTAGGCTTTACCGAATGAGGACCAATGATAAGCTTAGAATGATCATTTTAACTCGCTGGTCAACTTGATATGTCCACACGAAATCGTCCGTAACTTTTGATTCCGAGCTCTGAATGATAGGAATCCAATGCCCATATTAAGCTACCTCAATTTTCTATAGAGTGACAAAATTTAAGACTGAAATTGCTACGAAAAAGATTCCAAGTAATCCAACGCCCACATTAAGCTAGCGCAATTTTCTATATTGTGACAAAATTTAAGACTAATATATCTAAAACAAAGCCTCCAAGTAATCCAATATATCGCAAACTACTTGATGCCATGAATTATGCTTCATTAATAAGCCTTTATCAATGAGCACCAATGATCAGTTTAGAATGATCATTTTAACTAGCCTGTCAACTTGACATATCCGCATGAAATCATCCGTAATTTTTGATTTAGAGCTCGGAATGACACGAATGCAACGCGCACGTTAAGCTAGTTAAATTTTCTATATTGTGACAAACTTTATGACTTAAATAGCTAAGACAAAGCCTCCAAGAAATCAAATCTATCGCTAACAGCGTGATGCCATTCATTATGTTTCATTAATAAGCCTTTACTCAATGAGCACCTGATCAGTTTAGAATGATCATTTTAAGTGACCGATCAACTTTACATATACGCACTAAATCTTCTGTAACTTTAGATTCTGAGCTCAGAATCACACGAATCTAATGCCCACGTTAAGCTAGCCCAGTTTTCCATACTGTTACAAAATTGAAGACTAAAATAGCTACAAAACAGCCTCCAAGTAATTGAATCTAGCGCAAACTGCGTGATGCCATGCATTATGCTTCATTAATAAGCCTTTACTCAAGGAGCACCAATGATCAGCTTAAAATGATCATTTTTACTACAGGTCAACTTGGCATGTCTGTACAGAATCGTCCGTAACTTTTGATTCAGAGCTCAGAATGACGAGACTCCAATGCCCATGTTAAGTTAGCTCAGTTTTCTATAGTGTGACAAAATTAAAGACTACAATAGCTACAACAAAAGTTTCCGAGCAATCCAATCTATCGCAAACTGCTTAATGCAATGCATTATGCTTCATTAATAAACATTTACTCAATGAGCACTAATGATCAGTTTAGATTGATCATTTTAACTAGCTGATCGCACAATCTTGCCATGTCCACACAAAATCGCCCGTAACTTTTGATTCGGAGCGCCGAATGACACGAATCCAACACCCACATTAAGGTTCAATTTTCTATATTGTGACAAAATTAAAGACTGAAATAAATACGAGAAAGCCTCCAAGTAATCCTATCTATCCCAAACTCGTGATGCCATGCATTATGCTTCATTTATAAGCCTTTACTCAAGGAGCACCAATGATTAGTTTAGAATGATCATTTGAACTACCGGTCAACTTGACAAGTGTGTACAAAATCGTCCGTAACTTTTGATTCAATGCTAAGAATGACATGAATCCAATGCCCACATTAAGCTAGCCTAATTTTCAATATTATGAAAAAATTGAAGACTAAAATAGCTACAAAAAAGCCTCCACGAAATCGAATATATTGCAAACTGCGTGTTGCCATGCATTTTGCTTCATTAATAAGCCTTTACTCAATAACCAGCAACGATCAGTTTAGAATGATCATTTTTAACTACCGGTCAACTTGACATGTCAGTACAAAATCGTCCGTAACTTTTCATTCAGGGCTCGGGACGACACGTATCGAATGCCCACGTTAAGGTAGCCCAATTTTCTATATAGTCGCAAAATTGAAGACTAAAATAGCTACGAAAAAGCCTACAAGTAATCGAATCTATCGCAAACTGCGTAATGCCAGGCATTATGCTTCATTAATAAGCCTTTACTCAATGAGCCCGAATGATCAGTTATAATGATCATTTTAACTCGCCGATCAACTTCACATGTCCGCACAAAATCATCCGTAACTTTTGATTCAGAGCTCCGAATGACACTGATGAGGACATCAGGTCGTACATCCAGCCAGGAGACCAGAGTGGCCGACCAGGAAGCTTGCCCAAGACAGCCGGGCCATTTGGCACGTCTGCCGGACCAAGCAGTACTGCCGGACGCTCGACCAATAGGACCAGACCGGTCAGCATTGCCGGCGGAGAGGCCCAAGCTTCCGGCACACTTGGTGGCGACGTGGATGACACCGCTGGTCCCCTTGGTGATGCCACCGACTCCGGCATCAACTTGGCCGGTCCTGAAGGCATTCCGGCCAGTACCTCGCACAATCCAGGACATGCACCTAGAGGAAGTCTCTACACCAGTGGTACCTCAAGGAGCAATGAAAAGAAGCAGAACAAGGGCACTCTTCCACAAATTCAACTTATGGGTCGACAAGCTCCTAGAGAAAGATCGACTAAGGACAATGGGCCAAAAGTGCAAGGAAGAGTCCAAAGGCTTCTCAAAAACACAAGGAACATCAGAGACTTGGGCTTTAGTGGCAAGAGAGGTCAGGGCCCAAAGATTCCTAACCCTACTCCAAGTCGAAGACTAGGAGCAAGGCGCGTGCATGCCACAAGGATGGCCACCTTCCATTTCTTGGCCGTGAGGTAAGTAAGGTAAGTTTTCAATAAGAATATTTGCCTCTTTCTGTTTTGGCAGGGTAGGATCTAGAATATTTACATTTATTGAGTTTAAGACATTTTAGGAATAGGTCCTTTTTTGATTATACACTTTTGTATCTTTTCCTTTGGTGCACTTTTGTAAATTTTCCTTTTCTTATTTGAGTCGACCCTAGAAGGTCAAGCTGTCGAGCATATTAATAAGGCTCCTTCAAGCATTGTAGTTTGACACCCTTTTTGATATTAATAAAGTGCAAATTTTCTCTCTACAAGTTTTTCTCTCAAGAAGCTTGTGCGCTTAGAACCTAGTTGAGACCAGCCCTCCTAGCTCTAAGTTTGTGATTTATCATGAGGTTCATCACCCCTCGTGTGGTTCACTTCACCCTTCCATCGAATACCAACCCAAAACCCCCTATCCAAGAAGTCTAAGGTCGAGTTTCTCACCTAACCTTCTCCAAACAGCCCACGTGCATATAAGCCTTGAATCGAGGCTTGTATCAGACACGAATCCAACGCCCACATTACGCTAGCTAAATTTTTTATATTGTGAAAAAATTTAGGACTTAAATAGCTACGCAAAGCCTCCAAGTAATTGAATCTATCGCAAATAGTGTGATGCCATGTATTATGCTTTATTTATAAGCCTTTAGTCAATGAGCATACTTGATCAGTTTAGAATGATCATTTTAACTGACCGATAAAATTGACATGTCCGCACTAAATAGTCTGTAACTTTAGATTCAGAGCTCAGAATGACACGAATCCAATGCTCACGTTAAGCTAGCTCAATTTTCAATATAGTCAAAAAATGTAAGACTGAAATACCTACGACAAGGCCTCCAAATAATCCAATCAATCCCAAACTCGTATGCCATTCATTGTGCCTATTTATAGTCCTTTAATCATGGAGCACCCATGATCAGTTTAGAATGATCATTTTAACTAACGGTCAACTTGACATGTACACACAAAATCGTCCGTAACTTTTGTTTCAGAGCGCAAAATTACACGAAACAACCCCCCACATTAAGGTTCAATTTTCTATCTTGTGTGACAAAATGAAAGACTGAAATAGATACGACAAAACCTCCAATTAATCCAATCTATCCCAAACTCGTGATGTCATGCATTATGCTTCATTTATAAGCCTTTACTCAATGAGCACCAATGATCAGTTTAGAATGATCATTTTAACTGACTGATCAACTTGATATATCCGCACTAAATCGTCTGTAACTTTTGGTTTAGAGCTCCGAATGACACGAATCCAATGCCCATGTTAAGCTAGCACAATTTTTTATATTGTGACAAAATTGAAGACTAAAATAGCTATGAAAAAGCCTCCAAGTAATCGAATCTAATGCATACTGCGTGATGCCATGCATTATGCTTCATTAATAAGCCTCAAGGAGCACCAATGATCAGTTTGAATGATCATTTTAACTACCGGTCAACTTGATATGTCTGTAAAAAATCGTACGTAACTTTTGATTTAGAGCTCAGAATGACAAGAATCCAATGTCCACATTAAGCAAGCTCAATTTTCTATTGTGTGACAAAATTTAAGACCGCAATAGCTATGACAAGGCTTCCGAGTAATCCATTCTATCGCAAACAGCTTGATGCCATGCATTATGCTTCATTAATAAGCCTTTACTCAATGAACACTAATGATCAGTTTAAAATGATCATTTTAACTAGTCGATCAGCTTGACATGTCCGCACAAAATTGTCCGTAACTTTTGATTCAGAGCGCAAAATGACAGGAATCCAACACCCACATTAAGGTTGCATTTTCTATATTGTGACCAAATTAAAGACCAAAATAGATATGGCAAAGCCTCCAAGAAAGCCAATCTATCACAAACTCGTGATTCCATGTATTATGCTTCATTTATAAGCCTTTACTCAAGGAGCACCAATGATCTGTTGAGAATGATCATTTTAACTACCGGTCAACTTGACATGTTCGTTCAAAATCATCCATAACTTTTGATTTAGAGCTCAAAATGACACGAATCCAATGCGCACGTTAAGGTAGCCCAATTTTCTATATTATGACAAAATGGAAGACTAAAATAGCTACGAAAAGGCCTCCATGTAATCGAATCTATCGCAAAATGCATGATGCCATGCATTATGCTTCATTAATAAGCCTTTACTCAAGGAGCAACAATGATCAGTTTAGATTGATCATTTTAACTACCAGTCAACTTGACATATCTGTACAAAATCGTCCGTCACTTTTGATTCAGAGCACGGAATGACACGAATCCGATGTCCACGTTAAGCTAACCCAATTTTCTATATAGTGACAAAATTGAAGACTAAAATAGCTAAAAAAGCCTCGAAGTAATCGAATGTATTGCAAACTCAATGATGTCAGACATTATGTTTCATTAATAAGCCTTTACTCAATGAGCACCAACGATCAATTAAGAATGATGATTTTAACTAACCGATCAACTTGACATGTCCACACTAAATCGTCTGTAACTTTTGAGTCATAGCTCATAATGGCACGAATCCAACGCTCACGTTAAGCGAGCTCAATTTTCTATATTGTAAAAAAATGTAAGACTGAATTTGCTACGACAAAGCCTCCAAGTAGTCGAATCTATCTCAAACTGCTTGATGTCATGCACTATGGTTCATTAATAAGCCTTTACTCAATGAGCACCAATGATGAGTTTAGAATGATCATTTAACTCGCCGTTCAACTTGACATGTCCGCACAAAATCTTCCGTAATTTTTGATTCGGAACTCCGAATGACACGAATCCAACACGCACATTAAGCTAGCTAAATTTTCTATATTGTGAAAAACTTTAAGACTTAAATCGCTACACAAAACCTCCAAGTAAACGAATCTATTGCAAACAGCATGATGCCATGCATTATACTTTATTTATAAGCCTTTACTCAATGAGCACCAATGATCAGTTTAGAATGATCATTTTAACTGACCGATCAACTTGACATTTCCTCACTAAATCATTTGTAACTTTTGATTCAGGACTTAGAATGACACGAATCAAACGCTCACGTTAAGCTACCTCAATTTTCTATATTGTGAAAAATTTAAGACTGAAATAGCTACGACAAAGCATCCAAGTAATCCAATCTATCGGAAACTGCTTAATACCATAAATTATGTTTCATTAATTAGCCTTTACTCAATGAGCACCAATGATAAGTTTAGAATGATCATTTTAACTCGCCGGTCAACTTGATATTTGCACGCAAAAACGTCCGTAACTTTTTATTTAGAGCCCTGAATGACACGAATTCAATGCCCACGATAAGCTCGCTCAATTTTCTATAGAGTGACAAAATTTAATACTAAAATAGCTACGACAAAGCCTCCAAGTAATCCAATCTATCGCAAAACTGCTTGATGCCATAAATTATGTTTCATTAATTAGCCTTTACTAAATGAGCACCAATGATAAGTTTAGAATGATCATTTTAACTCTCCGGTCAACTTGATATGTCCATCCAAAATCGTCCGTATCTTTTGATTCAGAGCTTAATATAACACAAATCCAATGCCCACATTTAACTAGCTTTATTTTTTATAGTGTAACCAAATTTAAGACTCAAATAGCTACGACAAAGCCTTTAAGTACTCGAATCTATCACAAACTGCTTGATGCCATACATTATGCTTCATCAATAAGCCTTTACTCAGTCAGTACCAATAATCAGTTTAGAATGATCATATTAACTCGCCGAACAACCTGACATGACGGAACAAAATTATCCGTAACTTTTGATTCAGAGCTCACAATGCTACGAATGCAACGCCCACATTAAGCTAGCTAAATTTTCTATATATTTACAAAATTTAAGACTAGATAGCTATGTAAAAGCCTCCAAGAAATCGAATCTGTCGCAAACAACATGATCCCATGCATTATGTTTCCTTAATAAGCCTTTACTCAATGATCACCAATGAACAGTTTAGAATGATCATTTTAACTGATCGATCAACTTGACATATCCGCACTAAATCGTTTGTAACTTTTGATTAAGAGATTAGAATGACACGAATCCAAAGATTACGTTAAGCTAGCTCAATTTTCTATATTATGAATAAATCTAAGCCTTAAGTAGCTACGACAAAGCTTCCAAGTAATCCAATCTATCGCAAACTGTTTGATGCCATGGATTATGCTTCATTAATAAGCCCTTATAAATGAGCACCAATGATCAGTTTAGAATGATTATTTTAACTAGCCGGTCAACTTGACATGTCTGCAAGATATCGGCCTTAACTTTTGATTCAGAGCTCAGAATGACACGAATCCAATGCCCACGTTAAACTATCTCAATTTTCTATAGTGTGACAAAATGTAAGACCGAAATAGCTACGACAAAGCCTCCAAGTAATCCAATCTATCCCAAACTCGTAATGTCATTCATTAGGCTTCAATTATAAACGTTTACTCAACGAGCACCAATGAGCAGTTTAGAATGATCATTTTAACTACCCGTCAACTTGACACGTCCACAAAAAAATTGTCTATAACCTTTGATTCAGGGCTATAAAGACACAAATCCAATGCCCATGTTAAGCTATCTCAATTTTCTGTATTGTGAATAAATTGAAGACTAAAATAGCTACAACAAAGCCTCCAAGTAATCGAATCTATTGCAAACTGCATGAGGCCACGCATTATGCTTCATTAATAAGCCTTTACCCAATTAGCAACAATGATCAGTTTAAAATGATCATTTAAATTTACCGATCAACCTGACATGTCCGCACTAAATCGTCTGTTTCTTTTGATTCAAAGGTTAAAATGACACGAATCCAGAGCTCATGTTAAGCTAGCTCAATTTTCTATATTGTGAAAAAAGTTTAAGACTCAATTAGCTACAACAAAGCCTCCAAGTAATTCAACCTGCTCGATGCCATGCATTATGCTTCATCAATAAGCTTTTACTCAATGTGGACCAATGTTCAGTTTAGAATGATTATTGTAACTCGCCGGTCAACTTGAAATGTCTACACTAAATCGCTTGTAACTTTTTATTCAAAGCTCAAAATGCCATGAATTCAATACCCACATTAAGCTAGCTGAATTTTCGATTTTGTAACAAAATTTAAGACTAAAATATCAAGGACAAAATCTCTAAGTAATCGAATCTATCGCAAACTGCTTGATGTCATGCACAATGCTTCATTAATAAGCCTTTAGTCAATGAGCAATAATGATAAGTTTAGAATAACATTTTAACTCGCCGATCAACTTTACATGATAGCAAAAAATCGTCCGTAACTTTTGATTCAGAGTTCAGAATAACACGAATCCAACTCCCACGTTAACCGAGCAAAAATTCCTATATTGTGACAAAATTAAAGACTTAAATAGCTACAAAAAAACATCCAAGTAATCGAATCTATCGCAATCAGCTAGATGACATGCATTATGCTTAATTAATAAGCCTTTACTCAATGAGCACTAATGATTAGTTTAGAATGATCATTTTAACTGGCCGATCAACTTGACATGTCCGCACTAAATCGTCTCTAACTTCTGAATCGGAGCTCAGAATGACACAAATCCAATGCTCATGTCAAGCTAGCTAAATTTTATATATAATAACAAAATTTAAGACTTAAATAGCTATGCCAAGCCTCCAAGTAATCGAATCTATCACAAACAACATGATGCCATGTATTATGCTTCATTTATAAGCCTTTACTCAATGAGTACCAATGATAAGTTTAGAATGATCATTTACTGACCGATAACCTTGACAAGCCCGCACTAAATTGTATGTAACTTTTGATTCAGAGCTAAGAACGTTGTGAATCTAACGCTCACATTAAACTAGCTCAATTTTCTATATTGTGTAAAAATTTAAAACTTAAATAGCTACGACAAAGCCTCCAAGTAATCCAATCTATCGTAAATTCCTTGATGCCATAAACTATTCTTCATTAATTAGACTTTGCTCAATGTGCACCAATGATAAGTTTAAAATGATCATTTTAACTACCCGGTCAACTTGACATGTCCGCACAAAATCGTCCGTAACTTTTGATTCAGAGCTCAAAGTGACACGAATCCAATGCCCACGTTAAACTAGCTCAATTTTTTGTAGTATGACGAAATTTAAGACAAAAATAGCTACATCAAAGCCTCCAAGTAATCCAATCTATCATAAACTGCTTGATTCTATGCATCATACTTCATTAATAAGCCTTTACTCAATGAGCACTAATGATCAGTTAGAACGATCATTTTAACTACCCGATCAGCTTGACATGTCCCCACAAAATCATCTGTAACTTTTAATTAAAAGGTCAGAATTACACTAATCCAATGCGCACATTAATCTATTTTAATTTTCTATATTGTGACAAAATTTATGACCGAAATAGCTACGACAAATGGTCCAAGTATTCCAATGTATTCCAAACTGCGTGATGTCATGTATTACTCTTCATTTATAAGCCTTTGCTCAAGGAGCACTAATGATCAGTTTAGAATGATCATTTGTACTACCCGTCAACATGACATGTCCGCACAAAATCTTCCATAATTTTTTATTTAGAGATCCGAATGACACGAATCCAATGCCCACGTTAAGCTAGCTCAGTTTTCTATATTGTGACAAAATTGAAGACTAAAATAGCTACACAAAAGCCTCCAAGTAATTGAATCTATCGTAAACTGTGTAATGGCACGCATTATGCTTCATTATTAACCCTTAACCCAATGGGCACCAATGATTGGTTTAGAATGATCATTTTAATTGACCAAACAACTTGACATGTCCGCACTAAATCATCTGTAACTTTTGATTAAGAGCTCATAATGACACGAATCCGGAGATCATGTTAGGATAGCTGAAAATTCTATATTGTGAAAACATTAAAACGAAATAGCTACAAAAAAGCCTCCAAAAAATCCAATCTATCGCAAACTGCTCGATGCCCTGCATTATGATTCATTAATAAGCTTTTATTCACTATGTACAATGATCAGTTTAGAATGATTATTTTAACTCGCCGGTCAACTTAACATGTGTGCACTAAATCGTCTGTAACTTTTGGTTCAGAGCTCAGAATGCCATGAATCCTATGGCCACATTAAGCTAGCTAAATGTTTGATATTGTGACAAAGTTTAAGACTGAAATAGCTACGAAAAAGTCTCTAGGTAATTGAATCTATCACAAACTGCTTGATTTCATGCACTAAGCTTCATTAATAAGCCTTTCATCAATGAGCACCAATGATAAGTTTAGAATAATCATTTTAACTCGCCGATCAACTTTACATGACCGCACAAAATTGTCCGTAACTTTTGATTCAGAATTAAGAATGACACGAATCCAACGCCCCCGTTAAGCCAGCTAAATTTCTTATATTTTGACAAAATTTAGGACTAAAATAGCTACGACAAAACCTCTAAGTAATTGAATCTATCGCAAATAGCGTGATGTCATGCATTATGCTTCATTAATAAGCATTTACTCAATGAGCACCAATGATCATTTTAAAATGATCATTTTAACTAACCGATCAACTAGACATGTCTGCACTAAATCGTCTCTAACTTTTGATTCGGAGCTAATAATGACACGAATCCAACGCTCATGTCAAGATAGCTCAATTTTCAAAAAACATTTAAGACTGAAATAGCTACAACAAAGCCTCCAAGTAATCCAATCTATCGCAAATTACTTGATTCCATGCCTTATGCTTCATTAATAATTTTTTACTCAATGCGCACCAATAATCAGTTTAAATGATTATTTTAACTCGCCGGTCAACTTGACATGTCCGCACTAAATCGTCTGTAACTTTTGATCCAGAGTTCAAAATGCCACGAATCCAATGCCCACGTTAAGCTAGCTAACTTTTTGGTATTGTGACAAAATTCAAGACTGAAATAGCTACGAAAAAACCTCAAAGTAATCGAATCGATTGCGAACTGCTTGATGTCATGCATTATGCTTCAATAATAAGCCTTTACTCAATGAGTACCAATGATCAGTTTGGAATGATCATTTTAACTGACCGATCAACTTGAAATGTTTGCACTAAATTGTCTCTAACTTTTGATTCAGAGATAAGAATGACACGAATCCCACGGTCACGTTAAGCTAGCTCAATTTTCTATATTGTGAAAAAATTTAAGACTAAAATAGCTACAACAAAGCCTACAAATAATCCAATCTATCGCAACTTGCTCTATGCCATAAATTGTGCTCGATTAAATAGCCTTTACTCAATGAACACCAATGATATGTTTAGAATGATCATTTTAACTCGCCAATCAACTTGACATGTCCTTACGAAATCGTCCGTAACATTAGATTAAGAGTTTAGAATGATACGAATCCAATGCACACGTTAAGCAATCTCAATTTTCTATAATATGACGAAATTTAAGACTAAAATAGCTACGACAAAGCCTCCTAGTAATCCAATCTATCGCAAACTGCTTGATGCCATGCATTATGCTTTATTAATAAGCCTTTACTCGATGAGCACTAATGATCAGTTAGAGTGATCATTTTAACTACCCGATTAGCTTGACATGTGCGCACAAAATCGTCAATAAATTTTGATTCAGAGGTCAGGGTGACACGAATCCAATGCCCACATTAAGCTAGTTTAATTTTCTATACTGTGAAAAAATTTAAGGTCAAATTAACTATGACAAAGCCTCCAAGTAATCCAATCTATCCCAAAATGCGTGATACCATGCATTATATTTCATTTATAAACCTTTACTCAAGGAGCACCAATGATCAGTTTAGAATACTCATTTTTAATATCGGTCAACATGACATGTCCGCACAATATCTTCCCTACTTTTTGATTCAGAGCTCCGAATGACATGAATCCAATGCCCACGTTAAGCTAACTCAATTTTCTATATTGTCACAAAATTGAAGACTAAAACAGCTACAACAAATCCTCCAATTAATCAAATCTATCGCAAACTTCGTGATGCCACACATTATGCTTCATTAACAAGCCTTAACCCAATGAGCACCAATGATCGGTTTAGAATGATCATTTTAATTAATTGATCAACTGGACATTTCCACACTAAATTGTCCGTATCTTTTGATTCAGAGCTCAGAATGACACGAGTCCAATGCTCATGTTAAGCTAGTTCAATATTCTATATTGTGAAAAAATTTATGACTTACATAGCTACAACAAATCCTCCAAGAAATCCAATCCATCGTAAACTGCTCGATGCCATGCATTCTTCTTCATTAATAAGCTTTTACTCGATGTGCACTAATGATCAATTTAGAATGATTATTTTAACTCGCCAGTCAACTTGACATGTCCGTACGAAATCGTCCGTAACATTAGATTAAGAGTTCAGAATGATACGAATCCAATGCACACGTTAAGCAAACTCAAGTTTCTATAGTGTGACGAAATTTAATACTAAAATAGCTACGACAAAGCCTCCTAGTAATCCAATCTATCGCAACCTGCTTGATGCCATGCATTATGCTTCATTAATAAGCCTTTACTCGATGAGCACTAATGATCAGTTAGAGTGATAATTTTAACTACCCGATTAGCTTGACATGTGCGCACAAAATCGTCAATAACTTTTGATCCAGAGGTCAGGGTGACACGAATCCAATGCCCACATTAAGCTAGTTTAATTTTCTATACTGTGAAAAAAATTTAAGGTCAAATTAACTACGACAAAGCCTCCAAGTAATCCAATCTATCCCAAAATGCGTGATGTCATGCATTATATTTCATTTATAAACCTTTACTCAAGGAGCACCAATGATCAGTTTAGAATACTCATTTTTAATATCGGTCAACATGACATGTCCGCACAATATCTTCCCTACTTTTTGATTCAGAGCTCCGAATGACACGAATCCAATGCCCACGTTAAGCTAACTCAATTTTCTATATTGTGACAAAATTGAAGACTAAAATAGCTACAACAAATCCTCCAATTAATCAAATCTATCGCAAACTTCGTGATGCCACACATTATGCTTCATTAACAAGCCTTAACCCAATGAGCACCAATGATCGGTTTAGAATGATCATTTTAATTAATTGATCAACTGGACATTTCCACACTAAATTGTCCGTATCTTTTGATTCAGAGCTCAAAATGACACGAGTCCAATGCTCATGTTAAGCTAGTTCAATATTCTATATTGTGAAAAAATTTATGACTTACATAGCTACAACAAATCCTCCAAGAAATCCAATCCATCGTAAACTGCTCGATGCCATGCATTCTTCTTCATTAATAAGCTTTTACTTGATGTGCACCAATGATCAATTTAGAATGATTATTTTAACTCGCCAGTCAACTTGGCATGTCCGCACTAAATCGTTCGTAACTTTTTATTCAAAGCTCAAAATGCTATGAATCCAATGCCCACGTTAAGCTAGCTAAATTTTTGATATTGTGACATAATTTAAGACTGAAATAGCTATGACAAAATTTCAATGTAATCGAATCTATCGCAACTGGTTGATGTCATGCACTATGCTTCATTAATACGCCTTTACTCAATGAGCACTAATGATCAGTCTAGAATGATCATTTTAACTACCGGTCAACCTGACATATCCACACAAAATTGTCTGTAACTTTTGATATAGAGCTCAGAATGACAAGAATCCAATGCCCATGTTAAGCTAGATAAATTTTCTATATTATGACAAAATTGAAGACTTAATTAGCTAGGACAATGCCTCCAAGTAATCAAATCTATCGCAAACTGCATGATGCCACGCATTATGCTTCATTAATAAGCATTTACCCAATGAGCACGAATGATTAGTTTAGAATGATCATTTTAACCGACCGACCAACTTAACATGCATGTACTAAATCATCTTTAACTTTTGATACAGAGCTTAGAATGACACGAATCCAACGCTCATGTCAAGCTAGCTCAATTCCATGCATTATGCTTCATTAATAAGCTTTTACTCAATGTGCACCAACTATCAGATTAGAATGATTATTTTAACTCCCGGTCAACTTGACATGTCCGCATTAAATCGTTTGTAACTTTTTATTCAGGTCTCAGAATGCCACAAATCCAATACCCACGTTAAGGTAACTAAATTTTCAATATTATGACAAAATGTAACGCTGAAATAGCTACAACAAAGCCTCCAAGTAATTGAATCTATCGCAAACTGCTTGATGTCATGCACTATGATTCATTAATAACCCTTTACTCAATGAGCACCAATGAGAAGTTTAGAATCATCATTTTAACTCGCCGATCAACATGTTATGTTTGAAAAAAATCGCTCATAACTTTGATTCAGAGCTTAGAATGACAAGATCCCAATGCCCATGTTAAGCTAGCTAAATTTTCTATATTGTAACAAAATTTAAGACTTAAATAGCTACGTGAAGCCTCCAAGTCATCGAAACTAACACAAACAGCGTGATGCCATGCATTATGCTTGATTTACAAGCCTTTATTGAATGATCACCAACGATCAGTTTAGAATCATCATTTTAACCGACCAATCAACTTGACATGTGTGCACTAAATCATATGTAACTTTTGATTTAGAGCTCAGAATGACACGAAATCAATGCTCATGTCAAGCTAGCACAATTTTCAATATTGTGAAAAACTTTATCACTGAAATAGCTACGAGAAATACTCCTAGTAATCCAATCTATCGCAACCTGCTTGATTCCATGCATTATGCTTCATTAATAAGCTTTTACTCAGTATGCACCAATGATCAATTTAGAATGATTATTTTAACTCTCCGGTCAACTTGACATGTCCGCACAAAATCGTCTCTAACTTTTCCTTCAGAGATCAGAATGCCACAAATCCAATGCCCATGTTAAGATAGATAAATTTTCGATATTGTGCAAATATTAAGACTGAAATGGCTACGACAAAGGCTCCAAGTAATCGAATCTATCGCAAAGAGCGTGATGTAATGCATTATACTTCATTTATAAGACTTTACTCAATGAGCACCAATGATCAGTTTAGAATGATAATTTGAACCGACTGATCAACTTCTCATGTCCGCACTAAATCTTCTGTAAGTTTTGATTCAAAGCTCAGAATGATACGAATCCAACGCTCACGTTAAGGTAGCTCACTTTTCTATATTGTGAAAAAATTTAAGCCTGAAATAGCTACGAGAAAGCCTCAAAATAATCCAATCTATCGCAAATTGTTTGATACCATAAATTATGCTTCATTAATTATCCTTTACTCAATGAGCACCAGTGATAAATTTAGAATCATCATTTTAACTCGCCAATCAACTTGTGACATCCAATGCCTACATTATGCTAGTTCAATCTTCTATATTGTGACAAAATTTAAGTCTAGAATAATTACGACAAAGCCTCCAAGTAATCGAATCTATCGCAAACTGCTTGATGCCATGCTCTATGCTTCATTAATAAGCCTTTATTCAATGAGCATCAATGACAAATTTAGAATGATCATTTTAACTTGCCGATAAACGTGACAAAATTTTCTAAGCCACGTTAAACTAGCTAAATTTTCTATATTGTAATAAAATTTAAGACTTATATAGCTACACAAAGCCTCCAAGTAATCGAATCTATCGTAGACAGCGTGATGCCATGCATTATGCTTCATTTATAAGCCTTTACTCAATGAGCACCAATGATCAGTTTAGAATGATTATTTTAACTGAACGAGCAACTTGACATGTCCACACTAAATCATTTGTAACTTTTGATTAAGAGCTCAGAATGACATGAATCAAATGTCCATGTTAAGCTAGCTCAATTCTTTATTTTGTGAAAACATTTAGGACTAAAATAGTTACGACAAACCCTCCAAGTAATCCAATCTATCCCAAACTGCTTTGATGCCATGCATTATGCTTCATTATTAAGCTTTTATTCAATGTGCACCAATGATCAGTTTAGAATGATTATTTTAACTTGTCGGTCAACTTGGCATGTACACACTAAATCGTCCGTAACTTTTCATTCAGAGCTCAGAATGCCAAGAATCCAATGCCCACTTTAAGGTAGCTATGTTTTTGATATTGTGACAAAATTTAAGCTTGAAATAGCTACGACAAAGCCTCCAAGTAATTGAATCTATCGCAAAGTGCTTGATGTCATGCACTATGCTTCATTAATAAGCCTTTATGCAATGTCCACCAATGATAATTTTAGAATGATCATTTAACTCGCCCATCAATTTGACATTTTCCGCACAAAATCGTCCGTAACTTTTAAATCAGAGCTCAAAATGACACGAGTCCAACCCCACGTTAAGCTATCTAAATTTTCTATATTGTAACAAAGTTTAAGACTTAAATAGCTACGCAAAGCCTCCAAGTAATCAAATCTATTGCAAA
>JAENJI010000013.1:24766542-24861012 GCA_018901935.1 Pugionium cornutum | reverse complement strand
GGCGAGTTAAAATGATCATTCTAAACTGATCATTGGTACTCATCGAGTAAATGCTTATAAATGAAGCAAGGCATGACATCACGCACTTTGTGATAGATTGGATTACTTGTACGCTTTGTCGTATCTATTACTATATATAATTTTGTCTCAGTATTGAAATTTTAACTAGCTTAACGTGGGCATTGGATTCGTGTCATTATGAGCTATAAATCAAAAGTTATGGACGATTTAGTGCAGACATGTCAAGTGGATTGGCGAGTTAAAATGATCATTTTAAACTGATCATTGGTACTCATTGAGTAAATGCTTATAAATGAAACATAAGGCATGACATCACGCAATTTTGGATAGATTTGATTACTTGTAGGACTTGGCGAAGCATATTTAGTCTTAAATTTTATCACAATATAGAAAATTCAGCTAACTTAACGTGGGCAATGGATTCGTGTCATTATGAGCTCCAAATCAAAAGTTACGGACGATTTAGTGCAGACATTTCAAATTGATTGGCCAGTTAAAATTATCAATCAAAACAGATCATTGGTGCTTATTGAGTAAAAGCTTATAAATGAAGCATAATGCATGGCATCACGCAGTTCATGATACATTGGATTATTTGGAGACTTTGTCGTCTCCATTTCTATCTCAAATTTCGTCAAAATATAATAAACTAAGCTATCATAACGTAACCATTGGATTCGTGTTATTCTCAACTCTAAATTAGAAATTATGGACGATTTAGTGGGGACATATAAAGTTGATCAGCCGTTAACATGATCATTCAAAACTAATCATTGGTGCTCATTGAGTAAAAGATTATAAACGAAGCATATTGCATGACATCACACAGTTTTGGATAGATTGGATTACTTGGACCCTTTGTCGTATCTATTACATTCTCAAAATTTGTCTCAATATTGAAATTTTAACTAGCTTAACGTGGGCATTGGATTCGTGTCATTCTGAGCTATAAATCAAAAGTTACCAACAATTTAGTGTAGACATGTCAAGTGGATCGGCGAGTTAAAATGATCATTCTAAACTGATCATTGGTACTCATCGAGTAAATGCTTATAAATGAAGCATAAAGCATGACATCACGTAGTTTGTGATAGATTGGATTACTTGGACCCTTTGTCGTATCTATTACATTCTCAACATTTGTCTCAATATTGAAATTTTAACTAGCTTAACGTGGGCATTGGATTCGTGTCATTATGAGCTATAAATCAAAAGTTATGGACGATTTAGTGCAGACATGTCAAGTGGATCGGTGAGTTAAAATGATCATTTTAAACTGATCATTGGTACTCATTGAGTAAATGCTTATAAATGAAACATAAGGCATGACATCACGCAATTTTGGATAGATTTGATTACTTGTACGCTTTGTCGTATCTATTTTTCTGTCAAAATTTTTCACAATAAAAAAAATGACCTAGCTTAATACGGGAATTGGATTCGTGATATTCTGAACTCTAATAGATAGTTACGGACGATTTATTGCGGACATGTCAAGTTGATTGCCTAGTTAACGTGATCATTCTAAACTGATCATTGGTGCTCATTGAGTAAAGGCTTATAAATAAAGCATTATGCATGGCATCACGCAGTTTTGGATAGATTGGATTACTTGAACACTTTTTCATATCTATTTCTATCTCAAATTTTGTCAAAATATAGTAAACTAAAGTAGCTTAACATGGGCATTGGATTTATGTCAAGCTGAGCTCTAAATCAAAAGTTACGGACGATTTAGTGCGGGCATGTCAAGTTGATCGGCCAGTTAAAGGGATCATCCTAAACTGATCATTGGTGAGCATTGAGTAAAGGCTTATCAATGAATCATAATGCATGACACCACGCAGTTCGGGATAGATTAACGTACTTGGGCGCTTTGTCGTATCTATTTCTGTTTCAAATTTTGCCAGTTGAAGTGATTATTCTAAACTGATCATTAGTGCTCATTGAGTAGAGCCATATAAATGAAACATAATGAATGGTATCACGCAGTTCGGGATAGATTGGATTACAAGGATGCTTTGTCGTATCTATTTTTGTCTCAAATTTTTGTCAAAATTTAGAAAATTGAGCTACCTTAATGTGGGCATTGGATTCGTGTCATTCCGAGCTATAAAATATAAGTTACTGACGATTTAGTGTGTTCATGTCAAGTTGATCGGCCAGTTATAGCTATCCTTCTAAACTGATCGTTGGTGCTCATTGAGTAAAGACTTATAACTGAAGCAAAATGAATGACATCATGTAGTTTTGGCTAGCTTGGATTACTTGAAAGCTTTTTCATATTTTCTGTCTCAAGTTTTGTGACAATATAGAAAATTTAGTTAGCTTAACGTGGGCATTTGATTTGTGTCACTATGATCTATAAATCAATAGTTATGGATGATTAAGCATAAACATGTGAAGTTGATCGCCCAGTTAAATTGATTATTCTAAACTTGGAGCACTTGTCGAAGCAATTTTTGTCTTCAATTATATCACAATATAAAACAATAAGCTAGCTTAACGTGGACATTGGATTCGTGTCATTCTGAGGTCTAAATCAAAAGTTACAAACGATTTAGTGCGGACATGTCAAGTTGATCAGTCAGTTAGAATGGTCATTTTTAACTGATCATTCGTACTCATTGAGTAAAGGCTTATAAATCAAGCATAATGCATGGCATCACGCGATTCGGGATAGATTGGATTATTTGGAATATTTTTCGTATCTGTTTCTGTCCCAAATATTTTCACAATATAGAAAACTGAGCTAGGTTAACGTGGCCATTGGATTTGTGTCATTCTGAGCTCTAAATCATAAGTTACGGACGATTTAGTGCGGACATGTCAAGTTGATCGGCCAGTTCAAGTAATCATTCTAAACTGATCATAGGTGCTCATTAAGTAAACACTTACAAACGAAGTATAAAGCATGGCATCACGTAGTTTGGGATAGATTGGATTACTCGGACGCTTTGTCGTATCTATTACTGTATCAAATTTTGTCTCAATATTGAAATTTTAACTAGCTTAACGTGGGCATTGGATTCGTGTTATTGTGAGCTATAAATCAAAAGTTATTGACGATTTAGTGCAGACATGCCAAGTGGAACGGCGAGTTAAAATGATCATTTTAAACTGATCATTGGTACTCATTGAGTAAATGCTTATAAATGAAACATAAGGCATGACATCACACAATTTTGGATAGATTTGATTACTTGGAGGACTTGGCGAAGCATATTTAGTCTTAAATTTTATTACAATATAGAAAATTAAGCTAGCTTAACGTGGGCAATGGATTCGTGTCATTATGAGCTCCAAATCAAAAGTTATGGACGATTTAGTGCAGACATTTCAAATTGATTGACCAGTTAAAATTATAAATCAAAACAGATCATTGGTGCTCATTGAGTAAAGGCTTAGAAATGAAGCATAATGCATGGCATCACGCAGTTTTGGTTAGATTGGATTACTTGAATGCTTTTTAGTATCTATTTTTGTCTCAAATTTTGTCACAATATAGAAAATTGTGCTAGCTTAACGTGGGTGTTGGATTCGTGTTATTTTGAGCATTAAATCAGAAGATACAGATGATTTAGTGCAGACATGTCAAGTTTAACGCCTAGTTAAAGTGATCATTTAAAATTGATCATTTGTGCTGATTGAATAAAGGCTTATAAAAGAAGCATAATGCATGGCATCATGCAGTTTTGCGTAGATCGGATTACTTGAACACTTTTTTGTATCTATTTATGTCTCAAATTTTGTCACAATATAGAAAATTGAGCTAGCTTAACGTGGGCATTGGACTCGTATTATTCTGAGATCTAAATAAAAAGTTACGGACGATTTTGGGCAGACATGTCAAGTTGATCGCCTACTTAAAGTGATCATTCTAAACTGTTTATTGGGGCTCATTGAGTAAAGGCTTATAAATGAAGCATAATGCATGACATCACGCAGTTTGGGAGAGATTGGATTACTTGGACGCTTTGTCGTATCTATTTTTCTGTCAAAATTTTTCACAATAAAAAAAATGACCTAGCTTAATACGGGAATTGGATTCGTGATATTCTGAACTCTAAATAGATAGTTACGGATGATTTATTGCGGACATGTCAAGTTGATTGCCTAGTTAACGTGATCATTCTAAACTGATCATTGGTGCTCATTGAGTAAGGGCTTATAAATGAAGCATTATGCATGGCATCACGCAGTTTTGGATAGATTCGATTACTTGAACACTTTTTCATATCTATTTCTATCTCAAATTTTGTCAAAATATAGTAAACTAAAGTATCTTAACGTGGGCATTGGATTTGTGTCATGCTGAACTCTAAATCAAAAGTTACGGACGATTTAGTGCGGGCATGTCAAGTTGATCAGCCAGTTAAAGGGATCATCCTAAACTGATCATTGGTGAGCATTGAGTAAAGGCTTATCAATGAATCATAATGCATGACACCACGCAGTTCGGGATAGAGTAACTTACTTGGGCGCTTTGTCGTATCTATTTCTGTTTCACATTTTGTCACATAATAGAAAATTGAGCTAGCTTAACATGGGCATTGGATTCATGTTATTCTCAGCTCTAAATCAGAAGTTACGGACAATTTAGTGCGAACATGTCAACTTGATCGGCCAGTTGAAGCGATTATTCTAAACTGATCATTAGTGCTCATTGAGTAGAGGCATATAAATGAAACATAATGAATGGTATCACGCAGTTCGGGATAGATTGGATTACATGGACGCTTTGTCATATCTATTTTTGTCTCAAATTGTGTCAAAATTTAGAAACTTGAGCTACCTTAGTGTGGGCATTGGATTCGTGTCATTCCGAGTTATAAAATATAAGTTACTGACGATTTAGTGTGTTCATGTCAAGTTGATCGGCCAGTTATAGCTATCCTTCCAAACTGATCGTTGGTGCTCATTGAGTAAAGACTTATAACTAAAGCAAAATGTATGGCATCATGTAGTTTTGGCCAGCTTGGATTACTTGAAAGCTTTTTCATATTTTCTGTCTCAAGTTTTGTGACAATATAGAAAATTTAGTTAGCTTAACGTGGGCATTTGATTTGTGTCACTATGAGCTATAAATCAATAGTTATGGATAATTTAGTACAAACATGTGAAGTTGATCGCCCAGTTAAATTGATTATTCTAAACTTGGAGGACTTGTCGAAGCAATTTTTGTCTTCAATTATATCACAATATAAAACAATTATCTAGCTTAACGTGGACATTGGATTCGTGTCATTCTGAGGTCTAAATCAAAAGTTACAAACGATTTAGTGTGGACATGTCAAGTTGATCAGTCAGTTAGAATGATCATTTTTAACTGATCATTCGTACTCATTGAGTAAAGGCTTATAAATGAAGCATAATGCATGGCATCACGCGGTTCGGGATAGATTGGATTATTTGGAATATTTTTTTGTATCTGTTTCTGTCCCAAATATTTTCACAATATAGAAAATTGAGCTCTAAATCATAAGTTACGGACGATTTAGTGCGGACATGTCAAGTTGATCGGCCAGTTCAAGTAATCATTCTAAACTGATCATAGGTGCTCATTAAGTAAACACTTACAAACGAAGTATAAAGCATGGCATCACGTAGTTTGGGATAGATTGAATTACTTGGACACTTTGTCCTATCTAGTTATGTCTCAAATTTTGTCACAATATAAAAGAGTGAGCTTGCTTAACATGGGCATTCGTATCATTCTGAGCTCTAAATCAAAACTTATAGACAATTTAGGGCGGACATGTCAAGTTGATCAGCAAGTTAGATTGAATTACTTGGACGCTTTATCGTATCTAGTTCCGTCTCAAATTTTCTCACAATATGAAAAGTTAAGCTAGCTTAACGTGGGCATTGGATTCGTGTTAGTTCGAGCTCTAAATAAAAACTTAGGGGCGGTTTAGTGCAGACATGTCAAGTTGATCGGCTAGTTAAAGTGATTATTCAAAACTGATTATTAGTGCTCATTGAGTAAAGTTTTATAAATGAAGCAAAATGCATGGCATCATGCAGTTTTAGCTAGCTTGGATTACTTGAACGCTTTTTCATGTTTATTTTTTTCCCAAATTTTGTCACAATATAGAAAATTGAGCTACCTTAACGTGGGAAATGGACTCGTGCTATCCTGAGCTCCAAATAAAAAAGTTACAGATGATTTAGTGCAGACAGGTCAAGTTGATCGCCTAGTTAAAGTGATCATTCTAAAGTGATCATTGGTGCTCATTAAGTATACGCTTATAAATGAAGCATAAAGCATGGGATCATGAAGTTTGGGATAAACTAGATTAGTTGGACGTTTTATCGTATCTAATTCTATCTTATACTTTGTCAAAATAAAAAAATTGAGCTAGCTTAACGTGGGCATTGGATTTGTGTCATTCTATAAAATATAAGTTATGGACGATTTAGTGCAGACATGTCAAGTTGATCACCCAGTTATAGTAATCAATCTAAACTGATCATTGGTGCTCATTAAGGAAACACTTATAAATGAAGCATAAAGCATGGCATACCGCAGTTTTGGGATAGATTAAATTACTTGGACTCTTTGTCGTATCTAGTTCTGTATTAAACGTTTTCACAATATAAAAGATTGAGCTAGCTTAACGTGGGCATTGGATTCGTGTCATTATGAGCTATGAATTAAAAGTTATGGACGATTTAGTACAGACATGTCAAATTGATCGGCCATCTAAATTGATCATTCTAAACTGATCATTGGTGTTTATTGAGTAAAAGCTTATAAATGAATCATAATGCATGGCATCACGCAGTTTTGGCTAGACTGGATTACTTGAACGCTTTTTCTTATCTGTTAATGTTTCAAATTTTTTCACAATATAGAAAATTTAGCTAGCTTAACGTGGGCATTAGATTCGTGTTATTCTGAGCTCTAAATTAAAAGTTACGTACGATTTAGTGCAGATATGTTAAGTTCATCGGCCAATTAAAGTGAACATTATAAACTGATCATTGGTGCTCATTGAGTAACAACTTATAAATGAAGCATAATGCATGACATCACGAAATTCGTGATAGATTGGGTTACTTGGACGCTTGGACTTATCTATTTATGTCTCAAATTTTGTCACAATATAGAAAACTGAGCTAGCTTAACGTTGGCATTGGATTCTTTTCATTCAGTGTGCGCATGTCAAGTTGATCGGCCAGTTAAAGTGATCATTCTAAACTGATCATTGGTGCTCATTAAGTAAATAATGCATAAATCATGGCATCACGCAGTTTGGGATAAATTGAACTACTTGGACTCTTTGTCGTATCTAGTTAGGTCTCAAATTGTTTCACAATATAAAACATTTAGCTAGCTTAACGTGGCCATTTGTTCGTGTCATCTTGAGCTCTAAATCAAAAGTTACGGACAATTTAGTGCGGACATGTCAAATTGATGGGCCTGTTACAGTGATCATTCTAAAGAGATAATTGGTGCTCATTGAGTAAATGCTTATAAATGAAGCAAATACATGGCATCACGCAATTTTGGCTAGCTTGGATTACTTTAACACTTTTTCGTATCTATTTCAATCAAAAATTTTGTCAGAATATAGAAAATTGAACTAGCTTAACGTGGTCATTGGATTCGTGTTATTCTTATCTCTAAATCAAAAGTTGCAGACGATTTAATGCTGACATGTCAAATCGATCGCCTAGTTAACATGATCATTCTAAACTGATCATTGGTGCTCATTAATTAAAGGCTAATAAATGAAGCAAAATGCATGGCATCACACACTTTTCGCTAGCTTGGATTACTTGAACGTTTTCCGAATCTATTTAAGCCTCAAATTTTGTCACAGCATAGAAAATTGAGCAAGCTTAACGTGGGCATTGGATTCATTTCATTATAAGCAGTAATTCAAAAGTTATGGGCGATTTAGTGAAGACATGTCAAGTTGATCGCCCAATTAAATTGATAATTCTAAACTGATAATTGGTAGCTCGTTAAGTAAATGCTTATAAATGACGCAAAATGCATGGCATCACGCAGTATTGGCTAGCTTGGACATTTTGTTGTATATGTTTGTCTCTCAAATTTTGTCACAATATAGAAAATTTAACTACATTAACGTGGACAATGGATTCGTGTAATTATGAGCTTTAAATCAAAAGTTATAGACGATTTAGTGCAAACATGTCAAGTTGATCGCCTAGTTAAATTGATCATTTTCAAATGATCATTGGTGCTCATTTAGTAAACGCTTATAAATGAAGCATAAAGCATGGGATCACGCAGTTTTGGCTAGGTTGGATTACTTGAAAGCTTTTTCGTATCTAGTTCTATCTGAAATTTTGTCACAATATAGAAAATTTAGCTAGCTTATCGTGGGAATTGGATTCGTGTCATTCTAAGCTCTAAATCAAAAGTTAGGGATGATTAAGTGCGGACATGTCAAGTTGATCGGGCAGTTAAACTTATCATTCTAAACTGATCATTGTTGCTCATTGAGTAAAGGCTTATAAATGAAGCAAAATGCATGGCATCATGCAATTTTGGCTAGCTTGGATTACTTGAACTCTCATTTGTATCTATTTCTGTCTCAAAATTTCTCACAATAAAGAAAATTGAGCTATATTAATGTGGGCATTGGATTCGTGTCATTATAAGCTACAAATAAAAAGTTATGGACGATTTAGTGCAGACATGTCCAGTTGAGCGCCCACTTAAAATGATCATTCTTAACTAATAATTGGTGCTCAATGAGTAATGGCTTATAAATGAAGCACAATGCAAAGCATCACGCAGTTCGGGATAGATTGGATTACTTGAACGCTTTGTCGTATCTATTTCCGTCTCAAAATTTGTTACAATATAGAAAATTGAACAAACGTAACATGGGCATTGGGTTCGTGTTTTTCTATCCTCTAAATCAAAAGTTACGGACGATTTAGTGCGGAAATGTCAAGTTTATCGGCCAGTTAAAGTAATCATTCTAAAGAAATCATTGGTGCTCATTGAGTAAAGGCTTATAAATGAAGTATAATGTATGGCATCACGAAATTTTGGCTATATTGGATTACTTGAACACCTTTTCGTATCTATTCCTATCTCAAATTTTGTCACAATATTGAAAATTGAGCTAGTTTAACGTGGGCATTGGATTCGTGTCAGTTTGAGCTCTAAATCATAAGTTACGGACGATTTAATGCGGACATGTCAAGTTGATCAGCCAGTTAAAGTGATCATTCAAAACTGATCCTTGGTCCTCATTGAGTAAAGGCTTATAAATGAAGCATAATGCATGGCATCACGCAGTTTTGGCTACCTTTGGATTACTTGAACGCTTTTTGTATCTGTTTGTGTCTCAAATTATGTCACAATATAGAAAATTGAGCAAGATTAACGTGAGCATTAGATTCGTGTCATTATAGTTATAAATCAAAAGTTATGCACGATTTAGTTCAGAAATGTCAAGTTGATCGCCCAATTAAATTGATTATTCTAAACTGATCACTGGTGTCATTGAGTAAAGGCTTATAAATGAAGTATAATGCATGGCATCACGTAGTTTTGGCTAGATTGGACTACTTTTTTGTATCTTTTTTGTCTCAAATTTAGTTAAAATATAGACAATTGAGTTAGCTTAACATAGGCATTGGATTCGTGTCATTTTGAGCTCTAAATCAAAAGTTACGGATATTTACTACGGACATGTAAAGTTGATCGGCCAGTTAAAGTGATCATTCTAAACTGATCATTGGTGCTGATTGAGTAAAGGCTTATAAATGAAGCATAATGCATGGTATAAGACAATTTTGGCTAGATTGGACTACTTGAACACAATTTCGTATCTATTTCTATCTCAAAATTTGTCACAATATTGAAAATTGAGCTAGCTTAACATGGGCATTGGATTCGTGTTAGTTTGAGCTCTAAATCATAAGTTATAGACGATTTAACGTGGACATGTCAAGTTGATCGCCCTGTTAAAGTGATCATATTAAACTGATCATTGGTCCACATTGAGTAAAGGCTTATAAATAAAATATAATTCATTGAATCACGCAGTTTGGAGATTGGATGACATGGACGCTTTGTCATATCTATATCTGACTCAAGGTTTGTCAAAATATAGAAAATTGAGCTAGTTTAACGTGGGCATTGGATTCGTGTTATTCTGAGCTCCAAACCAAAAGTTAGGAAGATTTAGTGCGGACATGTCAAGTTGATCGGCCAGTTAAAGAGATCATTCTAACCTAAACATTGGTGCTCATTGAGTAATGCCTTATAAATGAAGCAAATTGCATGGCATCACGCAGTTTTGGATAGCTTGGATTACTTGAACGTTTTTTTTTATATCTATTTGTGTCTCAAACTTTGTCACAGTATAGAAAATTGACCTAGCTTAGCGTGGGCATTGGATTCGTGTCATTATGAGCTATAAATCAAAAGTTATGAACGATTTAGTGAAAACATGTCAAGTTGATCGCCTAGTTAAATTGATCATTCTAAACTGATCATTGGTGCTCATTGCGTAAAGGCTTATAAATAAAGCATAATGCATGGCATCACGCAGTTTTGGCTAGATTGGATTACTTGAACGCTTTTTCGTATCTGTTTTTGTCTCAAATTTTGTCAAAATATAGACAATTGAGCTTGCTTACCGTGGGCATTGGATTCATGTCATTCTGAGTTCTAAATCAAAAGTTACGAACGATTTAGTGAGGACATGTCAAGTTGATCGGCCAGTTAAAGTGATCATTATAAACTGATCATTGGTGCTCATTGAGAAAAGGCTTATTAATAAAGCAAAATGCATTACTTCAAACAGTTCGGGATAGGTTGGATTAGATGGACGCTTTGTCATATCTATTTATGTCTCAAATTTTATCATAATATTGAAAATCCAGCTAGCTTAACATGGGCATTGGTTCGTGTCATTCCGAGCTCTAAATCAAAAGTTACGAACGATTTAGTGCGGACATTCAAGCTGATCGGCCAGTTCAAAATGATCATTCTAAACTGATCATTGGTGTTAATTTAGTAAAGGTTTATAAATGAAGCAAAATGCATGGCATCACACAGTTTTGGCTAGCTTGGATTACTTGAACGCTTTTTCGTATCTATTTCTATCTCAGATTTTTTCACAATATTGAAAATTGAGCTAGTTCATTGGATTCGTGTCATTACGAGCTATAAATGAAAAGAGTTATGAACAATTTAGTGCAGACATGTCAAGTTGATCACCCAATTAAATTTATCATTCTAAACTAATCATTGGTGCTCATTAAATAAAGGCTTATAAATGAAGCAAAATGCATGGCATCATGCAGATTTGGCTAGATTGGATTACTTGAATTCTTTTTCGTATCTATTTCTATCTCAAATTTTGTCACAATATTGAAAATTTAACTAACTTAACATGGGCATTTGATTCGTGTTATTCTATGCTGTTAATCAAAAGTCACGGACGATTTAGTGCGGACATGTCAAGTTGATCGGCTATTTAAAGTGATCATTCTAAACTGATCATTGTTGCTCATTGAGTAAAGGCTTATAAATGAAGCATAATGCACGGCATCAGGCATATTTGGCTAGATATGATTACTTGAACACTTTTTCGTATCTATTTCTTGTCTCAAATTTTGTCACAATATTGACAATTGAGCTAGCTTAACGTTGGCATTGGATATGTGTCATTAGGAGCTATAAATCAAAAGTTATGGACGATTTAGTGCAAACATGTCAAGTTGATCGCCAAGTTAAATTTATCGTTCTAAACTAATCATTGGTACTCATTAAGTAAAGGCTTATAAATGAAGCATAATGCATGGCATCACGCAAATTTGGCTAGATTGGATTATTTGAATGCTTTTTCTTATCTATTTCTATCTCAAATTTGTCACAATATAGAAAATTGAACTAACTTAACATGGGCATTGGATTCGTGTTATTCTAAGCTCTTAATCAAAAGTCACGGACGATTTAGTGCAGACATGTCAAGTTGATCGGCCAATTAAAGTGATCATTCTAAATTGATCATTGGTGCATATTGAACAAAGGCTTATAAATGAAGCATAATGCATGGCATCAAGCATATTTGGCTAGATTGTATTACTTGAACACTTTTTTGTATCTATTTCGGTCTCAAATTTTGTCAAAATATTGAACATTGAGGTAGCTTAACGTGGACATTGGATTCATGTCCGTTTGAGCTCTAAATCATAAGTTACGGACGATTTAACGCAGACATGTCATGTTGATCGGCCAGTTAAAGTGATCAATCTAAACAGATCATTGGTCCTCATTGAGTATAGGCTTATAAATGAAGCATAATGCATTGAATCAAGCAATTCGTGATAGATTGGATTACATGGACTCTTTGTCATATCTATATCTCTCTCAAATTTTGTCAAAATATTGAAAATTGAGCTAGCTTAACGTGTGCATTGGGTTCGTGTCATTCTGAGCCCTAAATCAAAAGTTAGGAAAATTTAGTGCGGACATGACAAGTTGATCGGCCACTTAAAGTGATCATTCTAAAGTAATCATTGTTGCGCATTGAGTAAAGCCTTACAAATGAAGTAAAATGCATGGCATCACGCAGTTTTGGCTAGCTTGGATTAGTTGAACGTTTTTTTTATCTATTTCTGTCTAAAATTTTGTCACAATATAGAAAATTGAGCAAGCTTAACGTGGGCATTGGATTCGTGTCATCATGAGCTATAAATCAAAAGTTATGGACGATTGAGCGCTTACATGTCAAGTTGATCGCCCAGTTAAATTGATCGTTCTAAACTGATTATTGGTGCTCATCACGCAGTTTTGGCTAGTTTGGATTACTTGAATGCTTTTTGTATCTATTTCTGTCTCAACCTTTGTTACAATATAGAAAATTGAGCTAGATTGGATTACTTGTATGCTTTGTCGTATCTATTTCTATCTCAATTTTTGTCAAAGTATAGAAAATTGAGCTAGCTGAACGTGAACATTGGATTCGTGTCATTCTGAGCTCCAAATCAAAAGTTACGGACGATTTAGTGCGGACATATCAAGATGATCGGCTATATAAAGTGATCATTTTAAACTAATCATTGGTTTTCATTAATTAAACGCTTATTAATGAAGCATAAAGCATGGTATCATGCAGTTTGCGATATATTAGATTACTTGGATGCTTTATCATCCAAATAGAGGCAACAAAGCGTCCAAGTAAATCAAATATATCCCAAACTGCGTGATACCATGCATTATGATTCATTTATAAGCTTTTATTCAATGAGCACCAATTATCATTTAAGAATGATCATTTAAACTGTGATGCTATGCATTATGCTTCATTTCTAAGCGTTTACTCAATGAGCACCAATGATCAGTTTAGAATGATCACTTTAACTAGCCAATCATCTTGACATGTGCACACTAAATTGTCCTTAACTTTTGATTTAGAGCTCAGAATGAAACGAATCCAATGCCCATGTTAAACTAGCTCAAATTTTTATATTGTGACAAAATTTGAGACAAAATTAGATACGACAAAGCATCTAAGTAATCTAATCTATCCCAAACTTCGTGATGCCATGCTTTATGCTTCTTTTATAAGCCTTTACTATATGTGCACCAATGATAATTTAAGAATGATCATTTTAACTGGCCGATCAACTTGACATGTCCGCACTAAATTGTCCGTAAATTTTGATTTAGAGCTCATAATGACACGAATCAAATGGCCACATTTAGCTTGCTCAATTTTATATATTGTGACAAAATTTGAGACACAAATAGGTATGAAAAAGAGTCCTAGTAATCCAATCTATCTTGAGCTGCATGATTCTATGCATTATGCTTCATTTATAAGCCTTTACTCAATGAGCACCAATGATTAGTTTAGAATGATCGTTTTAACTGGCCGATCAACTTGACATGTCTGTACTAAATCATTCATAACTTTTGATTTAGAGCTCATAATGGCACGAATTCAATGCCCACGTTAAACTAATTCAATTTTTTATAATGTGATAAAAGTTCAGACAGAAAAGGATACGACAAAGCGTCCAAGTATGTATCCAAACTGCATGATGTCATGCATTACGCTTCATTTATAAGCCTTTACTCAATGAGCACCAATGATCAGTTAAGAATAATCATTTGAACTGACCGATCAACCAGACATGTCCGCACAAAATCGTTCATCACTTTTGATTTAGAGGTCATAATGACACGAATCCAATGTCCACGTTAAGCTAGCTCAATTTTCTACATTTGGTTGACAAAATTTGAGATAGGAATAGAGACAACAAAGCATCTAAGTAATCACACCTATCCAAAATACTTGATGGCATGCATTATGCTTCATTTATAATCCTTTACTAATGAGCACCAATTATCAATATAGAATGATCACCTTTACTGGCCACTCAACTTGACATGTCCACACCAAATCGTCTGTAAGTTTTGATTTAGAGCTCAGAATGACACGAATCCAATGCCCACGAAAAGCTAGTTCAATTTTCTATATTGTGACAAAATTATAGACAAAAATAGATATGACAAAGGATCCAGGTAATCCAATCTATCCCGAACAGCGTGATGCCATGCATTATGATTCATTTATAAGCCTTTACTTAATGAGCATCAATGATAAATATCACTTTTACTGGCCGAATAACTTGACATGTCCGCACTAGATTGTCCCTAAGTTTTTATTTAAAGCTCAGAGTTGAAAAAAATCCAATGTCCATGATAAGGTAGCTCAATTTTCTCAATTGTGACAAAATTTGAGATAGAAATAGATATGAAAAAGCATCCAAGTAATCCAATCTATCCCGAACAGCCTGATGCCATGCATTATGCTTCAATTATAAGCCTTTACTCAATGAGCACCAATGATCAGTTTATAATGATCACTTTATAATGATCACTTTGACGGGCTGATCAACTTGACATGTACGCACTAAATCGTCCTTAGATTATGATTTATAGCTCAGAATGACACGAATCCAATGCACACGTTAAGCTAGGTCAAGTTTTTATATTGTGACAAATTTAAAACAGAACTAGATACGACAAAGCGTCCAAGTAATCCAATCTATCCCAAACTTCGTGATGCCATGTTTTATGCTTCTTTTATAAGCCTTTACTCTATATGTACTAATGATAAGTTAAGAATGATCATTTTAACTGGCCGATGAACTTCACATATCCGCACTAAAACGTCCATAACTTTTGATTTAGACCTCCGAATGACACGAATCCAATGCCCACATATAGCTTGCTCAATTTTCTATATTGTTACAAAATTTGAGACACAAATAGGTTTAAAAAAGAGTCCTAGTAATCCAATCTATCCTGAACTGCATGATTCTATGCATTATGCTTCATTTATAAGCCTTTACTCAATGAGCAACAATGATCAGTTTAGAATGATCTTTTTAACTGGCCGATCAACTTGATATGTCTGCACTAAATCGTCCATAGCTTTTGATTTATAGCTCATAATGACACGAATTCAATGCCCACGTTAAGCTAGCTCAATTTTTGATATTGTGATAAGAGTTCAAACAATAAAAGATACGACAAAGCATCCAAGTAATCCAACGTATTCCAGACTGTGTGATGCCATGCATTATGCTTCATTTATAAGACTTTACTCAATGAGCACCAAGGATCAGTTAAGAATGATCATTTTAAATGGCCGATCAATCTAACATAGCCGGACTAAATCATCCATAACTTTTGATTTAGAGGTCATAATGACACGAATCAAATGCCCACGTTAACCTAACTCAATTTTCTATATTTTGACAAAATTTGAGACATAAATAGAGACAACAAAGCGTCCAAGTAATCCAATCTATCCAAAATGCTTGATGCCATGCATTATGCTTCATTTATAAGCCTTTACTTAATGAGCATCAATGATCAGTTTTGAATGATCACTTTTACTAGCCACTCAACTTGACATGTCCGAACTAAATCGTCCATAAATTTTGATTAGAGCTCAGAATGACACGAATCCAATGCCCACGTAAAGTTAGTTCAATCTTCTATATTGTGACAAAATTATAGACAGAAATAGATACGACAAAGCATCCATGTAATCCAATCTATCCCGAACTGCGTGATGTCATGCATTATGCTTCAGTTAATGAGCATCAATGATCAATATCACTTTTACTGGCCGATCAACTTTACATATCCGCACTAAGTTCGTAACTTTTGATTTAGAGCTCAGAATTGACACGAATCCAATGCCCACGTTAACCTAGCTCAATTTCTATATTTTGACAAAATTTGAGACACAAATAGAGACAACAAAGCGTCCAAGTAATCCAATCTATCCAAACTGCTTGATGCCATGTATAATGCTTCATTTATAAGCCATTACTTAATGAGCACTAGTGATCAGTTGAGAATGATCACTTTAACTAGCCCTTCAACTTGACATGTCCACACTAAATCGTCCAGAAATTTTGATTAGAGCTCAGAATGACACGAATCCAACGCCCACGTAAAGCAAGTTCAATTTTCAATATTGTAACCAAATTATAGACAGAAATAGATATGACAGAGCGTCCAAGTAATCCAATCAATCCCGAACTGTGTGATGCCATGTATTATGCTTCATTTATAAGCCTTTACAATGAGCACCAATGATGAATATTACTTTTACTCGCCGATCCAATATATACTCGACAAAGTGTCCAAGTATGTATCCCGAACTACATGATGCCATTCATTACGCTTCATTTATAAGCCTTTACTCAAGGAGCACCAATGATAAGTTAAGAATGATCATTTTAACTGACAGATCAACATGACATATACGCACTAAATCGCCCGTAACGTTTGATTTAGAGGTAATAATGACACAAATCCAATGCCCACATTATGCTATCTCAATTTTCTATATTGTGACAAAATTTGAGACAGAAATAGATACGACAAAGCGTCCAAGAAATCCATTATATCTCAGACTGCGTGATGCCATGCATTATGCTTCGTTTATAAGGCTTTACTCAATCATCACCAATGATCAGTTAAAAATTATCATTTTAGCTAGCCGATCAACCTGACATATCGACACTAAATCGTCCATAACTTTTGATTTAGAGGACATAATTACACGAATCTAATGCCCACGTTAAACTAGCTCAATTTTCTATATTTTTATGAAATTTGTCAGAAATAGAGAAAACAAAGCGTCCAAGTAATCCAATCTATCCAATATGCTTGATGCCATGCATTATGCTTCATTTATAAGCGTTTACATAATGAGCACCAATGATCAGTTTAGAATGATCACTTTAACAAGGCGATCAACTTGACATGTGATCAGTTTTGATTTAGGGCTCGGAATGAAACGAATCCAATGCCCACGTAAACCTAGTTCAATATTCTATATTATGACAAAATTATAGACAGAAATAGATACGACAAAGGATCCAAGTAATCCAATCTATCCCAAACCATGTGATGTCATGCATTATGCTTCATTTAAAAGCATTTAATCAATGATCACCAATGATCAGTTAAGAATGATCCTTTTAACTAGCCGATCAACTTGACATGTCTGCACTAAATCATCCATAACTTTTGATTTAGAGCTGAGAATGATACCAATCAATTGCCCACGGTAATCTAGCTCAATTTTCTATATTTTGACAGAATTTTAGACAGAAATAGGTACGACAAAGAGTCCAAGTAATCCAATATATCCTGAATAGCGTGATTCTATGAATTATGCTTCATTTATAAGCTCTTACTCAATGAGCACTAATGATCAGTTTAGAATGATCGCTTTAACTTCCGGATCAACTTGACATGTCTGCAATAAATCTTCCATAACTTTGTAGCTTATAATGAAACGAATCCAATGCCCACGTTAAACTTGCTCAATTTTCTATATGGTGACAAAATTTGAGACATAAAAAGATATGACAAAGCATTCAAGTAATCCAATGTATCCTAAGCTGCGTGATGCCATGCATTACGCTTCATTGACAAGCCTTTACTCAATGAGCACCAATGATCAGTTAAGAATGATCATTATAAGTGGCCGATCAACCTAACATGTCCGCACTAAATCGTTTGTAACGTTTGATTTAGAGGTCATAATGACACGAATCCAATGCCCACGTTAAGCTAGCTCAATTTTCTATATTTTGTCAAAATTTGGGACAAAAATAGATACGACAATTCATCCAAGTAATGCAATCTAACCCGAATTGTGTGATGCTATGCATTATGATTCATATATAAGCCTTTACTCAATAAGCACCAATGATGAGTTTAGAATGATCATTTTAACTGAACAATCAAATTTACATGTGTGCACTAAATCGTCCATAACTTTTGAATTATAGCTCATAATGACACAAATACAATGTCCACGTTAGGCTAGCTCAATTTTCTATATTGTGAAAAAATTTGAGACAGAAATAGGTACGATAAAGCGTACAAGTAATGCAATATATCCCACACTGTGTGATGCCATACATTATGCTTCATTTTAATGACAAAACCAATGAGCACCAATGACGAGTTAAGAATGATCATTTTAACTGGCCAATAACCTTGACATTTTCGCACTAAATCATCAGTACTTTTTGTTTTAGAGCCCAGAATGACACGAATCCAATGCCCATGTTAAGATAGCTCAATTTTCTATATTATGACAAAATTTGATACAAAAATAGATTCGACAAAGCGTTCAAGTAATCCAATCTATCCCAAAGTGCGTGAGGCCATGATTTATTCTTGAGTTATAAGCCTTTATTTAATGAGCACCAGTGATCAGTTTACAATGATCATTTTAACTAACCGATCAATGTCTGCACTAAATCATATGTAACTTTTTATTTATAGCTCGAATGACACAAATCCAATGCCCACTTTAAACTAGCTCAATTTTCTATATAGTGATAAAGTTTGAGACAAAAATAGATACAAAAAAGCGTTCAACTTATCCAATCTAGCCAAACCTGCGTGATGCCATGCATTATGCTTCATTTATAAACCTTTACTTAATGAGCACCAATAATAAGTGTAGAATGATCATTTTAAATGGCCGATCAACTTTACATGTCCGCACTAAATCGTTAGTAAGTGTTGATTTAAAGCTCAGAATGACACGAATCCAATGCCCACGTTAAGATAGCTCAATTTTGTAGGTTGTGACAAAATTATAGATAGAAGTAGAGACGACAAAGCGTCCAAGTAATTGAATCTATCCCGAACTGAGTGATGCCATGCATTATGGTTCATTTATATTTTTTTTATCAATGAGCACCAATGATCAGTTAGTAATGATCATTTTAATTGGCCGATCAACTTCACATGTCCGCACTACATCGTCCATAACCTTTGATATATAACTCCAAATGACACGAGTCCAATGTCTATGTTAATTTAGCTCAATTTTCTATAATGTAACAAAATTTGAGACAGAAATAGATATAACAAAGCATCCAAGTAATCCAATCTATCCCAGATTGCGTTATGTTCTACATTATACTTCATTTATTAGACTTTACTCAATAAACACCAATGATCAGTTTAGAATGATCATTTTAACTGGCCAATCAACTTCACATTTCTGCACTAAATCGTCCATAACTTTTAATTGATGGCTCATAATGACACGAATCCAATGCCCACATTAAGCTAGCTCACTTTGCTATATTGTGACAAAATTTGAGATAAAAATAGATACAACAAAGCGTCCAAGTAATCCAATCTATCCCGAACAGCATGATGCCAACATTATGCTTCATTTATAAGCCTTTACTCAATGAGCACCAATGATCAGTTAAGAATGATCATTTTAACTCGCCGATCAACCTGACATGTCCGCACTAAATCGTCCGTCACTTTTCAGTTAGAGTTACAAACGTCATGAATTAAATGACCACTTTAAGCTAGCTCAATTTTGTATGTTGTGACCATATTTTAGACAGAAATAGACACGGCAAAGCGTCCAAGTAATCAAATCTAGTGAAGTGCTTGATATCATGCATTATGCGTCATTTATAAGCCTTTACTCCATGAGAACCAATGATCTATTAAGAATGATCATTTGAACTGACCGATGAACTTGACATGTCAGCACTAAATCGTCCGTAACTTTTGATTTAGAGCTCCGAATGACACGAATCCAATGCCAACGTTAAACTAGCTCAATTTTCTATATTGTGCCGAAATTTGAGACAAAATTTGATGCGACAAAGCGTCCAAGTAATCCAATTTATACCAGACTGCGTGATGCTCTGCATTATGCTTTATTGATAAGCATTTACTCAATAAGCACCAATGATCAATTTAGAATGATCATTTTAACTCGACGATCAACTTAACATGTCTGCACTAAATCGTCAATAACTTTTGATTTATAGCTCATAATGACACGAATCCAATGCCCACGTTAAGCTAGCTTACTTTGCTATATTTTGACAAAATTTGAGACTAAAATAGATACAATAAAGCATCCAAGTAATCTAATCTATCTTGAACTGCGTGATGCCATGCATTATGCTTCATATATAAGCCTTTACTCAATGAGCACCAATGATCAGTTAAGAATGATCATTTTAAGTGTCTGATCCACTTGACATGTCCGCACTAAATAGTCCGACACTTTTCATTTAGAGATCTGAAAGACACGAATCCAATGCCCACATTAAGCTAGCTCAATTTTGTTTATTGTGACCAAATTTGAGACAGAAATACATACGACAAAGAGTCCAAGTAATCAAATCTATCACGAACTGCGTGATACCATGCATTATGTTTTATTTATAAACCTTTACTCCATCAACAGCAATGATCTGTTAAGAATGATCATTCTAACTGGCCGATGAACTTGACATGTCCGCACTAAATCATTCGTAACTTTTGATTTAGAGCTCCGAATGACACGAATCCAATGTCCACGTTAAGGTAGCTCAATTTTCTAAATTTTGACAAAATTATAGACAGAAATAGAGACGACAAATCATCCAAGTAATCCAATCTATCCCGATTTTGACAAAATTATAGACAGAAATAGAGACGACAAATCATCCAAGTAATCCAATCTATCCCGAACTGCGTGATGTCATGCATTATGCTTCATTTTGTAAGCTTTTAATCAATGAGCACCAATGATCATTTTAACTGGCTGATGTTGGATTCGTGTCTCTCTGAACCCTCAATAAAAAGTTACGGACGATTTAGTGCAGACATGTATAGTTTATCGGCAAGTTAGATTGATCATTCTAAACTGATAATTGGTGCTCGTTGAGTAAAGGCGTATAAATAAAGTATAATGAATGGCATCACGCAGTTTTGGATAGATTGGATTATTTGGAGTCTTTTTCGTAGCTATTTCATACTTAAATTTTGTCACAATATAGAAAATTAAGTTAGCTTAACGAGTGCGTTGGATTCGGAACTCTAAATCAAAAGTTACAGACAATTTAGTTTGAATATGTCAACTTGATTGGCCAATTAAAATTATCATTCTAAATAGATCATTGGTGCTCCTCCAAGAAATGATTATAAATGAATCATAATGCATGGCATCACGTCGGTTAGGATACATTGGATTACTATGAGGCTTTTTCTAGCTCTTTCAGTCTTAAATGTCACAATCTGGAAAATTGAGCTAGCTTAACATAGGCATTGGATTCATGTCATTTTCAGCTCTTAATTAAAAGTTAAAGAAGATTTAGCGCGGGTATGTCAAGTTGATCATCTAGTTAAACTGATCATTCTAAAATTATCATTGGTGCTCCTTGAGTAAAGGCTTATAAATGAACCATAATGCATGGCATCACGCAATTTAGGATACATTGAATTACCTGGAGGCTTTGTCGTAGCTATTTTGGTCTTAAATGTTTTCACGATATGGAAAATTGAGCTAGAATAACGTGGGCATTTGATTCGTGTCATTCAGAACTCTAAGTGAAAAGTTAAAGACGATTGTGTGTGTACATATCAAGTTAGTCGACCAGCTTAATTGATCATTCTAAACTGTTAATTGGTTATCCATGAGTAAAGGCTTATAAATGAGGCATAAAACATGGCATCACACAGTTTATGATAGATTGTATTACTTGGAGGCTTTGTTTACCTCTTTCAGTCTAAAATGATGTCACAATATGGAAAATTGATCTAGCTTAACGCGGGCGTTGGAATCATATCTTTTTAAGATCTAAATCAAAAGTTAAAGACGATTTAGTGTAGACATGTCAAGTTGATGAGCTAGTTAAAATGATCATTCTGAACTGATCATTGGTGTTCATTTAGGAAAGTTTTACAAATCAAGCATAATACATGACATCACGCAATTTAGGATACATTGGATTACCTGGAAGCTTTGTCGTATGTATTTCAGCCTTAAATTTTGTTACAATATAGACAATTGTGGTAGCTTAACGTGGGCGTTGGATTCGTATCATTGGGAACTCTAAATCAAAAGTTAAAGACGATTTGGTGCGGATATGTCAAGTTGATCGGCCAGTTAAATTGATCATTCTAAACTGACCATTGGTGCTCCTTGAGTAACGGCGTATAAATCAAGCATAATGTTTGGCATCAGGCAGTTTGGGATAGATTGGATTACTTGGAGGCTTTGTCATAGCTATTTTGGTCTAAAATTTTATCACAATATAGAAAATTGACCGAGCTTTACTTGGATGTAGGATTCGTGTCATACTAAACTCTAAATGAATTCAAATAACAATTTTTTGCTTGTCTGATCGGTACTACTTTGTTTTCAGTGTCGACAAAAAAAGGAATTCCAAATTGGGTCGAGTGAATACATATAAATGGATGGATAAAAATTTTTTTCTTTATTCCAGGAAAAAAAGTTTGGGTCTATTTAGTGTAGACAATGTTAAGTTGATCGGCCAGTTAAATTGATCATTCTAAACTGATCAATGGTTCTCATTAAACAATGGTTTACAAATGAAGCATAATGCTTCGCATAACACTGTTTGAAATATATTGGATTACTTAGAGGCTTTGTCTTAGTTATTTCAGTCTTAAATTCTGTCACGATATAGAAAATTAAGCTAGCTTAACATGGGCGTTGGATTCGTGTCTTTCTGAACCCTAAATTAAAAGTTACAGATGATTTAGTACAGACATGTATAGTTTATCGGCAAGTTAAATTGATCATTATAAACTGATCATTGGTGCTTCTTGAGTAAAAGCTTATAAATAAAGTATAATGCATGACATCACGTAGTTTGTGATAGATTTGATTACTTGGAGGCTTTGTCATAGCTATTTAAATCTTAAATTGTCACAATATAGGAAATTGAGTTAGCTTAACGTGTGTGTTGGATTCGTGTCATTATGAACTCTAAATCAAAAGTTAAATACGATTTAGTGTGGACATATCAATTTGATTGGCCAATTAAAATGATCATTCTAAATAGATCATTGGTGCTCCTTTAGTAAAGGCTTATAAATGAAACATAATGCATGACATCATGTCATTTAGGATACATTGGATTACTTTGAGGCTTTTTCTAGCTCTTTCAGTCTTAAATGTCACAATATGAAAAATTGAGCTAGCTTAACGTGGGCATTGGATTAATGTCATTTTGAGATGTTAATTAAAATTTAAAAATGGTTTAGTGTAGACATGTCAAGTTTATCAGCTAGCAACATTTCCATATTTGCCAAACAAGACAATAATGGGCAACGGCCATATACTTTTTATATGTATGATTTCCTTTTCTCTTTTTAGGTTTAGGACTGTTGCTTTGAGTACTATATAAGCTCAGCACGACCTCATTGTAAAGATAGAATGCCCATTGAAAAAAAAATTGAATACAAAGTATTTTATTCAAAGCCTTGTCTTTGAATCTTGTTCTTGTTCTTTAGAAACTAAGTGTGTGATTCACTTCCTTTCTATTGAAGCCACGGCCAGGTTAGTTTGAGAGATTCAATCACCCTTGGTTCACCTTTTATCATGTTATTTGATCAAAACCCCCTCCTTTTAGTCCCTTGCCCGCTTAAGGCAAGAGAGATTTTAGGCCTTGCGAGTCATGGCGGTACAGTTTCTGAGATTGATACTCAATCTTACATCATTTGGTCACGGAGGTAAAAGCTCCTATCTCAGGTTGTCTTCAGCTAACCTTTATCTTTTACTTTTATGCTTTTGTTTTGAATTTCTTAATTACATCTTATCGAGAAAAGAAAGCAAATAAAAAAACTTTGTTCTTAATTCTTCATTTCCATTGTTTCTTTGCTGTTTCTTCCCATTTAAATCTAAAACCAAAACAAAAATTTGTATTTCATGTTTACTTAATTTCGTGTATCCTAAAAATATAAAAAATATAAGCATCATTCATTTTGTTATTTTCGAATTAAGTTTCTCAAAGAAAAGAAAAAAAAGAAAAGATTTATATAATATTCCTATTATTTCGTCCTAATTGAAATTCAAATAGAAAAATGAAAAATAAATATTATCTTTTATTTTGTTTGAAAGTTAGTTGCCAAAAGAAACAAAAACCTCAAAATATTTACTCTTACAGAGTTTGCTTTTGTTACTACTTGTGTGTTAATATCATATATTCGCTACAGTGTAGTTTTCTTATTATTTGGACCTAATATTTCTTTTTCCTGTTGTGCAAGGTACAAAATTTAATGATGGAGGACTATGATGAAAAAGAAGACACCATGAGCATACCACAAACCGATTATAGTGAAGACAATGACTATGATCAATGCCTAAGCACCAACGAGTGTGACTATGGAGAAGAACCATTGCATGAAGACTATTTAGAGACTGATTTTGAAGAAGAATCAGAAGGAGAAAACCTAGAACCAGAACCACCAGATTATCACCAAGACAACATGAGCCATGAAAATTGGTCGGAAGAAGAAGAAAGTTACCAAGGAGGTGATGAAGAAAAGATCCATGGAGGAGAATCGTGGCATGAAGAGACTAACTCCCAAAGTAGTCTAGAATAAGTAGAACACGTGGAACAAAGAGTAATCTATTGTGATGAGGCAGAATATGAGGAACAATGGCCCAAGTACCACCTGGCCGAACCTTCGGAGCAACAATTGGATGGTGAAGAAAATCATGAACCAGGATACATCTCATTTTCAGACCATGACCAAGGACCAGACGCCCATCTAAAGTGGGAACATGACATGGAAGATTGGTTACAAAATAACCAAAATCAAGAGGAAGAAAAGACAGCCTATGCCAAAGACACCCTAACCGAAGATGCCTTTAAGATTTGGGAGCATGATGCCTACATAGGATTAGAATATGATGAACCACAGACAACATGGGATGAAATGAAGAGAACTGATGTATGATGAGTTTGTGAGGGATATAGCAGCTCGCCAACAATACTATGTGATCCATGCAAACCCTGAACCAACACTACAAGAAAACAACACATTTTCGACAGCCATATTCATCACAAATTCGTCGGTAAAACAGATTCTCGTCTAATTTCCGATGAACTTAATCCGTCGGGACTATTTCGTCGGAAATTAAATTCCATCGGGAATTTATCGGGAATTTCCGATGGCTTGGCGATTAACTATTCTGTCGGATACTTCTGACGGTTATTCGATGGAAGTGTCTGTCAAAAAATACCGACGGATATTCGATGGTCCGCAGCCATCGGGAATTACCGACGAATTATCGAAGGACCTTTTTCGATGACTTCTGCAGTCACGAATTTGGTCCGATGATACTTTCCGAGGGTTTATAACTGTCGGGAGATATGCAACACTTTTCCGACGACATAATCCGTCGGAAAAAACTAATTAATTGAAAAAATAATTTTTTTTTTAATATTTATATTTTTTTAAATATTTAATTAAATAATTTTAAAATATAAATATTAAAAAAAAAAAATTAATAAATTTTTTATTTTATTAAATTAAATTAATATTTGTAAATATTTTTAAAAATAATCATACAATTAATAAAAATAATATTATAATTATAAATATAATATTAAACAATTGTTTTAAATTACAGATTACAAAGGAGGGGTAGGAGGAGAAGGAGGAGAAAAAAGTCATCAGGCAATTTATTTTTTATAATTTCTATAAAACTTTTGAAATTATTCATCTCTATTTTCATAGACGTCATTTCTTCTTTTAGCTGCTCATTTTCTTCGTTTCTAGCTGCAGATGTTGCGCCACCGGTATCTGCAACTCTCCCAAGTCCTGGATGACGACCCTTTGAAAATGTTACTTCTGGTAAAAATAAAAAAATAATATTAGAAAATTTAATAAAAATTATTATAATATTAATTATATATTTAAAAAAAACTTACATCAAGAACGAGATGGTTAATCTCAGAACGAGGCAATTCGGCGACCAAAGATGAAGAACCAATTTGAGATTGCGGGGTTAGAATATCACTTTTTTCTTTTTTACTTTTCGATGATCTCACTAACGAGACCATCTTAGATACGACCAGTCTTTTTGTTCGTGTGAACGGCCTCGAGAAGTTGCAAGTGATCTGGAGGCGCTCCAATTTCTTGTGCCTAAAAATAAAAACATTCTAAATTAATAATTTTAAAATTTCTAAATAATAATAAATAATTAATATAATAATTAATTTACCAATTGATCGGCTCGTCTTAGAAAACTAGTCGATCCGGCATTGTGAATATAAATGTCTTTGCCTCCTCGGTCGCTCTTCCGGTTTCCCGAATTAGTTTTTGAGATGACCTCAGCACTCGAAGATTCCCAATAATGAATAAATTCGTTTCAAACCAACTCATTCAACCCTCTTGGTTTATCTTTTCCCTTGTTCCATTTTTGTTTCCACTCGTTCATGTGGCGGGAAAATTGTACTGCAGCCTCTTTTTCGAAATCTTCTTCCACCAATTTTGTGTTCATTGGATCTCATGTAAATTCTTGCTGCGAAATTTTAGTATATATTACTAAAAATATTATTAAAAACTATTTAAAATAATTATATATTTAAATTTTAAATAACGTACCGCAAACGTCCAGAACCAAATCTGACGTTCTTCGTACGGAATATCTCAAAATTTGGTGTATGGTTTGTTCAAAAGAGAATGAAGCATCTTTAATATAGATTGGCTTATTCCATTGTTTGAAATACCAAACCTACGAATTTTTATTACAATAGCTTTTAAATAATTATTTTAAATATAATTATAGAATAGCATTAAAATAATTATTTCAAATATAATTATAGAAATTTAATTTACCATGTCGAGTTTCCTTGACGTCTCGGATCGAGAAATGTAAGAAGTTCACGACCAAGCTGCCAAAATAATTCTTCAATTTTCATTGGTTGGAAAGAATCATTTGTAGATTCTGGAATTTGAGTTGGTATAAAACTCGGAGTCGATGACTCACCACGTCTTTGGTAATCTTGATACGACCTATAATTTTTTAATGTTTATGATATTTTTATAAAAAAGTAATTTTAATAATATTTAAATAAAAGTTTATTTATAGTTTTTAGAATAATGAATATTTTGATTTTTAAATATGAAAAAGTTGTAAAAATCATGGTTGAAAAAGCTCTCTTGTTCCATAAATCACTAAAAACATAACCTTTTTAATTTTTTCATATATAGAAAAAAATTGAACAAATAGAATCAATTAAAGCATTTATATACTAATTATAAACCTATAATTTTTAATTGTTTTAAATAGTTTGAACAATAAACCTATAATTTTTAATGTTTATAATATTTTTGTAAAAAAGTAATTTTAATAATATTTAAATAAAAGTTTATCAATTTGTATTAATTTACAGTCTGGTTTAGATATTTCTATGCCATCCAAATCAGCTGATTATATGTGTTATTTTAAGAAATTAATATTATTGAAAAAAAAACTAATCGTAATATTTTTGAACTAAATTTATTTTTATATCCTCGCATATATATAGCCATCTTTCATTAACAATACAACAATGCTATATTACTCAGCTAAGAAATTATGAAATCACGCAGTTGCAAGAAGATGGCTTTTAGCATCACTGTCAAACACAAAGCCTAGGCACACAAGAGTCAACTGTCCAGAAGAAAATAAAGTTTTTTCAAACACTTTAGGAGGAAACACAGGACCTAAACCAATGGTTCAGCCCTAAGATGACCAGCAAGTTCCAAAGCATAAGTTGTAGCACATAAGCAAATATTAAAACCATTTCCTGAACTACACAAGAAAGAAAAACCAGGTAAGTCCTCTACTCAGTCAAAACTAGATAAAATTATATGCTATAGATGTCAAGAAAGAGGACACTTTGCTAAGACATGCCCATCTTGGAAAGTAATAAAAACCTTGCTATTTGTGAATCAAAGCCACCATATGCCATGTGAAGGAGTAATTGCTTCCCTTTTTTCAAGGAGAAACCACCAGATACCCAATGGCCACACTCGAACCATATGAGGGCCATAAACTGAGGTAATGCCCTAAACCCTCAACTAAATTATTGGTATTAACTTGCCTTCTCTATGTGCAGGCCAATATGTTTTGAGGGCAAAACATTTTGAAGGGGGAGGGTATGATGAGGTCATCGGCCCAACCACTTGTCAACTGGCCGGCCCGGCCGGCCCAAAGAACAGAAAGGTGGCCAAATACGTGCAAAATGATACACGGGTGTATCTCCATGAATTCAATCCTAACAAAGAAGCGGCTAGCCAAGACCAAACCTGGCCCATAATCCTGACTCACAGAGGAAACGCGTAAACATGGAGCTCACCCCAAACCAGGCCAGATCAAGTCATGCACCATACATCAAGTTGGAGTTGCCAAAACTTACCATATTTGGAAATTTCCTTATATGAAAGTCTCCAAACATTTCTTTGCTGACCATGAGAATTTTTGGTACTTCTAGGAGCTCCCTTAATCTTATAGAAGTGCAAACACTCCTTGGAAAAGGCGGGTCAATCCATGCCTTCAAATGAACCGATTAAAAGCCGTTTATGGCAAGTGAGATGACCAACTAGTTTAATCACTTGCAAACCAAAACATGGCGTCCAGGAGAGATTAATAAAGCCCTAAGGAAGCCGAAAATCAACCTATCATGCTCCAGCCACCATAGGATCAAGCGGATCCCTTTTCCTAAAGACTTGTGCCATATGGACGGAAGTGCACTTAATGTATTCAGATTGCAACATCTCTATACCTTGCAACTTGGACACGTGTTAAAGACCTTCCAAAGCAACCAGGATGTACCTAGACACCTTACATTCGCCCCTAGGCCCTCAAGATACAAGCATATACACTTTCCATATTTGCCAACGACGATATACTTTATATGTATGATTCCATTTCTCTTTTTAGGTTTAGGACTGTTGCTATGAGTACTTTATAAGCTCAACACGACCTCATTATAAAGATAGACCCCCCATTGAAATAAAAAGTTGAATACAAAGTATTTTCCTCAAAGCCATGTTTTTGAATCTTGTTCTTGTTCTTTAGAAACTAAGTGTGTGATTCACTTCCTTTCAAATGAAGCCACGGCCAGGTTATTTTGAGAGATTCAAACACATTTTGTTCACTTTTGATTGTGTGATTCGATCAAAACCCCCTACTTTTAGTTCCCTTGCCCGCGTAAGCCAAGAGTGATTCTAGGCCGTGCGAGTCACGACCGTACCGCTTGTGAGATTGATTCTAAATCTTACATCAAATTTAGTGAGGACACGTCAAGTTGATCAGCCAGTTAAAATGATCATTGGTGCTCCTTGATTAATGCATGGCATCGTGCAGTTTGGGATATATTGGATTACTTGAAGGCTTTTTGGTATCTCTTTCAGTCTGAAATGTTGTCACAATATTGAAAATTGATCTAGATTAATTTGCGCATTGGATTCATGTCATTTTGAGCTCTAAATCAAATGTTAAAGACGATTTAGTGTGGACATGTGAAGTTTATCAGCTAGTTAAAATGATCATTTTAAACTGATCATTGGTGCTCATTGAGCAAAGTTTAAAAATGAAGCATAATTCATGGCATCGTGCAGTTTGAGATAGATTGGATTACTTGTAGGTTTTGTCGTAGCTATTTCGGTATTGAATTTTGTAACAATAAAGAAAATTGAGCTAGCTTAACTTGGGCACTGGATTCATGTCATTTTGAAATCAAAATCAATAGTTACAGAAGATTTAGTGATCGGCCAGTTAAAATTATCATTCTAAACTGATATTTGGTGATCCTTGAGTAAAGACTTATAAATCAAGCATAATGCATGGCATAACGCAGTTTGGGATAGATTGGATTACTTGGCGGCTTTGTCATAGCTATTTTAGTCTTAAATTTTGTAACAATTTAGAAAATGAGCTAGTTTAACATGGACGTTGGATTCGTTTCATTTGGAACTCTAAATCAAAAGTTACTGACGATTTACTGGAGACATGTCATGTTGATCGGCCAGTTAAAATGATCATTCAAAACTCATTACTGGCGCTCCTTAAGTAAAAGCTTATAAATAATGCATAATGCATGACATCACGCAGTTTGGGATACATTGGATTACTTGAAGGCTTTGTCATAGCTCTTTTAGACTCAAATGTTGTCACAATATTGAAAAGTGAGCAATATTAACGTGGGCGTTGGATTCATATCAGTTTGAGCTCTAAATCAAACGTTAAAGAAGATTTAGTGCAGACATGTCAAGTTGATCAGATAGTTAAAATGATCATTCTAAACTGATCATTTGTGCAAATGAGCAAATGTTTAAAAATGAAACATAATGCATGGCATAACGCAGTTTGGGATAAATTGGATTTATTTGGATGCTTTGTCGTAGCTCTTTGAGTCTCAAATATTGTCAAAATATAGAAAATTGAGCTAGCTTAACGTGGTGGTCGGATTCGTGTTATTTTTGGCTCTAAATCAAATGTTAAAGACGATTTAGTGCGGACATTTCAAGTCTATCATCATTCTAAACAGATCATTGGTGCTCATTGAGCAAAGGTTTACTAATGAAGCATAAGGCATGGCATCACGCAGTTTGGGATAGATTGGATTTCTTGGAGGCTTTTTCATAGCTATTTCAGTCTTAAATTTTGTCACAATATAAAATATTGAGATAGCTTAACGTGGACATTGGATTCGTGTCATTCTTAACTCTAAATCAAAAGTTACGTTCGATTTAGGGTGGACATGTCAAGTTTATCGGCCAGTTAAAATGATCATTATAAAATGATTATTGGTGCTTCTTGAGTAAAGGCTTATAAATGACGCATAATGCATGGCCGCAGTTTGAGATACATTGGATTACTTGTAGGCTTTGTCGTATCTCTTTCAGTCTCAAATGTTGTCACAATATTGAAAATTGGGCTAGATTAACGTGGCTGTTGGATTCATGTCATTTGGAGCTCTAAATCAAATGTTAAAGACAATTTACTGCGGACATGTAAATTTGATCTAGTTAAAATGATCATTCTAAATTGATCATTGGTGCTCATTAAGCAAAGGTTTACAAATGAAAAATAATGCATGGCATCATGCAGTTTGAGATAGATTGGATTACTTGGAGGCTTTGTCGTAGCTATTTCAGTCTCAAATGTTATAACATTATTGAAACATGAGCTAGCTTAACGTGGGCGTTGGATTCGTGAAATTCTGAACTATAAATACTAATTATCTAAACTGATCATTAGGCTTATAAATGAAGCATAATACATGGCTTCACACAATTTGGGATACATTGGATTACTTGGAGGCTTTGTTGTAGGTCTTTCAGTCTCAAAAGTTGTCACAATATTGAAAATTGATCTAGCTTAACGTGGTGATTGGATTCGTGTGATTTTAAGCTCTAAATCAAATGTAAAGACGATTTAGTGCAGACATGTCAAGTTTATCAGCTAGTTAAGATTATCATTCTAAACAGTTCATTGGTGCTCATTGAGCAAAGGTTTACAAATGAAGCATAGTGCATGGCATCATGCAGTTTGGGATATGTTGGATTACTTGGAGTCTTTATCGTAGCTATTTTGGTCTTAAATTTTATAACAATATAGAATATTGAGATGGCTTATCGTGGGCGTTGTATGTGTGTGAACTCTAAATCAAAAGTTATGGACGATTTAGTGCGGACATGTCAAGTTGATTGGCTATATAAAATGATGATTCTAAACTGATCATTGGTGCTCCTTGAGTAAAGGCTTATAAATGACGCATAATGCATGGCATCACCCAGTTTGAGATATATTGGATTACTTGTAGGTTTTGTCGTAGCTCTTTCAGTCTCAAATGTTTTCACAATATTAAAAATTAAGCTAGATTAACGTGGCGGTTGGATTCATGTCATTTTGAGCTCTAAATCAAAATGTTAAAGACAATTAAGTGCACACAGGTCAAGTTGTTCAGCTAGTTAAAATGGTCATTCTAAACTGATCATTTGTGCTCATTGAGCAAAGGTTTGCAAATGAAGCATAATACACAGCATCACGTAGTTTGGAATAGATCGCATTACTTGGAGGCTTCCTCATAGCTATTTTGGTCTTTAATTTTATCACAATATAGAAAATTGAGCTAGCTTACAGTGGGCATTGGATTCGTGTCATTCTGTACACTAAATCAAAAGTTACGAATGATTTAGTGCGGACTTGTCAAGTTGATCGGCCTGTTAAAATAATAATTCTAAACTGATCATTGGCGCTCCTTAAGTAAAGGCTTATAAATGAAGCATAATGCATGGCATCAAATTTGGGACACATTAGATTACTTAGTGGCTTTCTCGTAGCTTTTTCATTCTCAAATGTTGTCATAATATTTAAAATTAAGCTAGATTAACTTGGCCATCGGATTCATTGTATTTTGAGCCCTAAATCAAATGCTAAAGACAATGTATTGCGGACATGTCAAGTTGATCAGCTAGTTAAATAATGATTCTAAACTGTTCATTGCTGCTCATTGAGCAAAGGTTGACAAATGAAGCATAATGCATGTCATCAAGCAATTTGGGATTGATTAGTTTACTTGGAGGCTTTATTGTAGCTATTTCGATCTTAAATTTTGTAAAAATATAGAAAATTGCGCTAGCTTAACTTGGGCATTGGATTCGTGTCATTATGAACTCTAAATCAAAAGTTACGGACAATTTAGTTCGTACATGTCAAGTTGATCGGCCAGTTAGAATTATCATTTTAAACTGATCATTGGTACTCTTTGAGTAAAGGCTTATAAATGAAGCATAATGCATTGCATCACGCAGTTGGGGATACATTGGATTATTTGGAGGCTTTGTCGTAGCGCCTTCAGTCTCAAATGTTGTCACAATATTGAAAATTGAGCTAGATTAACGTGGGTGTTGGATTCATGTCATTTAGAGCTCTAAATCAAATATTAAAGATGAGTTAGTGCGGATATGTTAAGTTGATCAGCCAGTTAAAATGATTGCATTACTTGGTCCTCATAGCTTTTTTGTTATTAAATTTTATCACCATATAGAAAATTGAGCTAACTTAACGTGGGTGTTGGATTCGTGTAATTTTGAAGCACTCAAAAGTTACGAACGATATAGTGCAGACATGTCAAGTTGATCGGCCAGATAAAATGATCATTCTAAACTGATCACTGGTGCTCCTTGAGTAAAGGTTTATAAATGATGCATATTTTATGGGATCACGTAGTTTGGGTTACATTGGATTACTTGGAGGCTTTGTTGTAGCTATTTCAGCTTTAAATGTTGTCACAATATTGATAACTAAGCTAGACTAACGTGGCCCTTGGATTCATGTCATTTTGATCTCTAAATCAAATGTTAAAGATAATTTAGTGCGGACATGTCAAAATGATCAGCTAGTTAAAATGATCATTTTAAACTGATCATTGGTGGTCATTGAGCAAATGCTTACAAATAAAGCATAATGCATGCCATCACGCAGTTTAGGTAGATTGGATTACTTGGAGGTTTTGTCGTAGCTATTTCAGTGTTAAATTTTGTAACAATATAGAAAATTGAGCTTGCTTAACATGGGTGTTGAATTCATGTCATTCTGAACTATAAATCAAAAGCTACAAACGATTTAGTGCAGACAAGTCAAGTTGATCGGCCGGTTAAAATGATAATTCTAGACTGATCATTGGTGATACTTGAGTAAAGGCTTATAAAGGAAGCATAATGCATCGCATCACGCAGATTGGGAGGCTTTATCATAGCTCTTTCAGTCTGAAATGTAGTCACAATATTGAAAATTAAGCAAACTGATCATTGGTGCTCATTGAGCAAAGGTTTAAAAAATGAAGCATAATGCATGGCATCACGCAGTTTTGGATAGACTGGATTACTTGGAGTCTTTGTTGTAACTATTTTCGTCTAAGTTGATCAACTAGTTAAAATGATCATTCTAAACAGATCATTGGTGCTCAATGAGCAAAGGTTTAGAAACAAAGCAGAGTGCATGGCATCATGCATCTTGGAATAGATTGCATTACTTGAAGGCTTTGTAGTAGCTACTTTGGTCTTAAATTTTGTTCCAATATAGAATATTGAGCTAACTCAACGTGGGTGTTGGATTTCTGTCATTCTGAACTCTAAATCAAAAGTTACGAACGATTTAGTTCGGACATGTCTAGTTGATCGGCCAGTTAAAATGATCATTCTTAACTGATAATTGGTACTCTTTGAGTATAGGCTTACAAATGACGCATAATGAATTTCACCACACAGTTTTGGCTACATATGATTACTTGGATGCTTTGTCATAGCTATTTTGGTCTTAAATTTTATTACAATATAGAAAATAGAGCTAACTTAACGTGGGCGCTGGATTCGTGTCATTCTGAACTCCAAATCAAAAGTTACGCATGATTTAGTGTGGACATGTCAAGTTGATCGGCAGGTTAAAATGATCATTCTAAACTGATCACTGGTGCTCTTTGAGTAAAGATGTATAAATGAAGAATAATGCATGGAATCAGGCAGTTTGGGATACATTGGGTTACTTGGAGGCTTTGTCGTAGCTCTTTTAGTCTCAAACGTTGTCACAATATTGCAAATTGAGCTAAATTAACGTGGTCGTTGGATTCATGTCATTTTGAGCACTAAATCAAATGTTAAAGACGATTCAGTGCGGGCATGTCAAGCTGATCAGCTAGTTAAAATGATCACTATAAACTGATCATTGGTGCTCATTGAGCAAGGTTTTACAAATGAAACATAAAGCATAGAATCACGTAGTTCAGGATATATTGGATTACTTGGATGATTTTTCATAGCTATTTCGCTTTTAAATTTTATCACAATATATAAAATTGAGCTAGCTTAACGTGGCTATTGGATTCACGTCATTATGATCTCTAAATCAAAAGTTATGGACAATTTAGAGCGGACATGTTAAGTTTATCGACAAGTTAAGTTGATCATTCCAAACTCATCATTGGTGCTCATTGAGCAAAGGCTTACAAATGAAGCATAGTACATGGAATCGTGCAGTTTGGGATCGATTGGATTAGTTGGAGGCGTTGTCGTAGCTATTTCAGTCTTAAAATTAATCAACATATAGAATACTGAACTAGCTTAACGTGGGCATCGAATTCGTGTCATTCGGACCTCTAAATCAAACGTTATGGATAATTTAGTGCACACATATCAAGTTGATGGGTCAGTTAAAATGATCATTCTAAACTGTCATTGGTGCTCATTGAGTAAAGGCCTATAAATGAAGCATAATGCATGACATCACGCAGTTTGGGATACAATGGATTATTTGGAGATTTTGTCGTAGCTCTTTCAGTCTTAAATGTTGTTACAATATTGAAAATTGAGCTAGATTAACGTGGGTGTTGGATTCATGTCATTTTTAGATCTAAATCAATTGTTAAAGACGATTTAGTGCGGACATGTCAAGTTGATCAGCTAGTTAAAATGACAATTCTAAACTTATCATTGGTACTCATTTAGAAGAGGTTTACAAATGAGGCGTAATGCATGGTATGATGCAGTTTGGGATAGATTGGATTACTTGGAGGCTTCCTCATAGATATTTCAGTCTTAAATTTAGCCATAATATGGAAAACTGAGCTAGCTTGATGTGGTCGTTGGATTCGTGTCATTATGAACTCTAAATCAAAAGTTACGAACGATTTAGTGCGGACATGTCAAATTGATCAGCCAATTAAAATGATAATTCTAAACTGATCACTGGTGCTCCTTGAGTAAAGGCTTATAAAGGAAGCATAATGCATGACATAACGCAGTTTGGGATACATTGGATTTCTTGGTGGGTTTGTCATAGCTCTTTAAATATTAAATGTTGTCACAATATTGAAAATTGAGCTAGATTAACGTGGGCATTGGATTCATGTTCTTTTGAGCTCTAAATCAAATGTTAAAGACGATTTAGTGCGGACATGTCAAGCTGATCAGCTAGTTAAAATGATCATTCAAAACTGATCATTGGTGATCATTGAGAAGGGGCTTACAAATGAAGCATAACGGATGGCATGACGCAGTTTGGGTTAGATTCGATTACTTGGAGGCTTTGTCGCAGCTATTTCGGTTTTAAATTTTGTCACAATATAGAAAACTGAGCTAGATTAACGTGGGTATTGGATTCATGTCATTCTGAACTCTAAATCAAAAGTTATGGACGATTTAGTGTGGACATGTCAAGTTTATCGACTAGTTAAATTGATCATTCCAAACTCATCATTGGTGCTCATTCAGCAAAGATTTACAAATGAAGCATAATGCATGGCATCATGCATGTCAAGTTGATGGGCCAGTTAAAATGAAGCATAATGCATGACAGTACGCAGTTTGGGATACATTGGATTACTTGGAGGGTTTTTTGTAGATCTTTCAGTCTTAAATATTGTCAAGATATTGAAAATTGACCAAGATTAACCAGGGCATTCGATTCATGTCAATTTGAGCTCTAAATCAAATGTTAAAGATAATTTAGTGTGGACATGTCAAGTTGATCAGTATGTTAAAATGATCATTTTAAACTGATCATTGCTGCTCTTTGAGCAAAGGTTTACAAATCAAGCATAAGGCATGGCATTACACATTTTGGGATACATTGAATTACTTGGAAGGTTTGTCATAGCTCTTTAAGTTTTAAATGTTGTCACAATATTGAAAATTGAGCTAGATTAACGTGGTCATTGGATTCATGTCCTTTTGAGCTCTGAATCAAATGTCAAAGACGAGTTAGTGCGGAAATGTCAAGTTGATAGACATGATCATTCTAAACTAATCATTATTACTCATCAAGCAAAGGTTTACAAATGAAGCATAATGCATAGCATCACACAGTTTGGGATATATTGGAATACTTGGACGCTTTGTTGTAGCTATTTTGCTCTTAAATTTTGTCAAAAATATAGAAGATTGAGCTAGCTTAACGTGGGCGTTGGTTTCGTGTCATTCTGAACTCTAAATCAAGAGTTACCGACGATTTAGTGCGCACATGTCATGTTCATCGGCCAGTTAAAATAATCATTCTAGACTAATCATTGGTGATCTTTGAAAAAAGGCTTATATATGAAGCATAATGCATGGCATCACACAGTTGAGGATACATTGGGTTACTTGGAGGCTTTGTCGTAGCTCTTTAAATCTCAAATGTTGTCACAATATTGAATATTTAGCTAGATTAACGTGGGCGTTGGATTCATGTCATTTTGAGCTCTAAATAAAATGTTAAAGACGATTTAGTGCGGACATGACAAATTGATCAGTTAGTTAAAATGATCATTCTAAACTGATCATTGGTGTACATTGAGGAGAGGTTTACAAATTAAACATAATGAATGGCATAACGCAGTTTGGGATGGATTGGATTACTTGGATGTTTTGTCATAGCTATTTCAGTCTTAAATTTTTTCACTAATATAGAAAATTGAGCTAGCTTAACGTGGGAAGTGGAATCATGTCATTCTTAATTCCAAATAAAAATTTATGGATGACTTAGTGCGGAAATGTCAAGTTTATCGACTAGTTAAATTGATCATTCCAAACTCATCATTGATGCTCATTGAGCAAAGGTTTACAGATGAAGCATAATGCATGGCATCATACAGTTTGGGATAAATTGGAATACTTGGAGCCTTTTTCGTAGCTATTTCGCTGGTAAATTTAATCACAATATAGAATTTTAAGCTAGCTTAACGTGGGCATTGGATTCGATTTATTCTGACCTCTAAATCAGTTACGAACAATTTATTGCAAACATGTCAAGTTCATCGGCCAGTTAAACTGATCATTATAGACTGATCATTGGCGATGTTTGAATAAATGTTTATATATGAAGCATAATGCATGACATCACGTAGTTAGGATACATTGGATTACTTGGAGGCTTTGTTGTAGCTCTTAAGGTGGGTTGCGGATTCATATCATTATGAACTCCAAATCAAAAGTTAAGGACGATTTAGTGTGGAAATATCAAATTTATCGACATTAAATTGATCATTCCAAGTTCATCATTGGTGCTCACTGTGCAAAGGTGTACTGATGAAGCATAATGCATGGCATCGTACAGTTTGGGATAGACTGGATTACTTGGAGGCTTTTTCATAGCCTTTTCGGTCCTAAATGTAATCACAATATAGAATTTTAAGCTAGATTAACATGGGCATTGGATTCGCTTCATTATGACCTCTAAAACAAAAGTTACGGATAATTTAGTGCAAACATGTCAAGTTGATCGGCCAGTTAAACTGATCATTCTAAACTGATCATTGGTGCTCCTTGAATGAAGGCTTATATATCAAGCATAATGCATGGCATCATGCAGTTCAGGATAAATTGAATAACTTGGAGTCTTTGTCGTAGCTCTTTAACTCTCAATTGTTATCACAATTTTGAATATTTAGCTAGATTAACGTGGGCATTGGATTCATGTCATTTTGAACTCTAAATCAAATGTTAAAGACGATTTAGTGCGGATATGTCAAGTTAATCAGCTTGTTAAAATGATCATTCTAAACTGATCATTGGTGATCATTGAGAAAAAGTTCACAAATGAAGCATAATGCATGGCATGAGGTAGCTTGGGATGGATTGGATTATTGGGAAGCTTTGTTGGAACTATTTTGGTATTAAATTTTATCATAATATATGAAATTGAGCTAGCATAATGTGGGTAGAGGATTCATGTCATTCTGAACTATAAATCAAAAGTTATGGATTATTTAGTGCATAAAAGACAAGTTTATTGACTAGATAAATTGATTATTCCAAACTCATCACTGGTGCTCATTGAGCAAAGGTTTACAGATGAAGCATAATGCATGACATCATGCAGTTGGTGATAGATTGGATTACCTGCAGGCTTTTTCGTAGCTATGAGCTCTAAATCATAAGCTACAAACAATTTATTGCGGACATGTTAAGTTGATCAGTAAGTTAAAATGATCATTCTAAGTTGATCATTGCTGCTCATCGAGCAAATGTTAACAAATGAAGGATAATGCATGGTATTACACAGTTTGGGATACATTGGATTACTTGGAAGGTTTGTCATAACTCTTTAAGTCTTAAATGTTGTAACAATATTTAAAATTGAGCTAGATCAACATGGGCGTTGGATTCATGTCCTTTTGAGCTGTAAATCAAATGTTAAAGATGATTTAGTGCGGACATGTCAAGTTGATCAGTAAGTTAAAATAATCATTCTATACTGATCATTGCTGCTTCGAGCAAAGGTTTACACATGAAGCATAATGGATGGCATCATGCAGTTTGGGATAGATTGGAATACTTGGACGCTTTGTCGTAGCTATTTTGGTCTTAAATTTTATCAAGCTAGCTTAATGTGGGTGTTGGATTCGTGTCATTCTTAACTCTAAATAAAAATTATGCACGATTTAGTGCAAACATGTCATGTTCATCGGCCACTTAAAATGATCATTCTAGACTGATCATTGGCGCTATTTGAATAATGGCTTATATATGAAGCATTATGCATGGCATCACACAGTTAAGGATACATTGGATTATGTGGAGGCTTTGTCGTAGCTCTTTAAGTCTCAAATAATGTCGCAATATTGAATATTTATCTAGATTAACATGGGTGTTGGATTGATGCCATTTTTAGCTCTAAGTCAAATGTTAAAGACGATTTAGTTCGGACATGTCAAGTTGATCAGCAAGTTAAAATGATCATTCTAAACTGATCATAGGTGCTCATTGAGTAGAGGTTTACAAATGAAGCATAATGCATGGCATGATGCAGTTCGGGATGGATTGGATTACCTGGAGGCTTTGTCATAGCTATTTTGGTCTTAAATTTGTTCATAGCATAGAAAATTGAGCAAGCTTAACGTGGGTAGTGGATTCATGTCATTCTGAACTCTAAATCAAAAGTGACAAACGATTTAGTGCGGATATGTCATGTTCATCGGCCAATTAAAATGATCATTCTACCCTGATCATTGGTGCTCTTTGAATAAAGGTTTACATATGAAGCATAATGCATGGCATCACGCAGTTTAGGATACATTGGATTACTTAGAAGCTTTGTCGTAGCTCTTTAAGTCTCAAATGTTGTCATAGTATTGAATATTTAACTAATTAACGTGGGCGTTGGATTCATGTCATTGAGAGATCTAAATCAAATGCTCAAGACGATTTAGTGCAGATATGTCAAGTTGATCAGCTATTTAAAATGATCATTCTAAACTGATCATTGGTGCTCATTGAGGAGAGGTATACAAATGAAGAATAATGCATTGCATGACGCAGTTTGGGATGGATTGGATTACTTGGAGGCTTTGTCATAGCTATTTCTGTAACATCCCGGGCCTAAATTTAAACTATGAAGTCCACATAAATAGAAGTGAGGGTATAATGGACAATTCTACTGAAACCCTAATTAACCTTAATGGCTATATAAGACGTCGTCAAAGGGGATTAGAGGCAGCCGCGCATCAGAAAAAAAAAAGCAAGAAGAAAGAGAGAGAATTGGACAAAGTCGAGGGGTAGAAAGTTCAGTGTTGAAGACCAAGGTGTTCGTGTGTACCATCGTCGGAGGAAGAGAAATCTACGCACGACCAACGATTCCAACATACCATTAACCCAAGTTTCGCAGTGAGGTGAGACATGATCTATGATTTTCATTATACAATTATGTATATGTATTTTGATGAGTGCTTCGTTTAGGGAGAAAATTAGAGGTTGAAATCATGTGTGGTGTTAGGGTTTTAATTTATTGTTGCAAGAATTAATGGTGTTTTATCAGGAAAAATGAGTTAAACCTATTAGGGATTTATTAGATAATAAATAAATAAATATTAAAAAGATGAATAGGAATGTGTTGATCTACGTGTGTAGTGTGGTGGGAGAAAAGAATAGAAATATTATCTTAATTTATTATTTTAAGGAAGATTATTATGTTGACTTAATTATTAAAAAAGATAAATTATTATGTGTTGGTTTATTGGTTAAGGATACTAAATTATTTATGATGGATTATGGTATAGTAAAATGAACCATAATCAATTAATTAACTGAAATAAACTAATATAATTAATAGATAAATATTAAACATTAGTCAAAGCAAGTATAATGGTTGATTCATTAATGTGGGAATAAATTTCTGGTGAATGTGATATTCACGTAACGCGGGTATGGTGGAATCGAGTATCGTTAGTTGGTTTAGCTACGTTGATGGGTATTGGGCTACGACAACAGCGGTGTTGAGTCGTAGTTCATTAACGGCTGGCAGGCCGGAAACAACCGTCGACGTGACGGGAGCTCGACGTGAGCGAATAGGCTGACGTGGCCATGGTGTTAAGCCGACGTGGCTTTGGGGGTTCCGAATCCTTAAACCGACGTGGTTAGGGATGAGGAAGAGTGGTTGTGACTTAGGCAAGCACGGTTTAAATACATATATCTTGGTAGTATTTGTGTCGCCTTTTGTGAAATCAATCGTGCTAGTTTTCATTCCTAAATAAAGTAATCAAGATTATATATATACTTGTATAATGGAAATATGTGGGTAGGCGTGATTGTTTCACTGAGTAATTATGTTACTCATGCCTCCTTTTGGATGCAGGTGAGTTTGAGCAGTAGTGATGTAGTGACTCGGGGTGGTGCTATGTTTTGGGAATTTTTAAACATTATTGATATATTTTTATTTTGAATCTTGAGTATCGTTAGATTTTTTTAAAAATTATTTTCTTATGTTTTTTTTAATAATTTTATACTTGGGTTTGACGAGAATTCTTTTAATAAAAAGAATTATCACTTATACTTTATATGAGATATCAAGTACGAGGCGATGACATGTGTCATGTATTTTGGAGACGGGTGTTACAATTTAGGTATCAGAGCGAGGTTGCTACTCCGGTTCTGATCCGGAGAGCTCTGTTTAAAAATTTTAGTAGTTAAAAAAAAGTATTTTCAATGGGGGAGCACCACTCAGAGTAACTTGCGTGAGGTCATTTAAATTTCGTTGATTTATAATACTATTGTAGTGTAATGTGTGAATCGAGTGTTTATGTGGAAAATATGCCGCCGAGGAGTGTTAATCGTAGGACTTATTTGCGTATTGGAGATCGTCAGCGAGACCATAATGATTGGCCGCTTGAGCAGGAAGGTGTTGCTCCAACTCAACAACCAACCGTTGTTGCTCTAGTGGTGGATTATGCAGTGCTAAATGCAGTTGTGATGTGAGAAATGCGTGAGGCGTTAGCGTATTAGCTGCAGCAAGTTCCTGTAGCAAACCGAATACCAAGAGTTGTAGTGCCCGAGCATGCAGCTCTTGAGTTCGCTGCACTCGAGCTTCTTGTTCAAGAGTTTGGGGCACCTCAATACTCACCACCATATACTCTAGTGCCAAAGATGCCAATACAGGATCAAGGCCCACATATTGGAATGCTTTGAAGATGTTAAGGAATTTGAATAATTTAGTGAGGGATGGATCCGATTACAACACACAACTGGGTGAATATGTTAGATAAGAACTACGAGACCATCATGTGTTTGATTGAGTTTAGGAAGCAATTGGCGATTTAATATTTAAGGGACGAAACACAAGTTGGTGGATAGTGTTGTCATTAGTACTTATGCAAACCACATGCTTAGTTGGCAGGACTTTAAGGAGGAATTTGCACGGGTGCATCTTCCACAAGAGGCTGTAGACCAAATGGTTATGTTGTTTGTCGATCTTTGACAGGGGTCTAAGTCAGTACAGAAGTATGATCTAGAATTTTTATCTATTTATGAGCTTCAGAGGGAGAGGAACAAACGAATATGACATGATACTCAAGTTTCAAAGATGTTTGAGACTAGAGGTGAAAAAAAAATCGTTGCATAGTGCAAAAATACAATAACATGGTAAATTTAGTGGAAACAACATTCTTAGTGGAACAAGGCATTGAGGCCGAAACCAAGCAGGAAAAAGTGGCCCAAGCAAGGAGAAAAGAATTAGTTGAGCTGTAGAAACATACCATGGATACTTAGAATATGGTCTTGTAGAGATTAGAAGGGTACTCACTTGTTTTAAGTGTGGTTAGAATGGACAAATCCGCCTGCATTGTTCATATGGAGCACTTAAGGGTAGTACTAGAAAAGTTACGAGAATACAAGTTATATGCTAAGTTGAGCAAATGTAGTTTCTGGCAGAGGAAGATTGGCTTTCTAGGTCACGTTGTGTCCGAAGCTCGAGTATCAGTGGATCTGGAAAAAAAAATTACAATGATTATGGGATGGCCGACACCCAGAAACGCAACAGAGATCAGTAGTTTTTTTGGGCCTAGCAGGTTACTATCAAAAATTCGTTGAAGGATTTGCGAGTATAGCCAAGCCTATGCCTCAACTTACGGGAAAGGATGTAAAATTTAATTGGACCAAAGAGTGTGAGGAGAGCTTTCGATGGTTGAAAAGGCATTTGACAAAGACTTCAATATTGGTTTATCAAGGACTGGGGTACCATATTTGGTATACACTGACGCATCAGGGTCAGGATTGGGGTGTGTGCTGATGCAGCAAGAACGAGTAATTGCCTATGCGTCTAGACAGTTAAGGAAACATGAGATAAATTATCCCATCCATAATTTAGAATTGGCAACAGTTGTTTTTGCTTTAAAAATTTGGCGTGCGTATTTATATGGAAAAAAGTCCAAGTTTTTACTAATCACAAGAGTTTAAAATATATATTTACGCAACCAGATCTTAATCTGAGACATAGGAGATGGATGGAGATACTAGCAGATTATGACTTCAAAATCGCATACCACCCTGGAAAGGCTAACATGGTAGCAGATGCATTAAGTAAAAGGAGAAATGACATATCAAAAGAACGAGAAGCAGAGGAATTAGTGGCTTCCTTGGGAAAATTAAGCTTGTGTGCTACTACGGTTACCAAAGATGCCATAGGATTGGAAGCCATAAACCGGGCATACTTACTTTGGAAAATATGTGAGGCTCAAATGCTAGACGACGCACTCAGAAAAGTTGTGGATAATAATGTGGAAGGATACCATACCGCAGACAACGGAACCTACTTGTATAGGAATGGGGTATGTGTTCCCAATGTTAAGGAATTAAATATGATATCTTATCGCAGGCACACCACTCACGTTTTTCAATCCATCCGGGGGCGACAAAGTTATATCGAGATCTAAAACGTTATTATCATTGGAACGGTATAAAATGGGATAGCGCAGAATGGGTAGCGAGTGCCTTACGTGCCAACTAGTAAAGGCAGAATGTAGAGTACCTGGTGGGTTATTGCAAAGTCTACCGTTGCCTGAATGGAAATAGGATATGATCACTATGGATTTCGTGACAGGGCTCCCAAGGACAATTAGTGAACTGAATACGGTTTGAGTAATTGTTGATCGACTTACGAAGTCAGCTCATTTCTTAGCGATTAAAAAGACAGACAGTGTGGACCACTTAGCAAGAGTATATGTGGAGATGATTGTTAGGTTGCATGGGGTTATAGTGAGCATTGTTTCGGACCGAGACCCGAAATTTACCTCAATATTTTGGCCGGCACTCCAAAAGGCACTTGGGACGAAAGTGCATCTGAGTACCGCGTATCACCGACAGACAAATGGACAGTCGGAAAGAATAATTTAAACCTGTGGGGATATGTTGCGAGTGTGTATGTTGGATTGCGGAGGTCGTTGGGAGAAATATTTATCGTTAGCAGAGTTTGCGTACAACAATAGCTATCAAAGGAGCGTAAAGGTGTCACCATATGAGGCTTTGTATTGGTGACCTTTATGTTGTGTTTCATGTATTAGTCCTCCAACAAGTTGTCAAAGAACCCCAACTCATTATGCAGCAACCCCCAGAGGAATTTGAAGAAAATTTGACAATGCTTAGTAAACCGGTAAAAATCACTGGACAACAAGAAATTGATATGCAAGGGAAGAATGTTAAATTAGTACGTTTTCGTTGGGAAAGAGACAGAATTTAAGAAGAGACGTGGGAGTCTGAACATCATATGAGAATTGATTACCCTGGTCTTTTTAAGGACCATGACGAGAGGGAGGTGGAACCATCGAATTCGGGGACGAATTCTTCTGTGGTGGGGGAGAATTGTAACATCCCAGGCCTAAATTTAAACTATGAAGTCCACATAAATAGAAGTGAGGATATAACGGACAATTCTACTGAAACCCTAATTAACCCTAATGGCTATATAAGACGTCGTCAAAGGGGATTAGAGGCAGCCGCGCATCAGAAACAAAAGCAAGAAGAAAGAGAGAGATTTGGACAAAGCCGAGGGGTAGAAAGTTCAGCGTTGAAGACCAAGGTGTTCGTGTGTACCATCGTCGGAGGAAGAGAAATCTACGCACGACCAACCATTCCAACATTCCATTAACCTAAGTTTCGCAGTGAGGTGAGACATGATCTATGATTTTCATTATACAATTATGTATATGTATTTTGATGAGTGCTTCATTTAGGGAGAAAATTAGAGGTTGAAATCATGTGTGGTGTTAGGGTTTTAATTTATTGTTGCAAGAATTAATGGTGTTTTATCAGGAAAAATGAGTTAAACCTATTAGGGATTTATTAGATAATAAATAAATAAATATTAAAAAGATGAATAGGAATGTGGTGATCTACGTGTGTGGTGTGGTGGGAGAAAAGAATAGAAATACTATGTTAATTTATTATTTTAAGGAAGATTATTATGTTGACTTAATTATTAAAAAAGATAAATTATTATGTGTTGGTTTATTGGTTAAGGATACTAAATTATTTATGATGGATTATGGTATAGTAAAATGAACCATAATCAATTAATTAACTGAAATAAACTAATATAATTAATAGATAAATATTAGACATTAGTCTAAGCAAGTATAATGGTTGATTCATTAATGTGGGAATAAATTTTTGGTGAATGTGATATTCACGTAACACGGGTATGGTGGAATCGACTATCGTTAGTTGGTTTAGCTGCGTTGATGGGTGTTGGGCTACAACAACAGCGGTGTTGAGTCGTAGTTCATTAACGGCTGGCTGGCCGGAAACAACCGTCGACATGATGGGAGCTCGACGTGAGCGAATAGGCCAACGTGGCCGTGGTGTTAAGCCGACGTGGCTTTGGGGGTTCCGAATCCTTAAACCGACGTGGTTAGGGATGAGGCGGAGTGGTTGTGACTTAGGTGAAATCAATCGTGCTAGTTTTCATTCCTAAATAAAGTAATTATCAAGATTATATATATATACTTGTATAATAGAAATATGTGGATAGGCGTGATTGTTTCACTGAGTAATTATGTTACTCAAGCCTCCTTTTGGATGCAGGTGAGTTCGAGCAGTAGTGATGTAGTGACTCGGGGTGGTGCTATGTTTTGGGAATTTTTAAACATTATTTATATATTTTTATTTTGAATCTTGAGTCTCGTTAGATTTTTTTAAAAATTAATTTCTTATGTTTTTTTAAAAATTTTATACTTGAGTTTGATGAGAATTCTTTTAATAAAAAGAATTATCACTTGTACTTTATATGAGATTTCAAATAAATTATAAGTTAAGTACGAGGCGATGACACGTGTCATGTATTTTGGTGTTACAATTTCGGTGTTAAATTTTTTCATAATATAGAAAATTGAGCTAGCTTAAGGTGGGTAGTGTATTCATGTCATTCTGAACTCCAAATCTAATGTTATGGACGATTTAGTGCGGAAATTTCAAGTTTATCGACTAGTTAAATTGATCATTCCAAACTCATCATTGGTGCTCATTGTGCAAAGGCATTTAATCATAATATAGAATTTTATGCTAGCTTAAGTCTTAAATGTTTTCACAATATAAAAAATATAGGTAGATCAACGTTGGCGTTGGATTCATGTCCTTTTGAGATCTAAATGAAATGTTAAAGATGATTTAGTGCAGACATGTCAAGTTGATCAGTAAGTTAAAATGATCATTCTAAACTGATCATTGCTGCTCTGAGCAAAGGTTTACACATGAAGCATAATGCATGGCATCACGTAGTTTGGAATATATTGGAATACTTGGACGCTTTGTCGCAGCTATTTCGGTCTTAAATATTGTCAAAATATAGAATATTGAGCTAGCTTAATGTTGGCGTTGGATTCGTGTCATTCTGAACTCTAAATAAAAAGTTACGCACGATTTAGTGCATACATGTCATGTTCATCGGCCACTTAAAATGATCATTGGTGCTATTTGAATAAAGGCTTATATATCAAGCATTATGCATGACATCATACAGTTAGGGATACATTGGATTATGTGGAGGCTTTGTCGTAGCTCTTTAAGTCTCAAATGTTGTTGCAATATTGAATATTTATCTAGATTAACATGGGCGTTGGATTCATGTCATTTTGAGCTCTAAGTCAAATGTTAAAGACAATTTAGTTCGGACATGTCAAGTTGATCAGCTAGTTAAAATGATCATTCTAAACTGATCATTGGTGCTCATTGAGGACAGGTTTACAAATGAAGCATAATGCATGGCATGACACAATTTGGGATGGATTGTATTACCTGGAGGCTTTGTCGTAGCTGTTTCAGTCTTAAATTTTGTCATAATATAGAAAATTGAGCAAATTTAAAGTTGTTAGTGGATTCGTGTCATTCTGAACTCTAAATCAAAAGTTACGAACGATTTAGTGTGGATATGTCATGTTTATCGGCCAGTTAAAATGATCATTCTACACTGATCATTGGTGCTCTTTGAATAATGGCTTAGATATGAAGTAAAATGCATGGCATAACGCAGTTTAGGATACATTGGATTACTTGGAGGGTTTTTCGTAAGAAGTCTTAAATGTTGTCACAATATTGAAAATTGAGCTAGACTAACTTGGGCGTTGGATTCATGTCATTTTTAGCTCTAAATCAAATGTTAAAGACAATTTAGTACGGACATGTCAAGTTGATCAGTAAGTTAAAATGATCATTCTAAACTGATCATTACTGCACATCGAGCAAATGTTTATAAATGAAGCATAATGCATGGCATTACACAGTTCGGGATACATTGGATTACTTGGAAGGTTTGTTATAACTCTTGAAGTCTTAAATGTTGTCACAATATAAAAAATAGAGGTAGATCTACGTTGGCGTTGGATTCATGTCCTTTTAAGATCTAAATCAAATGTTAAAGACGATTTAGTGCAAACATGTCAAGTTGATCAGTAAGTTAAAATGATCATCCTAAACTGATCATTGCTGCTCTGAGCAAAGGTCTACACATGAAGCATAATGCATGACATCACATAGTTTGGGTTAGATTGGAATACTTGGACGCTTTGTCCCAGCTATTTCGGTCTTAAATTTTGTCAAAATATAGAATATTGAGCTAGCTTAATGTTGGCGTTGGATTCGTGTCATTCTGAACTCTAAATATAAAGTTACGCACGATTTAGTGCAGACATGTCATGTTCATCCGCCACTTAAAATGATCATTTTAGATTGATCATTGGTGCTATTTGAATAAAGGCTTATATATGAAGCATTATGCATGGCATCACACAGTTAGGGATACATTGGATTATGTGGAGGCTTTGTCGTAGCTCTTTATGTCCCAAATGTTGTTGCAATATTGAATATGTATCTAGATTAACATGGGCGTTGGATTCATGTCATTTTGGGCTCTAAGTCAAATGTTAAAGACGATTTAGTTCGGACATGTCAAGTTGATCAGCTAGTTAAAATGATCATTCTAAACTGATCATTGGTGCTCATTGAGGAGAGGTTTATGTTTACAAATGAAGCATAATGCATGGCATGACGCAATTTGGGATGGATTGGATTACCTGGAGGCTTTGTCGTAGCTATTTCGGTCTTAAATTTTGTCATAATATAGAAAATTGAGCAAATTTAACGTGGCTGGTGGATTAATGTCATTCTGAACTCTAAATCAAAAGTTATGAACGATTTAGTGTGGATATGTCATGTTCATCGGCAAGTTAAAATGATCATTCTACACTGATCATTGGTGCTCTTTGAATAAAGGCTTATATATGAAGCATAATGCATGGCATCACGCATTTTAGGATACATTGGATTACTTGGAGGGTTTTCGTATCTCTTTAAGTCTTAAATGTTGTCACAATATTGAAAATTGAACTACACTAACTTGGGCGTTGGATTCATGTCATTTTTAGCTCTAAATCAAATGTTAAAGACAATTTAGTACCTACATGTCAAGTTGATCAGTAAGTTAAAATGATCATTCCAAACTGATCATTGCTTCTCATCGAGCAAATGTTAACAAATGAAGCACAATGCATGGCATTACACAGTTCGGGATACATTGCATTACTTGGAAGATTTGTCATAACTCTTTAAGTCTTAAATGTTGTCACAATATAAAAAAATAGAGGTAGATCAACGTTGGCGTTGGATTGATGTCCTTTTGAGCTCTAAATCAAATGTTAAAGCTGATTTAGTGCAGACATGTCAAGTTGATCAGTAAGTTAAAATGATCATTCTAAACTGATCATTGTTGCTCTGAGCAAAGGTTTACACATGAAGCATAATGCATGGCATCACGTAGTTTGGGATAGATGGGAATACTTGGACGCTTTATCGCAGCTATTTTGGTATTAAATTTTGTCAAAATATAGAATATTGAGCTAGCTGAAATGTTGGCGTTGGATTCGTGTCATTCTGAACTCTAAATAAAAAGGTGCGCACGATTTAGTGCAGACATGTCATGTTCATCGGCCACTTAAAATGATCATTTTAGACTGATCATTGATGCTATTTGAATAAAGGCTTATATATGAAGCATTATGCATGGCATCACACAGTTAGGGATACATTGGATTATGTGGAGGCTTTGTCGTAGCTCTTTAAGTCTCAAATGTTGTTGCAATATTGAATATTTATCTAGATTAACATGGGCGTTGGATTCATGTCATTTTGAGCTTTAAGTCAAATGTTAAAGACGATTTAGTTCAGACATGTCAAGTTGATCAGCTAGTTAAAATGATCATTCTAAACTGATCATTGGTGCTCATTGAGGAGAGGTTTATAAATGAAGCATAATGCATGGCATGACGCAATTTGGGATGGATTGGAGTATCTGGAGGCTTTGTCGTAGCTGTTTAGGTCTTAAATTTTGTCATAATATAGAAAATTGAGCAAATTTAACATGGTTAGTGGATTCATGTCATTCTGAACTCTAAATCGAAAGTTATGAACGATTTAGTGTGGATATGTCATGTTCATCGGCCAGTTAAAATGATCATTCTACACTGATCCTTGGTGCTCTTTTAATAAAGGCTTATATATGAAGCGAAATGCATGGCATCACGCAGTTTAGAATACATTGGATTACTTAGAGGCTTTTTCGTAGCTTTTTAAGTCTCAAATGTTGTCACAATATTGAATATTTAGCTAATTAACGTAGGCGTTGGATTCATGTCATTTTGAGCTCTAAATAAAATGTTAAAGACGATTTAGTGCGGATATGTCAAGTTGATCAGCTAGTTAAAATGATCATTCTAAACTGATCATTGGTGCTCACTGAGGAGAGGTTTACAAATGATGCATAATGCATGGCATGAAGCAAGATGGGGTGGATTGGAATACTTGGAGGTTTTGTCATAGCTATTTTGGTCTTAAATTTTATCATAATATAGAAAATTGAGCTAGCTTAAGTTGGGTAGTGGATTCATGTCATTCTGAACTCCAAATCAAAATAAATGGATGAATTGGTGCGGAAATGTCAAGTTTATCGACTAGTTAAATTGATCATTCCAAACGCATCATTGGTGCTCATTGTGCAAAGGTGTACATATGAAGCATAATGCATGGCATCATGCAGTTGGGATAGATTGGATTACTTGGAGGCTTTTTGGTAGGTATTTCGGTCCTAAATGTAATCACAATATAGAATTAAGCTAGCTTAACGTGGGCATATGATTCGTTTCATTATGACCTCTCAATCAATAGTTACGGATAATTTAATACAAACATGTCAAGTTGATCAGCCAGTAAAAATGATCATTCTAAACTGATCATTGGTGCTTCTTGAATAAAGGCTTATAAATCAAACATAATGAATGACATCACGCAGTTTAGGATACATTGGATTACTTGGAGGCTTTTGTCATAACTCTTTAACTCTCAAATGTTGTCATACTTTTGAATATTTAGCTAGATTAATGTGGGTGTTGGATTCATGTCATTTTGAGCTCTATATCAAATGTTAAAGACGATTAAGTGCGGATATATCAAGTTAATCAGCTAGTTAAAATGATCATTATAATTTGATCATTGCTGATCATTGAGAAATGGTTTACAGATGAAGCATAATGCATGGCATGAGGTAGTTTAGGATGGATTAGATTACTTGGAATCTTTGTCATAGATATTTCGGTCTTAAATTTTATCATAATATAGAAAATTGAGGTAGCTTAATGTGGGTAGTGGATTCATGTCATTCTGAACTCTAAATCAAAAGTTATGAACAATTTAGTGCGGAAAATTCTAGTTTATCGACTAGTTAAATTGATTATTCCAAACTTATCACTGGTGATCATTGAGCAAAGGTTTACAGATGAAACATAATGCATGACATCATGCAGTTTGGGATAGATTGCATTACCTGGAGGATTTTTCGTAGCTAATTTGCTACTAAATTTAATCACAATATAGAGTTTTAGGCAAGCTTAATGTGGGCATTGGATTCGTGTCATTCCGACCTCTAAATCAAAAGTTACGAACAATTTAGTGCAAAGATGTCAAGTTGATCGCCCTGTTAAAATGATCATTCTAAACTGATCCTTGGTGCTCCTTTAGTAAAGGCTTATAAATCAAGCATAATGCATGGCATCATACAGTTTAGTATACATTGGATTACTTAGAGGGTTTTTCGTAGCTCTTTAAGTCATAAATGTTGTCACAATATTGAAAATTGAGCTAGAGTAATGTGAGTGTTGGATTCATGTCATTTTGAGCTCTAAATCAAATGTTAAATAGGATTTAATGCCGACATGTCAAATTGTTGAGCTAGTTAAAATGATCATTTTAAACTGATCATTGGTGCTAATTGAGGAGAGGTTTACAAATGAAGCATAATGCATGGCATCGAGCAGTTTGGGATAGATTTGAATACTTGGATGCTTTGTCGTAGCTATTTGGATCTTAAATTTTGTCACAATATAGAATATTGAGCTACCTTAATGTGGGTGTTAGAGTCCTGTCATTTTGAACTCTAAATCAAAAGTTACGGAAGATTAAGTACGGACATGTCAAGTTCATCAGCCAATTAAAATAATCATTCTAAACTAATCATTGGTGCTCTTTGAGTAGAGGCTTATAAATGAAGCTTAATGCATGGTGTCACGCAGTTTAGGATAAATTGGATTACTTGGAGGCTTGTCGTAGCTCTTTATGTCTCAAATGTTGTCACAATATTGAATATTGAGCTAGATTGACGTTGGCGTTGGATTCTTGTAATTTAGAAATGAAATGTTAAAGACGATTTAGTGCGGACATATCAAGTTGATCAGTAAGTGAAAATGACAATTCTAAACTGATCATTGCTGTTATCGAGCAAAGGCTTACAAATAAAGTATAATACATGGCATCACGCAGCTTTGGATAGATTGGATTACTTGGACACTTTGTTAGCTATTTTGGTCTTAACTTTTGTGATAATATAGAATATTGAGATAGCATAATGTGGACGTAGGATTCATGTCATTTTAAGCTCTAAATAAAATGTTAAAGAAGATTTAGTGTGGACATGTCAAGTTGATCAGCTAGTTAAAATGATCATTCTAAAGTGATCATTGGTGCTCACTGAGAAAAGGTTTACAAATGAAGAATAATGCATGACATCACGCAGTTTGGGATACATTGGATTACTTGGAGGCTTTGTCATAGGTATTTTGGTCTTAAATTTTGTCACAATATAGAAAATTGAGCTAGCGTAACATGGGCATTGGATTCATCTCATTATGATCTCTAAATCAAATGTTTAGATGATATAGTGCGGACATGTCAAATTGATCAAGTAGTTAAAATGATCATTCTAAACTGATCATTGGTGCTCATTGAGCAAATGTTTACAAATGAACCATAATGCATGGCATCACTCAGTTTGGAATTGATTGGATTATCTTGAGGCTTTGTTGTAGGTATTTCGGTTTTAAAATTTGTCACAATATAAAAAATTGACATAGCTTACTGTGGGCATCCGATTCATGTTATTTTGATCTCTAAATCAAAAATTACAAACGATTTAGTGCGGGCATGTCATGTTGATCAGCTAGTTAAATTGATCATTATAAACTGATCATTGGTGCTCATTAAGCACATGTTTACAAATGAAGCATAATGCATAGCATAAGGAGTTTTGGGATAGATTGGATTACTTGGAGGTTTTGTCATAGCTATTTCGGTCTTAAATTTTGTCACAACATAGAAAACTGAGCGAGCTTAACGTGGGCGTTGCATTCATGTCATTCTGAACTATCAAAAATTACGAACGATTTAATGCGGACATGACAAGTTTATCGGCTAGTTGAATTGATAGTTCTAAACTGATCATTGGTGCTCATTCAATAGATGTTTACAAATGAAGCATAATGCATTGCATCCAATTGTTTCGGATAGATTAGATTACTTAGAGGCTTTGTTGTTGCTATTTTTGTTTTAAATTTAATCACAATATTGAAAATTGAGCTAGCTTAACATGGGCATTGGATTCGTGTCACTCTGAACTCTAAATCAAAAGTTATGGACGATTTAGTGCGGAAATGTCAAGTTTATCGAATAGTTAAATTGAGTAGTCCAAACTCATCATTGGTGCTCTTGAGCAAAGGTTTACAGATGAAGCATAATGCATGGCATCATGCAGTTTAAGTAGATTGGATTACTTGGAGGCTTTGTCATAGCTATTTCAGTTTTAAATTTATTCACAATATAGAAAATTGAGCTAGCTTAACGTGGGTAGTGGATTCATGTCATTATGAACTCCAAATCAAAAGTTATGGACGATTTAGTGCAGAAATGTCAAGTTATCAAAAGTTACGGACGATTTAGTGTGGACATGTCAAGTTGATAGGCCAGTTCAAATGATAATTCTAAACTGAACATTGTTGCTCCTTGAGTAAAGTTTTGTAAATGAATCATAATGCATGGCATCATGATGTTTATGATACATTGGCTTACTTCGATGCTTTGTCATAGATCTTTCATTCTCAAATGTTGTCACAATATTGAAAATTAAGCTAGATTAACGTGGGTGTTGGATTCATGTCATCTTGAGCTCTAAATCAAATGTTACAGAGGATTTAGTATGGACACGTCAAGTTGATGAGCTAGTTAAGACGACCATTCTAAACTGATCATTGGTGCTCATTGAGCAAAGGTTTACAAATGAAGCATAATGCATGGCATCACGCTGTTTGGGATAGATTGGCTTACTTGAATGCTTTTTCGTATCTATTCGGACCTTTATTTCCGCACAATATAGGAAATTGAGGTAGCTTAACGTGGCCATTAGATTCATGTCATTCTGAACTTAAATCACAAGTTACGGACGATTTAGTGCACACATGTCAAGTTTATCGGCTAGTTAAACTGATCATTCTAAGTGATCATTGGTGCTCATCGAGCAAAGGCTTACAAATGAATCATAATGCATGGTATCCAGCAGTTCGGTCTTGAATTTAATCATAATATAGAAAATTGAGCTACCTTAATGAGGGCGTTGGATGCATGTCATTTTGAGCTCCAAATAAAATGTTAAAGACGAGTTAGTGCGGACATGTCAAGTTGATCATCTAATTAAATTGATCATTCTAAACTGACTATTGGTGCTTATTGAGCAAAGATTTACAAATGAAGCATAATGCATGACATCATGCAGTTTAGGATGTATTGGATTACTTGGAGGCTTTGTCATAGCTCTTTCAGTCTCAAATGTTGTCACAGTACTAAATATTGAGCTAGATTAACGTGGCTGTGGGATTCATTTTATCTTGAGCTCTAAATCAAATGTTAAAGACGATTTACTATAGACATGTCAAGTTGATCATCTAGTTAAAATGATCATTCTAAACTGATCGTTGGTGCTCATTGTGCAAAGGTTTATGACTGAAGCGTAATGCGTGGCATCATGCAGTTTGGGATAGATTAGATTACTTGGAGGCTTTTTCCTAGCTATTTTGGTCATAATTGTCACAATATAGAATATTGAGATAGCTTAACGCGGGCGTTGGATTTGTGTCATTCTGAACTTTAAATCAAAAATTACGGAGGATTTAGTGCCGATATGTCAAGTTGATCGGCTTGTTAAAATGATCATTCTAAACTGATCATTGGTGCTCTTTGAGTAAAGGCTTATAAAAGAATTATAATGCATGGCATCACGTTAGTTTGGAATACATTAGATTACTTCGTATCTTTGTCGTAGATCTTTCAATCTCAAATGTTGTCACAATATTGAAAATGGAGCTAAATTAATGTGGCCATTGGATTCTTGTTATTTTGATCTCTAAATTAAATGTTTAAGATGATTTAGTGCAAACATGTCAAGGTTATCAGCTAGTTAAAGTGATCATTCTAAACTGATCATTGGTGCGCATTGAGCAATGGTTTACAAATGAAGCATAATGAATGACATCACACAGTTTGGAAAAGATTGGATTACTTGGAGAATTTATCGTAGCTATTTTGGTGTTAAATTTTGCCACAATATAGAATATTAAGCTTACTTAACTTGGGCATTGGATTCGTGTCATTCTGAAATCTAAATCAAAAGTTACGATCGACTTTGTGTGGACATGTCAAGTTGATTGGCCAGTTAAAATAATCATTCTAAACTGATCATTGGTGCTCCTTTAATAAATGCTTATAAATGAATCATAATGCATGGTATCATGCCGTTTGGAATACATTGGATTACTTGGAGGCTTTGTCGATGCTCTTTCTGCTCAGATGTTTTCACAATATAGAAAATTTAGCTAGAGTAATGTGGCAAAGGTTTACAAATGAAGCATAATGCATGACATCACACAATTTGGGATAGATTAGATTATTTGGAGGGTTTGTTGTAGCTATTCTGGTCTTAAATTTTTTCACAATTTAGAATATTGAGCTAGCTTAACGTGGGCGTTGGATATTTATCATTCTCTCTAAATAAAAAGTTACGGACGATTCAGTGCGGACATGTCAAGTTGATCGGCTAGTTAAATTGATCAATTTCAACTGATCATTGGTGGTAATTGAGCAAAAGATTACAAATAAAGCATAATGCATTGCATCACGCAGTTTGGGATAGATTTGATTAGTTAGCGGCTTTGTCGTAGCTCTTTCAGTCTCAAAATTTTCAACAATATCAAAAGCTGAGCTAGATTAAAGTGGGTGTTGGATTTGGGTAATTCTGAACTCTAAAGCAAAAGTTACGGACGATTTAGTGTGGGCATGTCAAGTTTATCGGCCAGTTAAAATGATAATTCTAAACTGATCATTGTTGCTCCTTGAGTAAAGGGTTATATATGAAGCATAATGCATGGCATCACGCAGTTTAGGATACAAATGATTACTTGGAGGCTTTGTCGTAGCTCTTTCAGTCTCAAATGTTGTAAGAATTGACCTAGACTAGCTTGGCCATTGGATTAATGTCAGTTTGAGCTCTAAATCAAATGTTAAAGGCGATTTAGTGTGGACATGTCAAGTAGATCAACTAGTTAAAATGATAATTCTAAACTGATCATTTGTACTCATTGAGCAAAGGCTTAAAAATGATGCATAATGCATGGCAACACGCAGTTTGGGATACATTGGATTACTTCGAGGCTTTGTTGTAGCTCTTTCAGTCTCAAATATTTTCACAATTTTGAAAATTAAGCTAGTTTAATGTGGCTTGGACTCTTTTCATTTTGAGCTCTAAATCAAATGTTATAGACGATTTAGTGCGAACATGACAAGTTGATCAGGTAGTTAAAATTATTATTCTAAAATTATCATTGGTGCTCATTGAGCAAAGGTTTACAAATGAAGCATAATGCATGATATCACACAGTTTGGGATAGATTGGAGGCTTTGTCGTAGCTATTTTGGTCTTAAATTTTTTACAATATATAATATTGAGGTAGATTAACGCGTGCGTTGGATTCCTGTCATTTTGAACTCTAAATCAAAAGTAATGGACGATTTAGTGCGGACGTTTCAAGTTGATTGGCAACTTAAAATGATCATTGTAAAATGGTCATCGGTGGTCCTCGAGTAAAGACTTATAATGAAGCATAATGCATGGCCTCACACAGTTTGGAATAAATTCGATTACTTGGAGACTTTGTTGTAGCTCTTTCAGTCTAAAATATTGTCACGATATTGGAAATTTAGCTAGATTAACGTGGCCATTGGGTTCTTGTCATTTTCAGCTCTAAATCAACGTTAAGGACAATTTATTGCAAACCTGTCAAGTTGATCGGCTTGTTAAAATGATCGTTCTAAACTGATCATTGGTGCTTATTGAACAAAGATTTACAAATGTAGCATAATGGATGACATCACACAGTTTGGAATAGATTGGATTACTTGGAGGCTTTGTAGTAGCTATTTTGGTCTTAAAGTTTTTCAAAATTTAGAATATTGAGCTAGCTTAAAGTGAGCGTTGGATTCATGTCATTTTGTGCTCTAAATCAAAAGTGACGAACGATTTAGTGCGGACATGTCATTTTTATTGGCTAGTTAAACTGATCATTGGTGCTCATTGAGCAAAGGTTTACAAATGAAGCATAATGCATGACATCACACTGTTTGAGATAGATTGTATTACTTGGAGGCTTAGTCATAGCTCTTTGAGTCTGAAATGTTGTCACAGTATTGAATATTGAGCTAGATTAATGTGGGCATTCGATTCATGTCATTTTGATCTCTAGATCAAATTTTATAGACGATTTTGTGTGGACATGTAAAGTTGATCAGCTAGTGAAAATGATCATTCTAAACTGATCATTGGTGCTCATTCAACAAAGGTTTACAAATGAAGAATAATGCATTGCATAACGCAGTTTGGGATATATTGGATTACTTAGAGACGTTTTCGTAGCTATTTTGGTCTTAATTTAATCAAAATATAGAAAACTGAGCTAGCTTAACGTTGGCGTTGGATTCGTGTCATTCTGAAGTGTAAATGAAAAGTTACGGACGATTTAGTATATACATGTCAAGTTTATTGGCGAGATAAAATGCTAATTTTAATCTAATCATTAGTGGTCCTTGAGTAAAGTATGGCATCACGCAGTTTGGTATACGTTGGATTACTTCGAGGCTTTGTCGTAGCTCTTTCAGCGTCAAATGTTGTCACAATATAGAAAATTGAGCTAGATTAATGTGGCCGTTGGATTCTTGTTATTTTGAGATCTAAATCAACTGTTAAAGACAATTTAATGTAGACATGTAAAGTGGATCAGCTAGTTAAAATGGATATTCTAAACTTATCATTTGTGCTCATTAAGCAAAGCTTTACAAATGAAGCATAATGCATGACATCACACAGTTTGGGAAAGATTGGATTAATTGGAGGCTTGTCCTAGCTATTTCGGTCTTAAATTTTGTCGCAATATAAAATATTGAGCTAGCTTAATGTGGACGTTGGATTCGTGTCATTCTGAACTCTAAATAATAAGTTACAGAGAATTTAGTGTGGACATGTCAAGTTTATCGGCTAGTTAAATTGATCATTCTAAATGGATTAGTGGTGTTCTTTGAGAAAAGTTTTACAAATGAAGCATAATGCATAGCATCACACATTTTGGGATATATTTGATAACTTGTAAGCGTTGTTGTAGCTCTTTCAGTCTCAAATGTTGTCACGATATGTAAAATTGAGCTAGATTAACATGGATGATCGATTCATGTCATTTGAGCTCTAAATCAAATGCTATGGATGACTTTGTGCGGATATGTCAAGTTGATCATCTAGTTAAAATGATCATTCTAAAATGATCGTCCTAAACTGATCATTGGTGCCCATTCAGCTAAGGTTTACAAATGAAGCATAATGCATGGCATCACGCAGTTTGGGATATATTGGATTATTTGGAGGCTTTTGCTTATCTATGTCAGTCTTAAATTTAATCACAATATAGAAAATTGAGCTAGCTTAAAGTGGGTGTTGGATTTGTGTCATTCCGAATTCTAAATCAAAAGTTACAGAAGACATAGTGTAGATATGTCAAGTTCATCTGCCAGTTAAAATGATCATTATAAATTGATCATTGGTGCTTATTGAGCAATGGTTTACAAATGAAGCATAATGTATGACATCACACAGTTTGGGATAGATTGGATTACTTGGAGGCTTTGTATTAGCTATTTTGGTCTTAAATTTAGAGTATTGAGCTAGCTTAACGTGGGCGTTGGATTCGTATCATTATGTACTCTAAATCAAAGGTTACGAACGATTTAGTATGGACATGTCAAGTTTATCGAAAAGTTAAATTGACATTTTAAACTGATCCTTGGTGCTTATTGAGCAAAGGTCTACAAATGAATTATAATACATGGCATCACACTGTTCCGGATAGATTGGATTACTTGGAGGCTTTGTCGTAGCTCTTTCAGTTTCAAATATTGTCACAATGTTGAAAATTGAGCTAGATTAATGTGGGCGTTCGATTCATGTATATTTGATCTCTAAATCAAATATTAAATATGATTTTGTGCGGACATATGATGTTGATCAGCTAGTTAAAATGATCATTCTAAACTGAGTGTTGGTGCTCATTGAGCAAGGTTTACATATGAAGCATAATCCATGACATCATACAGTTTGAGATAGATTGGATTACTTGGAAGCTTTTTCATAGCTATTTTGGTCTTAATTTTTCACAATTTAGAATATTCAGCTAGCTTAACGTGGGCGTTGGATTGTAATTCAGAACTCTAAATCAAAAGTTACGAACAGTTTAGTCCGTACATGTCAAGTTTATCAGCTAGTTAAATTGATCATTTTTTTAAACTGATCCTTGATGCTAATTGAGCATGTTTACAAATGAAGCATAATGCATGGCATCACACTGTTTGGGATAGATTGGATTACTTGGAGGCTTTGTCGTATCTCTTTCAGTCTGAAATTTTGACACAATATTGAAATTTAAGCTAGATTAATGTGGGCATCCGATTCATGTTATTTTGACCTCTAAATCAAAAATTACAAACGATTTAGTGCAGGCATGTCATGTTGATCAGCTAGATAAACAGATCATTTTAAATTGATCATTGGTGCTGATTAAGCACATGTTTACAAATGAAGCATAATGCATGGCATCAGGAAGCTTGGGATAGATTGGATTGCTTAGAGGCATTTTGGTAGCTCTTTTAGTGTGAAATGTTGTCACGATATAGAAAATTGAGCTAGGTTAAAGTGGATGTTGGATTCGTGTCATTCTGAACTCTAAATCAAAAGTTACGAACAATTTAGTGTAGACATGTCAAGTTGATCTGCCAGTTAAAATGATAATTCTAAACTGATCATTGGTGTGCCTTGAGTAAAGGCTTATAAATGAAGCATAATACATGGCATCACGCAGTTTGGGATACATTGGATTCCTTGGAGGCTTTTTATAGTTATTTTAGTCTCAAATGTTGTCAAAATATTGAAAATTGAGGTACATTAACGTGGGCATTGGATTCATGTCATTTTTAGCTCTAAATCCAATGTTACAGAAGATTTATAGTGGACATGTCAAGTTGATCAGCGAGTTAAAATGATAATTCTAAACTGATTGTTGCTCCCTGAGTAAATGCTTATAAATGAAGTATAATGCATTGCATCACGCAGTTTGGGATACATTGGATTACTTGGAGGCTTTGTTGTCACAATATTGAAAATTAATCTAGATTAACATGCCATTTGATTGAATTCATTTTGAGCTCTAAATAAAATGTCCAAGATGATTTAGTGCGGGTAGGTCAAGTTGATCGGCTAGTTAAAATGATCATTTTAAACTGATCATTGGTGCTAATTTAGAAAAGGTATACAAATGAACCACAATGCATGGCATCACGCAATTTCGGATAGATTAGATTAATTGGAGGCTTTCTCGTAGCTATTTTAGTCTTGAGCATTTGATTCATGTCATTCTGAACTCTAAATCAAACATTACGGATGATTTACTTCGGACATGTCAATTTTATCGGCTAGTAAAATTGATCATTTAAACTGATCATTGGTGCTTATTGAGCACATGTTTACAAATGTAGCATGATGCATGGCAGCACACAGTTTGGGATAGATTGGATTACCTGGACGCTTTGGCGTAGCTATTTTGATCTTAAATTTAATCACAATATATAAAACTGAACTACTATAACGTGGACGTTGGATTCGTGTCATTCTGAATTCTAAATCAAAAGGTATGGATGATTAGGGTGTACATGTCAAGTTGATCGGCCAGTGAAAATGATAATTCTAAACTGATCATTTGTGTTGTTTGAGTAAACGCTTATAAATGAAGTGTAATGCATGGCATCACGCAGTTTGGGATACATTGGATTCCTTGGAGGCTTTGTCATAGTTCTTCCAGTCTCAAATGTTGTGAAAATATTGAAATTGAGTTAGATTAACGTGGGCATTGGAGTAATGTTATTATGAGCTCTAAATCCAATGTTAAACACGTTTTACAGTGGACATGTCAAGTTGATCAGTGAGTTAAAATGATAATTCTAAACTGATCATTGGTGCTACTTCAGTAAATGGTTATAAATGAAGCATAATGCATTGCATCACGCAGTTTAGGAGACATTAGATTACTTGGAGGCTTTGTTGTTGCTCTTTCTCTCTCAAATTTTGTCACAATATTGAAAATGGAGCTAGATTAACATGCCATTGGATTTAATTCATTTTGAGCTCTAAATCAAATGTTAAAGACAATTTAGTGCGGATAAGTCAATTTGATCTGCTAGTTAAAATGATCATTCTAAACTGATCATTGGTGCTAATTTAGAAAAGGTTTACAAATGAAGCAAAATGCGTGGCATCACACAGTTTGTGATAGATTAGATTACTTCGATGCCTTGTAATAGCTATTTTAGTTTTCAATTTTGTCACAATATATGATATATAGCTAGCTTAACGTGGGCATTTGATTCATGTTATTCTGAACTGTAAATCAAAAGTTACGGATGATTTACTTCAGACATGTCAAGTTTATAGTCTAGTAGAATTGATCATTCTATACTGATCATTGGTGCTCATTGAGCACAGGTTTACAAATGTAGCATAATGCATGGCATCACGAAGTTTGGGATAGAATGGATTACTTGGAGGCTTTTGCATAGCTATTTCGGTCTTAAATTTAAACATGATATAGAAAATGGAACTAGCATAACGTGGACGTTGGATTCGTGTAATTCTGAACTCTAAATCAAAAGGTACGGACGATTTAGTGTGGACATGTCAAGTTGATCGGCTAGTTAAAATGATAATTATAAACTGATCAATTGCGCTCCTTGAGCAAAGGTTCACAAATGAAGCATAATGCATGGCATTACGTAGTGTGGGATAGATTGGATTACTTGGAGGATTTGTCGTACCTATTTCGGTCTTAATTTAATCACAATATTGAAAACTGAGCTTGCTTAACATCGGTGTTGGGTTCATGTCATTATGAACTCTAAATCAAAAGTTACAAACGATTTAGTGCAGACATGTCAAGCTTATCGGCTAGTTAAATTGATCATTCTAATTTGATCATTGTTGTTCATTGAGCAAAGGTGTACAAATGAAGTATAATGCATGAAATAACGCTGTTTGGGATAGACTGGATTACTTGGAGGTTATGTCATAGCTATTTTGGTCTTAATTTAATCAAAATATAGAAAACAGAGCTAGCTTCACGTTGGTGTTGGATTCGTGTCATTCTGAACTCTAAATCAAAAGTTATTGACGATTTAGTGCAGTCATGTCAAGTTGATCAGCCAGTTAAAATAATAATTCTAAACTGATGATTGGTGCTCCTTGAGCAAAGGTTTATAAATGAAGCATAATGCATGGCATCACGCAGTTTGGGATACATTGGATTCCTTGGAGGCTTTGTCATAGTTCTTCTACTCTCAAATGTTGTCAAAATATTGAAAATTGAGGTAGATTAACACGGGCATTAGATTCATGTCATTTTGAGCTCTAAATCCAATGTTAAAAACAATTTACTGCGGACATGTCAAGTTGATCATCTAGTGGAAATGATCATTATAAATTGATCATTGGTGGTTATTGAGCAATGGTTTTCAAATGAAGCAAAATTAATGGCTTCACGCAGTTTGGGATAGATTGGATTACTTGTGGCCTTTGCATAGCTATTTCAGTCTTAAATGTTTTTTACAATATAGAAAATTAAGCTAGCTTAACGTGGGTGTTGGATTTGTGTCCTTTTAAACCATAAATCAAAAGTTACGGACGATTTAGTGCGGACATGTCAAGTTGATCGGCTAGTTAAAATTATAATTTTAAACTGATGAATGGTGCTACTTGAGTAAAGGCTTATAAATGAAACATAATGTATGCACAACGATGTTTGGGATACATTGGATTCCTTGGGGGCTTTGTCATAATTCTTCCATTTTTAAATGTTGTCAAAATATTGAAAATTGAGGTAGATTAACGTGGGCATTGGATTCATGTCATTTTGAGCTCTAAATCCAATGTTAAGGACGATTTACTGCGGACATGTCAAGTACATCAACTAGTTAAAATGATAATTCTATACTGATCATTGGTGCTTATTGAGCAAAGGTTTACAAATGAAGTAGAATACATGACATAACACAGTTTGGGATAGATTATATTACTTGGAAGCTTTGTCGTAGCTATTTCTGTGCTAAATTTAACCACAATATAGAAACCTGAGCCAGCTTAACGTGGGTGTTGGATTCGTGTCATTCTGAACTCTAAATCGAAAGTTACATACGATTTAGTGCAAACATGTCAAGTTGATCGCCTATTTAAAATGATGATTCTAAACTGGCCATTGGTGCTTCTTGAGTAAAGCCTTATAAATGAAGCATAATGCATTGCATCACGCAAATGGGGATACATTGGATTTCTTAGAGGCTTTGTTGTAGCTCTTTTGGACTTAAATGTTGTGAACATATTAAAAGTTGAGGTATATTAACGTGGGCGTTGGACTTATGTCATTTTGAGCTCTAAATCAAATGTTAAGGACGATTTAGTGCGAACATGTCAACTTGATCAGCTAGTTAAAATGATCGTTCTAAGCTGATCACTGGTGCTCCATTGAGCACATGTTTACAAATGTAGCATAATGCATGGCATCACGCAGTTTGGGATAGATTGGATTACTTGGAGGCTTGGGCGTAACTATTTTGTTCTTAAATTTAATTACGATATAGAAAACTGAACTAGCATAATGTAGACATTGGATTCGTGCCATTTTGGACTCTAAATCAAAAGGTATGACCGATTTAGTGCGGACATGTCAAGTTGATCGGCCAGCTAAAATGATAATTCTAAACTGCTCAATTGCGCTCCTTGAGTAAAGGCTTATAAATGAAGAATAATGCATGGCATCACGCAGTTCGGGATACATTGGATTACTTAGAGGGTTTGTTGTAGATCATTGAGTCTCAAATGTCTTCACAATACTGAAAATTGAGGTAGATTAACGTGAGCGCTGGATTTATGTCATTTTCAGATTTAAATCAAATTTTAAAGACGATAAAGTGCGGACATGTCAAGTTGATAAGCTAGTTAAAATGATCATTCTAAACTGATCATTGGTGTTGATTGAGCAAAGGTTCACAAATGAAGCATAACGCATGGCATCATGTTGTTTGGGATAGATTGGATTATTTGGAGGCTTTGTCGTAGCTATTTCTGTCTTAAATTTTGTCACAATATAGAATATGGAGCTAGCTTAACATGGGCGTTGAAATCGTGTCATTCTGAACTCTAAATCAAAACTTATGGAAGATTTAGGGCGTACATGTCAAGTTGATTGGCCAGTTAAAATAATCATTCTAAACTGATCATTGGTGCTCATTGAGTAAAGGCTTATAAATGAAGCATAATGCATGGCATCACACAGTTTGGGATACATATGAATACTTGTAGGCTTTGTTGTAGTTTTTTCAGTATTAAATGTTGTCACAATATTGAAAATTGAGCTAGAACAATGTGGTCATATGATTCATGTCATTTTGAGCTCGAAATCAAATGTTAAAGACGATTTTGAGCTAGAACAACGTGGGCGTTGGAATCCTATCATTCTCAACTCTAAATGAAAAGTTACAAACTATTTAGTTCAGACATGTCAACTTGATCGGACAATTAAAATGAATATTCTAAATTGATCATTGGTGCTCCTTGAGTAAAGGCTTATAAATGAACCATATTGCATGGTATTACACAGTTTGGGATACATTAGATTACTAGGAGGCTTTGTCGTAGGTCTTTGAGTCACAAATGTTGTCATAATATTGAAAGTTGAGCTAGATTAACGTTGTTGTTGGGTTCGTGTGATTTTGAGCTTTAAATCAAATGTTAAAGACGATTTAGTGCACAAATATCAAATTGAACAGCTAGTTAAAATGATCATTCTAAACTGATAATTGGTTCTCATTGAGCAAAGATTTACAAATGAAGCATAATGCATGGCATCACGGAGTTTGGGATAGATTGAATGACTTGAAGGCTTTTGTTGTCGCTATTTCAGTCTTAATTTTTTTGACAATATAGAATATTGAGCTAAGTTAACGTGTGCGTTGGACTTGTGTCATTCTCAACTGTAAATCAAAAGTTACAGAAGATTTAGTCCAAACATGTCAAATTGATCACCAGTTAAAATGATCATTCTAAATTTATGATTGGTGCTCTCTGAGTAAAGGCTTATAAGTGAAGTATAATGCATGGCATCACACACTTTGCGATACATTGGATTACTTGGACGCTTTGTCATACCTCTTTCAGTCTCAAATGTTGTCACAATATTGAAAATGTAGCTAGACTAACACGGCCGGTTCATTAATGTAATTTTGATTTCTAAATCATTTGTTAAGGAAGATTTAGTGTGGACATGTCAAGTTGATCATCTAGTTAAAATGATCATTCTAAACTGATCATTGGTGCTCATTGAGCAAAGGTTTACAAATGAAGCATAATGCATGGCATCACATAGTTTAGGATAGATTGGATTACTTCGAGGCTTTGTCATAGCTATTTCGGTCTTAAACTTTGTCACAATATAGAAAATTGAGCTAGCTTAAGATGGGCATTTGGTTCATGTCATTCTGAACTATAAATAAAAAGTTACGAATGATTTAGTGCGGAAATGTAAAATTGATCAGCCAGTTAAAGTTATCATTCTAAACTGATCATTGGTGCTTCTTAAGCAAAAGTTTACAAATGAAGCATAATGCAAGGCATCCCACAGTTTGGGATAGATTGGATTACTTGGAGGCTTTATCGTAGCTATTTTGGTATTAAATATTTGTCACAATATAGAAAACTGAGATAGCTTAACGTGCACATTAAATTCATGTCATTTTGAACTCTAAATCAAAAGTTATCGAAGATTTAGGGTGGACATGTCAAGTTTATCGGCTAGTTAAATTTATCATTCTAAAATTGTCATAGGTGCTCATTGAGAAAAGGTTTACAAATAAAGCATAATGCATGGCATCAAGCAATTTGGGATAGATTGGAATACTTGGTGGCTTTTCGTAGCTATTTCAGTCTTAAATTTAATCACAATATAGAAAACTTAGCTAGCTTAACGTCGGCGTTGGATTCGTGTCATTCTGAACTCTAAATCAATAGTTACACACGATTTAGTGCAGACATGTCAATTTGATCGGCGAGTTAAAATGACAATCTAAACTGATCATTGGTCCTCCTTGATTAAAGGCTTAAAAATTAAGCATAATTCATGGCATCACACAGTTGTTCATACATTGGATTACTAGGAGGTTTTGTCGCAACTCTTTCAGTATCAAATGTTTTCACAATATTTTAAATTGAGCGAGATTAACGTAGACATTGAATTCATGTCATTTTGAATTCTAAATCAAATGTAAAAGATGATTTAGTGCGGACATGTCAATTTGATCGGCCAGTTAAAAATGATTATTCTAAACTCATTGGTGCTCCTTGAGTAAAGGCTTATAAATGAAGCATAATGCATGACATCACGTATTTTGGGATATGTTGGATTACTTGGATGCTTTTTTCGTAGGTCTTTCAGTCTCAAATGTTTTCACAATATTGAAAATTGAGCTATGTCAACGTGGTCGTTGAATTCATATCATTTTGAGCACTAAATTAAATGTTAAGGACGATTTAGTGAAGACATGTCAAGTTGATCAACTAGTTAAAATGATCATTCTAAACTGATCATTAGTGCGCATTAAGCAAAGGTTTAAAGATGAAATATAATGCATGGCATCACACAGTTTCAGATAGATTGGTTTACTTGGAGGTTTTGTTGTAGCTATTTTCGTCTTACATTTTGTCACAATGTAGAAAACTGAGCTAGCTTAACGTGGGCATTGGATTCGTGTCATTCTAAACTCTAAATAAAAAATTACGGACGATTAAGTGTGAACATGTCAAATTGATAGGCCAGTTAAAATTATCATTATAAACTGATCATTAGTGCTCCTTGAGTAAAGGCTTATAAATGAAGTATAATGCATGTCATCACGTAGATTGGGATACATTGGGTTGCTGAAAGGCTTTGTTGTAGCTCTTTCACTCTCAAATGTTTTCCCAATATTGAAAACTGAGCTAAAATAATGTGGCAATTGGGTTCATGTCATTTTAACCTCTAAATAAAATGTTAAGGATGATTAATTGCAGACATGTCAACTTGATCATCTAGTTAAAATGATCATTCTAAACTGTTCATTAATGCGCATTGAGCAAAGGTTTATAAATGAAGCATAATGCTAGACATCCCGCAGTTTGGATAGATTAGATTACTTGCAGGATTTATCGTAGCTATTTCGGTCTTAAATTTTGTCACAATATACAAAATTAAGATAGCTTAACGTGCGCATTAAATCGATGTCAATCTGAAGTCTAAATCAAAAGTTACAGAAGATTTTGTGCGGACATGTCAAGTTTATCGGCTAGTTGAATTGATCATTCTAAACTGATCATACGTGAACATTGAGAAAAGGTTTAAATAAAGCATAATGCATGGCATCAAGTAGTTTGAGATAGATTGGAATACTTTGAGACTTTGTCATAGCTATTTGTGTTTTCAATTTAATCACAATATATAAAACTTAGCTAGCTTAATGTGGGCGTTGGATTCCTGTTTTTCTGAACTCTAACTCAATAGTTAAATACGATTTAGTGCGGACATGTCAAGTTGATCGGCGAGTTAAATGATAATCTAAACTGATCATGGGTGCTCCTAGAGTAAAGGCTTATGAATTCAGCATAATGCATGGCATCACGCAGTTTGTGATACATTGGATTCCTTGGAGGCTTTGTTGTAGCTCTTTCAGTCTCAAATGTTATCACAATTGTGAAAATTGACCTTGGATAACGTGGTCGTTGGATTTATGTAGACAATTTAGTGTGACATGACAATTTAATCAGCTAGTTAAAATAATCAATCTAAACTGATCATTGGTGCTCATTGAGCAAAGGTTTACAAATGAAGCATAATGCAAGGCGTCACACATTTTAGGATAGATTGGATTACTTCGAGGCTTTGTCATAGCTATTTTGTTCTTAAACTTTGTCACAATATAGAAAATTTAGCTAGCTTAACATGGGTGTTGGGTTCATGTCATTCTGAACTATAAATCAAAAGTTACGAACGATTAAGTGTGGAAATGTCAAGTTGATCAGACAGTTAAATTTAACATTCTAAACTGCTCATTGGTGCTTCTTGAGGAAAGCTTTACAAATGAAGCATATAAATGGCATCCCACATTTTGGGATAGATTGGATTAATTGGAGGCTTTATCGTAGCTATTTTGATATTAATTTTTATCACAATATATAGAATTGAGATAGCTTAACGTGCGCATTAAAATTTCATGTCATTCTGAACTCTAAATCAATAGTTATGGAAGATTTAGTGTGGAAATGTCAAGTTTAGCGGGTAGTTAAATTGATCATTCTAAACTTATCATAGGTACTCATTGAGAAAAGGTTTACAAATAAAGTATAATGCATGGCATCAAGCAATTTGGGATAGATTGGAATACTTGGAGGCTTTTTCATAGCTATTTGGGTCTTAAATTTAATCACAATATAGAAAACTTAGCTAGCTTAACGTCGGCGTTGGATTCTTGTCATTCCAAACTCTAAATCGATAGTTAAAGACGATTCACTGTGGACATATGAAGTTGATTGGCGAGTTAAAATGATAATATAAACTGATCATTGGTCCTCCTTAATTGATTATAGGCTTATAAATTAAGCATAATGCATGACATCACGCAGTTTGGGATACATTGAATTACTTGGATGCTTTGTCGTAGCTCTTTCACTCACAAATGTTTTCACAATATTGAAAATAGAGCTAGAATAATGTGGTCATTGGATTCATGTCATTTTAAGCTCTAAATCAAATGTTAAGGATGATTAATTGCAGACATGTCAACTTGATCATCTAGTTAAAATAATCATTCTAAACTGTTCATCGGTGCGCATTAAGCAAAGGTTTACAAATGAAGCATAATGCAAGACAACCCGCTGTTTGGGATAGATTAGATTACTTACAGGCTTTATCGTAGCTATTTTGTTCTTAAATTTTGCCACAATATAGAAAAATGAGATAGTTTAACATGCGCATTAAATTCATCTCATTCTGAACTCTAAATCAAAAGTTACGGAAGATTTAGTGCGTACATATCAAGTTTATCGGCTAGTTAAATTGATCCTTCTAAACTGATCATACGTGCTCATTGAGTAAAGGTTTAAATAAAGCATAATGCATTGCATCAAGCAGTTTGGGATAGATTGGAATACTTGGAGGCTTTGTCGTAGCTATTTTGGTCTTAAATTTAATCACAATATAGAAAATTTAGCTAGATTAACGTGGGCATTGGATTCATGTCATTCTTAACTCTAAATCAATAGTTACAGATGATTTAGTTCGGACATGTCAAGTTGATTGGCGAGTTAAAATGATAATCTAAACTGATCATTTGTGCTCATTAAGTAAAGGCCTATGAATTAAGCGTTACGCATGGCATCACACAGTTTGTGATACATTGGATTCCTTGGAGGCTTTGTCGTAGCTCTTTCAGTCTTAAATGTTGTCACATTTGTGAAAAATTATCTAGGATAACGTTGCCATTGGATTCATGTCCTTTTATGCTATAAATCAAATGTTAAAGACGATTTAGTGCAGATATGTCAACTTGATTAGCTAGTTAAAATGATCATTGAAAAAAGGTTTACAAATGAAGCATATTGCATGGCGTAACGCAATTTGGGATATATTGGAGTATTTGGAAGCTTTATCGTAGCTATTTCATCTTAAATTTTGTCACAATTTTGAAAATTGAGCTAGGTCAACGTGAACATTGGATTTATGTTATTTTGAGCTCTAAATCAAAAGTTAAGTACGATTTATTGCAGACATGTCAAGTTTATTGGCTAGTTAGATCATTGTAAACTGATCTATGGTGCTCATTCAGCAAAGGTTTACAAATAAAGCATAATGCATGGCATCAAGGAGTTTGGGATAGATTCGATTACATGGAGGATTTGTCATATATATTTTGGTCATAAATTTAATCACAATATAGAAGACGGAGCTAGGTTACGTGGGTGTTGAATTCGTTCTGGTCTCTAAATCAAAAGTTACAGACTATTTAGTGCGGACATGTCAAATTGATTGGCCAGTTAAAATGATAATGTAAACTGATCATTGGTGGTACTTGAGTAAAGACTTATAAATGAAGCATAATGCATGACGTCACACATTTTGGGATACATTGAATTACTTGGAGCCTTTGTCGTAGCTCTTTCAGTCTCAAATATTGTCACAATATTGAAAATTGAGCTAGATTAACGTGGGTGTTGAATTCTTGTCATTTTGAGCTCTAAATGAAATGTTAAATACGATTTACTGCAGACATGTCAATTTGATCAGCTAGTTAAAATGATTTTTCTGAACTGATTAGTGGTGCTCATTGAGCAAAGGTTTACAAGTGAAGCATAATGCTTGGCATCACGCAGTTTGGGATGTATTGGATTACTTGGAGTTTTTTTGTAGCTATTTCGGTCTGAAATTTAATCACAATATAGAAAACTGAGCTAGCTTAAAGTGGGGGTTGGATTCATGACATTCTGAACTCTAAATCAAATGTTACTGACGATTTACTGCGGACATGTCAAGTTGATAGGCAAGGTAAAATGATAATTATAAACTGACCATTAGTGCTCCTTGAGTAATGGCTTGTAAATGAAGCATAATACATGTCATCACGCAGTTTGGGATAAATTGGATTAGTTGGAGGCTTTGTTGTAGCTCTTTAAATCTCAAATGTTGTAACAATATTGAAAATTGAGCTAGATAAACATGGGCCTTAGATTCATATTGAAACTTGAGCTAGATAAACATGGGCCTTGGATTCATATCATTTTGAGCACTAAATCAAATATTAAAGACAGCTTACTACAGACATGTTGAGTTAATCAACTAGTTAAAATGATCACTCTAAACTGATCATTAGTGCTCATTGAGCAAAAGTTTACAAATGAAGCATAATGCATTGCATCATGCAGTTTGGGATAGATTGGAATACTTAGAGGCTTTTTCGTAGCTATTTCGGTCTTAACTTTTGTCACAAAATCGAAAATTGTATTCTAAATCAAAAATTACGGATGATTTAGTGCAGACATAGAAAGTTGATCGGCTTGTTAAAATGATCATTCTAAACTGATCATTGGTGCTCCTTGAGTAAAGGCTTATAAGTGAAGCATAATGCATGGCATCACGCAGTTTGGGATAGATTGGATTACTTGAAGGCTTTGTCATAGCTATTTAGATCTCAAATTTAATCACAATATAGAGGACTGAACTAGATTACGTGTACGTTGGATTTGTGTCATTCTGAACTCTAAATCAAAAGTTATAGACAATTTAGTGCATACATGTCAAGCTTATCGCCCACTTAAAATGACAATATAAACTGATCATTGGTGCTCCTTGAGTAAATACTTATAAATGAAGCATTGTGCATGGCATTACGTAGTTTGGGACACATTGAATTACTTGGAAGTTTTGTCATAGCTCTTTCAGTCTCAAATGTTGTCCAAATATTGAAAATTGAGCTACATTAATGTGGGCATTGAATTCATGTCATTTTGAGCTCTAAATCAAATGTTAAAGACGATTTGCTGCAAACATATCAATTTGGTCAGCTAGTTAAAATAATCATTTTAAACTGATTATTGGTGCTCACTGAGCAATGGTTTACAAAAGAATTATAATTCTTTGCATCATGCAGTTTGGGATAGATTGGAGGCTTTTTCGTAGTTATTTCTATCTTAAATTTTGTAACAATATAGAAAACTGAGCTAGATTAACGTGGGCATTGGACTCATGTCATTTTGAACTCTAAATCAAAAGTTACAGACAATTTAGAGCGGTCATGTGAAGCTTATCTGCTAGTTAAATGGATCATTATAAACTGATCATTGTTGCTCATTGAGCAAAGGTTTACAAATGAAACATAATGTATGGCATCAAGCAGTTTGGGATATATTGGATTACTTGGTGGCTTTTTGTAGCTATTTTTGTCTGAAATTTCATCACACTATAGAAAACTGAGCTACCTTAATGTGGGCATTGGATTCGTGTCATTTTAATCTCTAAATGAAAAGATACAAGCGACTTACTACGGACATGTCAAGTTGATAGGCTAGTTAAAATGATAATTCTAAAATGACAATTGGTGCTCCTTGAGTAAAGGCTTATAAATGAAGCATTATGCATGGCATCATGTAGTTTTGGATACATTTGATTAGTTGGAGGCTTTGTCGTAGTTCTTTGAGTCTCAAGTATTGTCACAAAATTGAAAATTGAGCTAGATAACATGGACGTTGGATTCATATCATTTTGAGCTCTAAATGAAATATTAAAGACGACTTAATGTGGACAAGTCAAGTTGTTCATCTAATTAAGATGATCATTCTAAACTAATCATTGGTGCTCATTGAGCAAAGGTTTCCAAATGAAGCATAATGCATGGCAGCATGCAGTTTGGGATAGATTGGAATACTTGGAGGTTCACTACAAGAAAACAAGGATTTCGCAAATCCATTTTTGCGACTAGTTTGCGACCACAGAGAGTGGTTGCAAAAGCTTCATCACAAATTTTTTTGGTCGCAAATTAGTCACACTTTTGCGACTGATTTGCGACCATAGTAATAGTAGTACATTTTGCGACTAATTAGCGACCATATTTTGGTCCCTGTATTTGCAACTAATTTGTGACTACTTCGTAGTAACAAATTTTGCGATCACCTTGCCACTACAGCATTGGTTGCAAAAACCTTAGTCGCAAATCAGTCACAAAATTTTGTCATTGATTTGCGACCATAGTTGAACACGTGATGGATTTTCTGACTACGGATACAATGTAGTCGTAAATCAGTCACAAAATTTTGTGATGGATTTGCGACTACGTTCACCAGTATAGTGTAAAATTAATCACAAATGTTTGTGACTGATTTGCGACTAAATTGTATCTGTAGTCGCAAATCAGTACCAAATATTCGTGATTGATTTGCGACTACATATAAATTTTTGGAAAAAATTAGATGTTGTCGTAAATTGGTTACAAATATTTGTGAATGATTTGCGACTAATTTGCAACTACACCCGAACTAAAATATTTTGAATTAAAATAAAAAAATTATTATTTTTAAAATAATAATTTTTAATTATAATTTCAAAATATTTTAATTAAGTACTTTTTTGAAAAATAAATTAATATTGAATATAATTTTTAATATTATTTTTAAAATATTTTAATTAATTAAATTTTTTGTAATAATAAATATTATCATTATAAAATAATAAATAATTTCTATTCATTAATTATTTTTTAAAATATAAAGAAATTATAAAGAAAAACAATTTATTTTATTAAAAATTTCAAATTACAAAAAATTGAAAAAAAACACTGATTGTGTGGAGGCGGAAATTGAAAATCGGATGGCCAAAATACTAGTGAAGACAGTTCACCTTGGGCATCGTTATCCGGCATAAAAGATGAGAAAGCGAGATCCGTCCGTTGGAAATACCAGACAAGCATCTCCAACCTATTAATTTTTTTTTTGGATTTCCTTCTGTACTTCCTGCATCCTCCGATTCACTTCCAACATCTCCGCAATTTGTTCTTCAATACGCATATTACGAACATTTTGTTCTTCGATTCGTCGATGCGCGGATAGGAGTTGATCCTGAAGCGCAACAAAGTCAGAGGTAGTGGATCCTGAAACGCAACAAAGTCGGAGGTAGTGGATTGGAAGCCACTACGCCTACCCGAACCGTGAATACGTTCAGGGTACCGAGTCCGTAAAGATGGCCTCAGTCATCCGCAACGAAGGAATACAAAATAATAATAAAACGATTAGAATAAGTTTATTAAATTTAGTGTAAATTAAAAAATTATTTATAAAATTTTTTTTACCTAAATGAAGATCTCATTTTTGTCGTCTAACGTCAGCTCAATTCGATGGGAAGTACCGTCGGATGTTTTAGTTGCGTCGACCTCCATGATCACCATCTTTTCCTGGATGTTTCGTTCGTGGTCGCAAATGTGTTCATATTTGTAGTATTTCCCTCATGATAAAACACCAATGATGCCATTTTCCGACTTTCGAGTTTCTTTTGAAAGCATAGGATCGTACCACTCACATTTAAAAAGCGTGATCTTCAAATTAGGAGTCCAACATACTCAAGTTGAATGATATCTGTTAAATTCCCGTAGAAATCAGCTTCATCAGATGCATCTAAGTAATTGTCTCCCTTGACACAAATGTCGTAGTTACATGTCCTTCTCCTGTGTCCATGTTTCTTTGTATGGAACATATAACCTCTTATAAAATAGATTGGCCAAGTTGACACTTTATTCATCAGGCCTTGAACTAATTCTTGAGTCCATATCGGAAAGGCGCGTAGATCTGTTGAAGTGATTGCATTGACCTATGAATATATATATATATATATATATAAAGTAATTAGTATTTCAAAATTTAAAAAATTAATATAATATATATACATTTGAATTAATTAAACATACATAATCTCGAACCCATATGTGGAACTCTTCCAATGTTTTCGTTGAAATTTCATCTTCCGAAAGATATGGATACATACAACGAATGTGATCTTCAAACATGCTACAAAATTAAATATGAAAAACTAATGTATATTGCTTACTTACAATGAAATTGTAATGTAATAAATGAAATTGTTTTCATAGTATTTACCTCTCACGTGGCCGAAAATATTCACAATTCCGCAAAATATATGCATATGTATATTTGTATTATTTTTCGGAGAGCCATATTTCTTTATATTTACCACTTCGACGACCCAACTGAGTAAATATATCCGACACTACGGGATCCGGATATACAGAGACGTCACCTTCATCAAATATAGTAGACCTGTATATATATTATACACGATATTCAGCATGAAAATTTAATTAATTACCCTTACAAATAAAATAATTGATTAATAAACACAACAATTTATGGTTTCTACGTACCTGGTTTTGGTGCATATGTGGGAAGCAAAGTAATGCTCCGAGAAGTAAGATATCTCATCATTCACATATGATTCAACAATCGATCCTGCAACATATAGTTTGTTCTTCGCTTTGCTTTTAAAGTTTTTAAAAAAGCTTTCAAATGGATACATCCACCTATATTGCACTGGTACACCCAATTCTGCTTCGTATGGCAGATGTATAGGTAGGTTTTCCACGACGTTGAAAAATGCAGGTGGAAAGATCTTCTCCAAATTGTACAAAATTGTAACTATATTTTCTTTCAGAATTCGGACACAGCTTTGTTGCAATGATCTGGAGCATAGATCTCCGAAAAGTCCTCCAATCCCTACATTTAAAATCTAGTAAGAATTAGTACATGCAATTATTATTATTTTACGTACTTAAAATATAAATTATGTTTACTAGTATATACTTGATAATGATAGATGATCGTTTCGTGATAAAAGTTCTTCAAATATAAAAGGAGAAGTCTTTCCATAAAAACATGGCAATCATGGCTTTTCATGCACGAGAACTTCAGTCCATCCATATCCACACAATTTGCTAAATCCGCAGCATAGCCGTCTGGAAATTTGACATCATTTTTGATACATTCCAATAAGCGTTCTTTGGTTGTTTGTGTCAATCTAAATATAGGCAATGGAGCATTACCCCGACCATCCACATGCAACTCTTTTCGGGAGCAAAACTTCACAATATCCAACCTTGACTTAATTGTATCTTTTGATTTATCCTTGACATTCATAACAATATTAATGATGTTATCGAAGAAATTCTTCTCTATATGCATCACATCAAAATTATGTCGAAGGTTAAGATCCGTCCAGTACGGCAATTCCCAAACTATGCTTTCCTTGTGCCAATTATACCAGCTTCCATTACCTTCTTGTTTAGTTTCATGACTGTTTCCTCTGTAGTCAGATGTTCTTAGAGGATTGACAATTTTTATTCGCTCGTATAAAACTTGTTCGCCTGTCAATGATTGTGGAGGATAGTCATTCAAAGCATGCTTCCCCTTTAAAATTTTTTTTTATTTTTACGTAATGGATGACTCTTAGGAAGAAACATTATGTGACAGTCAAACCAACACGTCTTTATACCATTTGGTAGTTGAAATGCCTTCGTATCATCCATACAAATTGGACAAGATAGTCTACCATGTGTTGTCCATCCTGACAAAGTTTCATAAGCTGGAAAATCGCTTATCATACAGTAACATGACTTTTAAATTGAAATTTTGATTCAACAATACATCGTATTTATTGACTCCCATAGACCACAATTCTTTCAGCTCATCAATCAAAGGTCGGAGAAATATATCCGGACTAGCACGCGAATGATTTGGTCCCAAATTCAGCATTGTGAGAAACAAGTACTCTTTATTCATACACATTTTCGGTGGCAAGTTATATGGAGTGATAATCACCGGCCGTAATGAATGATTTGGAGACATCCAAAATTTATTGAACCCATCAGCACATAAGCTAAGATAAACGTTTCAAGATTCAGCAGCAAATCTTGGATGTAGATATTAAAAAATTTTCCACTCCGCTACATCAGATGGATGACTCATTTCTCCGTCTTCTGCTTTGTGCTCTGCATGCCACCTCAATTGCTTCTGCGGTTTTCTCGCTTTTGGCATACATTGAATTACTAGGAGGATTTGTCGTAGCTCTTTCAGTCTCAAATATTGTCACAATATTGAAAATTAAGCTAGATTAATGTGGACATTGAATTCATGACATTCTGAGCTCTAAATCAAATGTTAAAGAAAATTTTCTGCGGACATGTCAGTTTGATCAGCTAGTTAAAATGATCATTCTAAATTGATTACTGGTGCTCATTGAGCAAATGTTTGCAAATGAAGCATAACGCTTGGCATCATGAAGTTTGGGATAAATTGGATTAGTTGGAGGTTTTGTCGTAATTATTTTGGTCTTAAATTTTGTAACAATATAGAAGAGTGAGCTATCTTAACATGGGCATTGGATTCATGTTATTTTGAACTCTAAATCAAAAGATACGGACAATTTAGTACAGACATGTCAAGTTTATCTGCTAGTTAAATTGATCATTATAAACTGATCATTGGTGCTCATTGAGCGAAGGTTTACAGATGAAAAATAATGCATGGCATCAAGTAGTTTGGGATAGATTGGATTACTTGGAGGCTTTTTCGTAGCTATTTTGGTCTGAAATTTAATCACAATATAGAAAACTGAGCTAGCTTAACGTGGGTGTTGGATTCGTGTCATTTTGAAGTCTAAATCAAAAGTTACAGACGATTTACTGCGGACATATCAAGTTGATAGGCTAGTTAAAATGATAATTCTAAACTGACAATTGGTGCTCCTTGAGTAAAGGCTTATAAATTAATCATAATGCATGGCATTACGCAGTTTACCAAAATAGCTACGAAAAAGTCTCCAAGTAACCTAATCTATCCCAAACTGCATGATCCCTTCTGGTTCAAGGTTTTCTCCTTCTGATTCTTCTTCAAAATCAGTCTCTAAATAGTCTTCATGCAATGGTTCTTCTCCATAGTCACATTCGTTGGTGCTTAGGCATTGATCATAGTCATTGTCTTCACTATAATCGGTTTGTGTTATGCTCATAGTGTCTTCTTCTTCATCATAGTGCTCCATCATTAAAGTTTGTACCTTGCACAACAGGAAAAAGATATATTAGGTCCAAATCAACAAATAAGGAAACTACACTCTAGTGAATATATGATATTAACACACAAGTAGTAACAAAAGGAAACTCCATAAGAGTAAATATTTTGATGTTTTTGTTTCTTTTGGCAACTAACTTTCAAAAAAATAAAAGATGATATTTATTTTTGGTTTTTCGATTTGAATTATAATTACGATGAAATAATAGGAATATTATATAAATCTTTTCTTTTAAAAAAAAATAAACTTATCTAGCAACAATATTCAAAAATAACAAAATGAATGATGTTTATATTTTTTGGTTTTTTATGATGAACAAAATTAAGTAAAAATGAAATGCAAATTTTTGTTTTGGTTTTAGATTTAATGGGAAGAAACAACAAAGAAAAAATGCAAATGAAGAATTAAGAACAAAGCCTTTTTTATTTGGTTTCTTTTCTCGATAAGATGTAATTAAGAAAATTCAAAACAAAAGCATAAAATATATAGGATAAAGGTTGGATGAGCAGAACCTGGAATAGGGGCTTTTATCTCTGATACCAAATGATGTAAGATTGAGTATCAATCTCACAAGCGTTACGGCCGTGACTCACAAGGCGTAGAATCTATCTTGGCTTTAGCGAGCAAGGGAACTAAAAGGAGGGGGTTTTGATCGAATAACACGAGCAAAGGTGAACCAAGGGTGTTTGAATCTCTCAAACTAACCTCCTTGGCTTCAATAGAAAGGAAGTGAATCACACACTTAGTTTCTAAAGAACAAGAACAAGATTCAAAGACAAGGTTTGAAGAAAATACTTTGTATTCAATTTTTTTCAATGGGGGATCTATTTTTACAATGAGGTTGTGCTGATTTTATATAGTACTCATAGCAACAGCCCTAAAGCTAATAAGAGAAAAGGAAATCATACATATAAAGTATATGGCCGTTGGCCATTATTGTCTTGTTTGGAAAATATGGAAAATGTATATGCTTGTATCTTGAGAGCTTAGGGGTGAATTTAAGGTGTCTAGGTACATCCTGGTTTCTTTTAAAGGTCTTTAACACGTGCCCAATTTTCAAGGAATAGAGATGTTGCAATCTGAACACATTAAGTGTACTTCCGTTCATATATGGCTAGTCTTGAAGAAAAGGGATCAGCCTGATCCTATGGTGGCTGGAGTATGGTAGATTGATTTTGGGCTTCCTTGGGTCCTTAATAATCTCTCCTTGACGCCATGTTTTGGTTTGCAAGTGATTAAATCAGTTGGTCATCTCACTTGCCATAAACGACTCTAATTGGTTCATTTGAAGGCACGGATGGACCCGCCTTGTCCAAGGTGTGTTTGTGCTTCTAGAAATGATTCAGGGAGATCCTACAATTACCAAAACGTCCCCTGGTCCGCAAAGAAATGTTTGGAGACTTTCATATAAGGAAAGTTCCAAATATGGTAAGTTTCGGCAACTCCATCTTGATGTATGGCGCATGACTTGATCTGGCCTGGTTTGGGGTGAGCTCCATGTCTCCGCGTGTCCTCTCTGAGTCAGGACAATAGGCCAGGGTTGGTCTTGGCAGGCCACTTCTTGGTTAGGCTTGAATTCATGAAGATAAATCCATGTATCCTTTTGCGCGTATTTGGCTGTCTTTGTGTTCCTTGGGCCGGCCGGGCCGGCCAGTTGGCAAGGGGTTGGGCCAATGAACTCATCAAAATTGTCCTTAACTTTTGATTTACAGTTCAGATGACACGAATCCGACGCCCACATTAAGCTACCTCAATTGTTTATAATGTGACAACATGAAAGACTGAAATAGCTATGACAAAACCTCCACGTAATCCAATCTATCCCAAACTGGGTGATGTCATGAATTGTGCTTCATTTATGCGTTACTCAATGAGTACCAAGTTGAAGTTTAGAATGATCAATTTAACTTGCCGATAATCTTGACATGTCTGCACTAAATCGTCCATAACTTTGGACTTAAAGTTCAAAATGACACGAATGAACCGCCAACGTTAACCTAGCTTAATTTTCTATATTTGACAAAATTTGAGGCCAAAATAGCTAAAAAAGCCTCCAAGTAATCGAATCTATCCCAAACTTTGTGATGTTGTGCTTTATGCTTCATTTCTAGTCATTTGCTCAATGAGCACCAATGATCAGTTTAGAATTATCATTTTAACTATCCGATCAACTTGTCATGTCCGCACTAAATCGTTAAGAGCGACACGAATGCAACGTCCAAGTAAAGCTAGCTCAATTTTCGATATTGTGACAAAATTTAAGTTCGTAATAGGTACGACATAGCCTCCACGTAATCCAATATATCCCAAAGTATATGATGTCATGCATTGTGTTTCATCTATACCTTTACTCAATGAGTGCAATTGATAAGTTTAGAATGATCATTTTAACTAGTTGATCAACTTGACTTGTCCACAATAAATCGTCTTTAATTTTTTATCTAGATCTAAAAATGACATGAATAAAACACCCACATTAAGCTAGCTCAATTGTTTATACTGGGACAAAATTTAAGACCGATATAGCTACGACAAAGGCTCCAAGTAATCCAATCTATTCCAAACTGCATGATGCCATGCATTGTGCTTCATTTGTAAACCTTTGCTCAATGCGCACCAATGATTAGTTTAGAATGATTATATTAACTAGCCGATCAACTTGTCATGTCCGCACTAAATCGTCCGTAACTTTTGATTTAGAGTTAAGAATGCCACGAATCCAACGTCCATGTTAAGCTGGCTCAATATTCAATATTGTGATAAAATTTAATACCGAAATAGCTACGACGAAGCCATGAAGTAATCCAATCTATTCAAACTTCGTGATGCAATGCATTATGATTCATTTGTAAACCTTTGCTCAATGAGCACCAATAATCAGTTTAGAATGATCATTTTAACTAGATGATCAACTTGACATGTCCGCACTAAATCGTCTTTAACATTTCCGCACTAAATCGTCTTTAACATTTCCGCACTAAATCGTCTTTAACATTTCCACACTAAATCGTCTGTAACTTTTGATGAAGAGTTTAGAATGACACAAATACAACGCCCACGTAAAGCTAGCTCAATTGTCTATATTGTGACAAAATTTAAGACCAAAATAGCTACGACAAAGCCTCCAAGTAATCCAATCTATCCCAAACTGTATGATGCCAAGAATTATGCTTCATTTGTAAACCTTTGCTTAATAAGCACCTGTGATCAGATTCGAATGATCAATTTAACTTGCCGATCAACTTGACATGTATGCACTAAATCGTCTTTAAATTTTTTTTCCCTGGAATAAAGAAAACTTTTTTTATCCATCCATTTATATCTATTCACTCGATCCAAATCGAAATTCTTTTTTTTGTTGATACTAAAAACAAAGTAGTAACGATCAGGCAAGCAAAAAATTGTTATTTGAATTCATTCAGAGTTCAGAATGACACGAATCCAACGTCCAAGTATAACTAGCTCAATTTTCTGTAATGTGATAAAATTTTAGACTGAAATAGCGACGACAAAGCCTCCAAGTAATCCAATCTAACCCAAACTGCCTGATGCCATGCATTATGCTTGATATATACGCCGTTACTCAAGGGGCACCTATGATCAGTTTAGAATGTTCAATTTAAATGGCCGATTAACTTGACATGTATGCACTAAATCGACTTTAACTTTTGACTCAGAGTTCAGAATGACACGAATGCAACGCTCAAGTTAAGCTAGCTCAATTTTCTATATTGTGACAAAATTTACGACCGAAATAGCTACGACAAAGTCTCCTCCAACTAGTCCAATGTATCCTAAATTGCGTGATGACATGCATTATGCTTCATTTATAAGCCTTTACTCAAGCAGCACCAATGATAACTTTAAAATGATCATTTTAACAAGCTAATCAACTTGACATTTCCGCACTAAATGTCTTTAACTTTTGATTTAGAGCACAAAATGCCATGAATCCAACACCCACGTTAAACTAGCTCAATTTTCCATATTGTGACAACATTTAAGGCTGAAAGAGCTAGGACAAATCCTCAAAGTAATCCAATGTATCCCAAAATGCATGATGCCATGCATTGTGCTTCATTTATAAGCATTTACTGAAGGAGCACCAATGATCCGTTTAGAATGATCATTTTAAATGGCCAATCAACTTGTTATTTCCGAACTAAATCATCCGTAATTTTTGATTTAGAGTTTAGAATTGCACGAATACAATGCCCACGTTAAACTAGCTCAATTGTCTATATTGTGACAAAATTTAAGACCAAAATAGCTACGATAAAGCCTCTAAGTAATCTAATATATCCCAAATTGCGTGATGCCAAGAATTATGCTTCATTTGTAATCCAGCATCCACATTAAATTAGCTCAATTTTCGATATTTTGAAAACATTTGAGACCCAAAAAGCTAGAGAAAGCTGCAAAGTAATCCAATCTATCCTAAACAGCGTGATGCCTTTGCTTAATTTATGATTCATTCGTAAACCTTTGCTTAATGAGCACCAGTGATCAATTTAGAATGATCAAGTTAACTTGCCAATCAACTTGACATGTCTGCACTAAATTGTCTTTAACTTTTTAGATTTCAGAATGACATGATTCCATCGTCCACATTAAGATAGCTCAATTTTCTATGTTGTGTCAAAATTTAGGACCGAAATAGCTACGATAAAACCTCTAGGCAATCCAACCCATCCAAAACTGCATGAATGCATGCATTATGTTTCATTTATAAGCTTTTACTCAAGAAGCACCATTGATCTGTTTAGAATGATCATTTTAACTCGACGATCAACTTGACATGTGCGCACAAAATTGTCTTTAAATTTTGATTTATTATTCAGAATGACTCGAATCTAATGCCCACATTAAGCTATCTCACTTTTCTATGTTGTGACAATATTTAAGATTGAAATAGCAACGATAAAGCCTCCAATCCAATCTATCCCAAACTGCATGATGTCATGCATTATTCTTCATTTGTAAACCTTTTCTTAATGAGCACCAATGATCAATTTAGAATGATCATTTTAACTATCTGATCAACTTTACGTGTCCTCACTAAATCTTCTTTAACTTTTGATTTAGAGCTCAAAATGACATGAATTCAACACCCACGTTAATTTAGCTCAATTTTCCATATTGTGACAACATTTGATACTAAAAGTGTTAAGAAAAAGCCTCCAAGTAATCCAATGTATCCCAAACTGCATGATGCCATGCATTATGCTTCATTTATAAGCCTTTACTTATGGAGCACCAATGATATCGTTTAGAGTGATCATTTTAACTGGCCTATCAACTTGACATGCTCACACTAAATCATCTGTAAGTTTTGATTTAGGGTTTAGAATGGCACGAATCCAACTCCCATGTTAAGCTAGCTCAATTTTCCATATTGCAACAATATTTGAGACTGAAAGAGCTACAAAAAGCCTGCAAGTAATCCAACGTATCCTAAACTGCATTACACCATGCATTATGCTTCATTTATAAGCCTTTACTCAAGGAGCACTAGTGATCAGTTTAAAATTATCAATTTCATTGGCCGATCACCTTGACATTTCTGCACTAAATTGTCTTTAACTTTCTTTTTCCTGGAATAAAGAAAACTTTTTTTATCCATCCATTTATATTTATTCACTCGACACAAATTGGAATTCCTTTTTTGTCGAAGTCGAAAACAAAGTAGTACCGATAAAGCAAGCAAAAAAGTGTTATTTGAATTCATTCAGAGTTCAGAATGACACGAATCCAATGCCCAAGTAAAGCTAGCTCAATTTTCTATATTGTGATAAAAATTTAGACCGAAATAACTATGACAAAGCCTCCAAGTAATCCAATCTATCCCAAACTACCTGATGCCATGCATTACGCTTGATTTGTACAGCGTTACTGAAGGAGCACCAATGATTAGATTAGAATGATCATTTTAACTACCTTATCGACTTAACATGTTCGCACTAAATCGTCTTTAACTTTTGATTTCGAGCTCAAAATAACATGAATCCAACACCCATGTTTAGCTAGCTCAATTTTCCATATTTTGACAACATTTGAGACTGAAAGCTAGACAAAGCCTCAAACTAATCTAATCTATCCTAAACTGTGTGATGCCATGCATTATGATTCATTTATAAGCCTTTACTGAAGGAGCACCAATGATGAGTTGAGAATGACCATTTTAACTGGACGAACAGCTTGACATCTCCGCACTAAATCGTCAGTAACTTTTGATTTAGGGTTCAAAATAACATGAATCCAACGTCCACGTTACGCTAGCTCAATTTTCTCTATTGTGACAATATTTTAGAGCTACGAGAAAGCCTCCACGTAATCCAATGTATCCCAAACTGCGTGATGCTATGCAAAATGCTTCATGTATAAGCTTTTACTCAAGGAGCACCAATGATCAATTTAGAATTATTATTTTAACTGGCCAATCAACTTGACATGTCCACACTAAATCGTTCGTAATTTATTACTTAGAGCTCAAAATGACGCGGATCCAACGGACACATTAAGCTAGGTCAATTTTATATATAGTGACAAAATTTAAGACCGGAATAGCTACGACAAAGCTTCCAAATAATCCAATATATTCCAAACTACGTGATGCCATGCATTATGCTTCATTTATAAGCCTCTACTAAAGGAGCACCAATAATAAGTTTAGAATGATGATTTTAACTGGCTGATAACCTTGACATGTCCGCACTAAATCGTCTTTAAGTTTTGATTTAGAGCTAAATATGACATGAGTCCCTTGCCCACGTTAAACTAGCTCAATTTTCCATATTATGACAACATTTAAGGCAAAAATAGCTACGAAAAAGCGTCCAAGTAATCCAATGTATCCCAAACTGCGTGATACCATGAATTATGCTTCATTTATAAGCTTTTATTGAAGGAGCCCTAATGATCACTTTAGAATTACCATTTAACTAGCCGACCAACTTGACATGTCCGCACTAAATATTTTGTAACTTTTGATTTAGAGTTCAAAATGACACATATCCAACGCCCACGTTAAGCTAGCTCCATTTTCTCTATTGTGACAAAATTTAACACCAAAATACACAATGAAAAAGCCTCCAAATAATCTAATCTATTCAAAACTGCATGATGCCATGCATTATGCTCCATTTATAAGCCTATACCAATGATCAGTTTAAAATGATCATTTGAAATAGCAGTTTAACTTTACATGTCCGCACTAAACCATCTTTAACTTTTAATTTAGAGCTCAAAATAACATGACTCCAATGCCCACGTTAAGCTAGCTCTATTTTCCATATTGTGACACCATTTGAGATTGAAAGAGCTACGTAAAAGCCTCCAAGTAATCTAATGTATCCCAAACAGCGTGATGTCATGCTATGCTTCATTTATTACCCTTTAATCAAGGAGCACCAATGATTAGTTTAGAATGATGATTTTACTGGTCGATCAACTTGACATGTCCGCACTAAATCGTCCATAAATTTTGATTTACAGATCGAAATGGCACGAATACAACGCCCACGTTAAGCTAGCTCGCTTTTCTATATTGTGACAAATTTTAAGACCGAAATAGCTATGAAAAATACTCCAAGTAATACCGAAATAGCTATAACAAAGACTCCAAGTAATCCATCCAATCATGTTAACTTTTGATTTAGAGCTCAAATTAACATGAGCCCAACACCCATGTTAAGCTAGCTCAATTTTCCATATTCTGACACCATTTGAGATTGAAAGAGCTACTAAACGTAGTTTGGGATACATCTGATTACTTCGAGGCTTTTTTGTGTCTCTTTTAGTCTCAAATGTTGTAACAATATGGAAAATTGATCTAGCTTAACGTGTGTGTTGGATTCGTGTCATTCTGAATTATAAATCAAAATGTACGCACGATTTAGTGCGGATATGTCAAATTGATCGACAAGTTCAAATGATCATTTTAAACTGATCATTGGTGTTCCTTAATAAAAGGCTTAAAATGAAGCATAATGCATGGCATCACGCAGTTTGGAATACATTGGATTACTTGGAGGTTATTTTGTAGCTCATTCCGTCTCAAATGTTGTCAAAATTTGGAAAACTGAGCTTGATTAACGTGAGCGTTGGACTTATGTCATTTTGAGCTCTAAATAGAAAGTTAAAAACGATTTAGTGTGGACATTTCAAGTTGATCAGCTAGTTAAAGTGATCATTCTAAACTTATTATTGATGCTCCTTGAGTAAAGGCTTATAAATGAAGCATAATTAATGGCATCCAGCACTTTGGGATACATTGAATTACTTGGAGGCTTTTTCATAGCTCTTTCAGTCTGAAATGTTGTCAAAATATGGAAAATTTAGCTAGCATAACGTGGGTGTTGGATTCGTGTCATACTGAAGTCTCAATCTTAAGTAACGGAAGATTTAGTGTGGACATGTCAAGTTGATAGGCCAGTTAAAATGATCATTATAAACTTATAATTGGTGCTCCTTGAGTAAAGGCTTATAAATGAAGCATAATTAATGGCATCCCCGAGTTTGGGATACACTGAATTACTTGGAGGCTTTTTCATAGCTCTTTAAGTTTTAAATGTTGTAAAAATATTGAAAATTTTGCTAGCTATGGTCATTTTTACTAGCTGATCAACTTGACATGTCCGCACAAAATCGTCTTTAACTTTAGATTTAGAGCTAAAAATGACATGAGTCCAACGCCCAGGTTAAGCTAAATCAATTTTCAATATTGTGACAACATTTGAGACTTAAAGAGTCGCAAAAAAGTCTCCATGTAATCCAATGTATCCCAAACTGTGTGATGCCAGGCAGTATGATTCATTTATAAGCCTTTACTTAATGAGCACCAATGAGCAGTTTAGAATGATCATTTTAATTGGCCGATCAAGTTGACATGTCCGCGCTAAATCTTCTGTAAATTTTTATTTAGAGTTCTGATCGACACGAATACAACGTTCATGTTAAGCTAGATCAATTTTCCATATTATGACTTAAAGAACTACGAAAAGGCCTCCAAGTAATCCAATGTATCCCAAACTGCGCGATGCCATTCATTATGCATCATTTATAAGCCTTCATTCAAGTAGCCCCAGTGATAAGTTTATAATGATCATTTTAACTAGCTGATCAACTTGACATGTCCGCATTAAATCGTCTTTAACTTTTGATTTAGAGCTCAAAATGACATGAGTCCAACGCTACGTCAAGCTAGCACAATTTTCCATATTGTGACAGCATTTGAGACTTAAAGAGCTACGAAAAAGTGTTCAAGTAATCCAATGTATACCAAACTGCGTGATGCCATGCATTATGCTTCATTTGTAAGCCTTTACTCAAAGAGCACCAATGAGCATCTTAGAATGATCATTTTAACTGGTCGATCAACTTGACATGTCCGCACTAAATCGTCTGTAACTTTTGATTTAGAGTTCAAAATGACACGAATCAAACAACAACATTAAGCTAGCTCTTTTTTCTATATTGTGGCAATATTTGAGACTAAAAGAACTACGAAAAAGCATCCAAGTAATCCAATGTTTCCCAAACTGCGTGATGCAATGCATTATGCATCATTTATAAGCCTTTACTCAAGGAGCACTAATGATAAGTTTAGAAGGATCATTTCAAATAGATGATCAACTTGACATGTCTGCACTAAATTGTCTTTAACTTTTGAATTAGAGCTCAAAATGACATGAGTCCAACGCCCACGTAAAGCTAGCTCAATTTTCCATATTGTGACAACATTTGAGACTTAAAGAGCTACGAAAAGCGTCCAAATAATCCAATGTATCCCAAACTGTGTGATGCCATGCATTATGCTTCATTTTTATACTTTTACTTGAGAAGCACCAATGATCAATTTAGAATGACTATTTTAACTGGCCGAATAATTTGACATGTCCGCACCAAATCGTTCGTAACTTTTGATTTACAGTTCGCAATTGCACCAATCCAACGTGAACGTTAAGCTCGCTCGATTTTCCATATTGTGACAACATTTGAGACTGAAAAAGATACGAAAAAGCAAGTTATCCAATGTATTCCCATCTGCGTGATGCTATGCATTATACTTCATTTATAAGCCTTTACTTAAGGAGCACCAATGATATGTTTATATTGATCTTTTTACTAGCCCCAATCAATTTGACATGCCCGCACTAAATCATCCATAACTTTCAATTTAGAGTTTAGAATGACACGAATCAAACGCTCACATTAAGCTTGCTCAATTTTCCATATTGTGATAAGTTTTGAGACTGAAAGAGCTACGAAAAAGCCTCCAAGTAATCCTATGTATCCTAAACTATGGGATGCCATGCATTATGCTTCATTTGTAAGCCTTTACTCAAAGAACACCAATGAGCAGATTAGAATGATCATTTTAACTGGCCGATCAACTTGACATGTCCGCACTAAATCGTCCATAAGTTTTGATTTAGAGTTCAAAATAACTTGAATCCAACACCAACATTAAGCTAGCTCATTCTTCTTTATTATGATAACATTTAAGACTGAAAGAGCTACGACAAAGCCTCCAAGTAATCCAATCTATTCCAAACTGTGTAATGCCATGCATTATGTCTTATTTATAAGCCTTTACTCAAGGAGTACCAATGATCAGTTTAGAATGATCATTTTAACAGGCCGATCAACTTGACATGTCTGCACTAAGTCATCCGTAACTTTTGATTTAGAGTTCAAAATGATAGGAATCCAATGTCCATGTTAAGCTAGCTCAATTTTCAATATTATTACAATATTTCAGATTGAAAAAACTACGAAAAAGCCTCCAAGTAATCCAATGTATCCCACACTGCGTGATACCATGCATTATGCATTATTTATAAGCATTTACTCAAGGAGCACCAATGATAAGTTTAGAATGATCATTTTATCTAGCTGATCAACTTGACATGTCTGCACTAAATCGTCTTGAACTTTTGATTTAGAGCTCAAAATGACATGAGTCCAACGCCCACGTCAATCTAGCTCAATTTTGCATATTGTGACAGCATTTGAGACTGAAAGAGCTACGAAAAGCATCCAAGTAATCCAATATATCCCAAAATGCGTGATGCCATGCATTATGCTTCATTTATAAGCTTTTACTTGAGAAGCACCAATGTTTAGTTTAGAATGATTATTTTAACTGGCAGATCAAGTTGACATGTCCTCACTAAATCGTTTGTAACTTTTAATTTTGCAATTAGGAATGATATGAATCCAACGCCTACGTTAAGCTCGCTCAATTTTCCATATTGTTACAACATTTGAGAGTGAAAAAGATACGAAAAAGCAAGTAATCCAATGCATCCCAAATTGTGTGATGCTATGCATAATGCTTCATTTATAAGCCTTTACATAAGGAGCACCAATGATCAGTTCCTAATTATCGTTTGAACTGGCCCCAATCAATTTGACATGCCCGCACTAAATCGTCTGTAAATTTTGATTCAGAGTTCAGAATGACACGAATCAAACGCCCGCATTAAGCTACCTCAATTTTCCATAACTTTTGAGACTGAAAGAGCTACGAAAAAGCCTCCTAGTAATCCAATGTATCATAACATGCGGGATGTCAATCATTATGCTTCATTTGTAAGCCTTTACTCAAAGAGCACCAATGAGCAGTTTAGAATGATCATTTTAACTGGCGATCAACTTGACATGTCTGCACTAAATCGTCGGTAACTTTTGATTTAGAGTTCAAAATGACACGAATCCAACACAAACATTAAGCTAGCTCATTTTTCTATATTGTGACAACATTTAAGACTGAAAAAGCTACAAAAAGCCTCAAAGTAATCCAATCTATTCCAAACTACGTGATACCATGCATTATGCTTTATTTCTAAGCCTTTACTCAAGGAGTACCAATGATCAGTTTAGATTGATTATTTTAACAAGCCGATCAACTTGACATGTCCGCATTAAATCGTCTGTTACTTTTGATTTAGGGTTCAGAATGATAGGAATCCAATGTCCACATTAAGCTAGCTCAATTTTCTATATTATGACAGTATTTGAGACTGAAAGAGCTACGATGAAGACTTCAAGTAATCCAATGAATACCAAAATGGGTGATGCCATGCATTATGCTTCATTTTTAAGCCTTTACTCATGGAGCACCAATGATCAGTTTAGAATGATTATTTTAACAAGCCGATACACTTGACATGTCCGCACTAAATCGTTCATAATTTTTGATGTAGAGTTCAGAATGACACGAATCCAACTCCCACGTTAAGCTAGCTCAATTTTCTATATTGTGACAACATTTTGGACTGAAAGAGCTATGACAAAGCCTCCAAGTAATCCAATGTATCCCAAACTGCGTGATGCCATGCAATATGCTTCATTTATAAGCCTTTACTTAAGGAGAACCATTGATCAGTTTATAATGATCATTTTAACTAGGTAATCGATTTGACATGTCCGCACTAAATTGTCCGTAACTTTTTATTTAGAGCTCAAAATGACACGAATCCAATACCCACGTTAAGCTAGCTCAATTTTCCATAATGTGACAACATTTGAGTTTGAAAGAACTACGAAAAAGCCTCCAAGTTATCTAATCTATCCCAAACAGCTTGATGTCATGCATTATGTATCATTTATAAGCCTTTACTCAAGGAGCAGCAATGATAATTTTAGAATTATCATTTTAACTAGCTGATCAACTTGACATATCTGCACTAAATCGTCTTTAAAATTTTATTTAGAGCTCAAAATGACACGAATCCACCGCCCGCGTTAAACTAGCTGAATTTTCCATATTGTGACAACTTTTGAGAATGAAAGAGCTACGAAAAAAACATCCAAATAATCCAATGTATGTCAATCAGCGTGACGCCATGCATTATGCTTAATGTATAAGCTTTTACTTGAGAAGAACCAATAATCAGTTTAGAATGATCATTTTAACTGGCCGATCAACTTGACATGTCCGCAATAAATCGTTTGTAACTTTTAATTTATAGTTTGGAATGACCCGAATCAACCGCACACGTTAAGCTCGTTCAATTTTCCATATGTTGACAACATTTGAGACTGAAAAAGCTACGAAAAAAGCCTCCAAGTAATCTAATGTATCCCAAACTGCGTGATGTCATGCATTATGCTTTGTTTTTAGGCATTTACTTAAGCAGCACCAATGATCAGTTTATAATGATCATTTTAACTGGCCAATCAGTTTGACATGTCCGCACTAAATCGTCCGTAACTTTTGATTTAGAGTTCATAATGAAACGAATCCAACGCCCACGTTAAGCTAAGTCAATTTCAATAATGTGACAACTTTTGAGACTGAAAGAGCTATGAAAAGCCTCCAAGTAATCCAACAAATCCTAAACTACGGGATGCCATGCATTACGCCATGCATTATGCTTCATTTGTAAGCCTTTATTCAAGGAGCACCAATGAGCAGTTTAGAATGATCATTTTAACTTGCCGATCAACTTCACATGTTCGGACTAAATTGTCTGTAACTTTTGATTTAGAGCTCAAAATGACACGAATCCAACAAAACCATTAAGCTAGCTCAATTTTTTTTATTGTGACAACATTTGAGACTGAAAGAGCTAGGACAAAGCATTCAATTAATCCAATGTATCACAAACTGCGTGATGTTATACATTATGCTTCCTTTATAAGCCTTTACTCAAGGAGCATCAATGATAAGTTTAGAATGATTATTTTAACAGTACGATCAACTTGACATGTCCACACTAATTCGTTTGTAACTTTTATTTAGAGCTCAAAATGACACGAATCCAATACCCACATTTAGCTAGCTCAATTTTCTATATTGTGACAAAATTTAAGAGCGAATAGCTACGACAAAGCCTCCAAATAATCCAATCTATTCCTAACTACGTGATTCCATGCATTATGCTTCATTTATAAGCTTTTACTCAAGAACCACCAGTGATAAGTTTAGAATTGTCATTCCATGCATTATGCTTCATTTATAAGCATTTACTCAAGAACCACCAATGATAAGTTTAGAATGGCCATTTTTACTAGGTAATCAACCTGACATGTCCGCACTAAATCGTCTTTAACATTTGATTAAGAGATCATAATGACATGAGTCCAATGCCCACGTTATGCTAGCTCAATTTTCCATATTGTGACAACATTTGAGATTGAAAGACTTGCAAAAAAGCCTCCAAGTAATCCAATGTATATCAAACTGCATGATGTCGTGCATTATGCTTCATTTATAAGCCTTTACTTATGGAGCACCAATGATCAGTTTATAATGATCATTTTAACAGGCCAATGAATTTGACATGTCCGCACTAAATCGTCCGTAACTTTTGATTTAGAGTTCAGAATGACCCGAATCCAAGGCCCAGTTTAAGCTAGCTCAATTTTCTATATTGTGATAACATTTGAGACTTAAAGAGCCACAACAAAGCCATCAAGTAATCCATTATATTCAAACTGAGTGATTCCATGCATTATGCTTCCATTTATAAGCCTTTAAGCAAGAAGCAAAAATGATCAATTTAAAATGATCATTTTTACTGTCCGATCAAGTTTACATGTGCGCACGAAATCGTCAGTAATGTTTGATTGAGAGTTCAAAATGACACGAATCCAACATCCACGTTACGCTAGCTCAATTTTCCATATTGTGACAACTTTTGAGACAGAAAGAGCTACAAAAAAACCTCCAGGTAATCCAATTTATCCCAAACTGTGTGATGCCATGCATTACGTTTCATTTGTAAGCCTTTACTCAAGCAGCACCAATGACCTGTTTAGAATGATCATTTTAACTGTCCGATCAACTTGATATGTCCACACAAAATCGTACGTAATTTTTCATTTAGAATTCAAAATGACACGAATCCAACACCCACATTAAGCTTGCTAGATTTCCTTTATGGTGACAACATTTGAGACTGAAAGAGCTATGACAAAGCTTCAAATCAAAGCCATGTATTCTAAACTGTGTGATGCCATGCATTATGTTTCACTTATACGCCTTTACTCAAAGAGCACCAATAATCAGTTTAGAATTATCATTTTAACAAGCTGATCAACTTGACATGCACGCACTAAATCGTTCTTCACTTTTGATTTAGAGTTCAGATTGACACGAATCCAATGCCCACATTAAGGTAGCTCAATTTTCTATATTGTGAGAACATTTGAGACAGTAAGAACTACGACAAAGCCTCCAAGAAATCCAATGTATTCTAAACTTTGTGATGCCATGCATTATGCTTCATTTATAAGCTTTTACTCAAGGAGCACCAATGATAATTTTAGAATTATCATTTTAACTAGCTGATCAACTTGATATGTCCGCACTAAATTGTGTGTAACGTTTGGTTTAGATTTCATAATGAGGCGAATCCAATTCCCACGTTAAGCTAGTTAAGTTTTCCATATTGTGATACCATTTGAGACAGAAAGAGCTACGAAAAAGCCTCTAAGTAATCCAATGTATCTCAAACCGTGTGATATCATGCATTATGCTTCATTTATAACGTTTTACTCAAGGAGCATCAATGATCAGTTTAGAATTATCATTTTAGTTGGCCGATCAACTTGACATATCCACACTAAATTGTTGTTAACTTTTAATTTAGAGTTCAGAATGACACGAATCCAACGTTCACGTTAAGCTAGCTCAATTTTCCATACTGTGATAACATATGAGAC
>JAENJI010000013.1:24687761-24766042 GCA_018901935.1 Pugionium cornutum | reverse complement strand
CATGGCATCACGGAGTTTGGGATAGATTGAATGACTTGAAGGCTTTTGTTGTCGCTATTTCAGTCTTAATTTTTTTGACAATATAGAATATTGAGCTAAGTTAACGTGTGCGTTGGACTTGTGTCATTCTCAACTGTAAATCAAAAGTTACAGAAGATTTAGTCCAAACATGTCAAATTGATCACCAGTTAAAATGATCATTCTAAATTTATGATTGGTGCTCTCTAAGTAAAGGCTTATAAGTGAAGTATAATGCATGGCATCACACACTTTGCGATACATTGGATTACTTGGACGCTTTGTCATACCTCTTTCAGTCTCAAATGTTGTCACAATATTGAAAATGTAGCTAGACTAACACGGCCGGTTCATTAATGTAATTTTGATTTCTAAATCATTTGTTAAGGAAGATTTAGTGTGGACATGTCAAGTTGATCATCTAGTTAAAATGATCATTCTAAACTGATCATTGGTGCTCATTGAGCAAAGGTTTACAAATGAAGCATAATGCATGGCATCACATAGTTTAGGATAGATTGGATTACTTCGAGGCTTTGTCATAGCTATTTCAGTCTTAAACTTTGTCACAATATAGAAAATTGAGCTAGCTTAAGATGGGCATTTGGTTCATGTCATTCTGAACTATAAATAAAAAGTTACGAATGATTTAGTGCGGAAATGTAAAATTGATCAGCCAGTTAAAGTTATCATTCTAAACTGATCATTGGTGCTTCTTAAGCAAAAGTTTACAAATGAAGCATAATGCAAGGCATCCCACAGTTTGGGATAGATTGGATTACTTGGAGGCTTTATCGTAGCTATTTTGGTATTAAATATTTGTCACAATATAGAAAACTGAGATAGCTTAACGTGCACATTAAATTCATGTCATTTTGAACTCTAAATCAAAAGTTATCGAAGATTTAGGGTGGACATGTCAAGTTTATCGGCTAGTTAAATTTATCATTCTAAAATTGTCATAGGTGCTCATTGAGAAAAGGTTTACAAATAAAGCATAATGCATGGCATCAAGCAATTTGGGATAGATTGGAATACTTGGTGGCTTTTCGTAGCTATTTCAGTCTTAAATTTAATCACAATATAGAAAACTTAGCTAGCTTAACGTCGGCGTTGGATTCGTGTCATTCTGAACTCTAAATCAATAGTTACACACGATTTAGTGCAGACATGTCAAGTTGATCGGCGAGTTAAAATGACAATCTAAACTGATCATTGGTCCTCCTTGATTAAAGGCTTATAAATTAAGCATAATTCATGGCATCACACAGTTGTTCATACATTGGATTACTAGGAGGTTTTGTCGCAACTCTTTCAGTATCAAATGTTTTCACAATATTTTAAATTGAGCGAGATTAACGTAGACATTGAATTCATGTCATTTTGAATTCTAAATCAAATGTAAAAGATGATTTAGTGCGGACATGTCAATTTGATCGGCCAGTTAAAAATGATTATTCTAAACTCATTGGTGCTCCTTGAGTAAAGGCTTATAAATGAAGCATAATGCATGACATCACGTATTTTGGGATATGTTGGATTACTTGGATGCTTTTTTCGTAGGTCTTTCAGTCTCAAATGTTTTCACAATATTGAAAATTGAGCTAGGTCAACGTGGTCGTTGAATTCATATCATTTTGAGCACTAAATTAAATGTTAAGGACGATTTAGTGAAGACATGTCAAGTTGATCAACTAGTTAAAATGATCATTCTAAACTGATCATTAGTGCGCATTAAGCAAAGGTTTAAAGATGAAATATAATGCATGGCATCACACAGTTTCGGATAGATTGGTTTACTTGGAGGTTTTGTTGTAGCTATTTTCGTCTTACATTTTGTCACAATGTAGAAAACTGAGCTAGCTTAACGTGGGCATTGGATTCGTGTCATTCTAAACTCTAAATAAAAAATTACGAACGATTAAGTGTGAACATGTCAAATTGATAGGCCAGTTAAAATTATCATTATAAACTGATCATTAGTGCTCCTTGAGTAAAGGCTTATAAATGAAGTATAATGCATGTCATCACGTAGATTGGGATACATTGGGTTGCTGAAAGGCTTTGTTGTAGCTCTTTCACTCTCAAATGTTTTCCCAATATTGAAAACTGAGCTAAAATAATGTGGCAATTGGATTCATGTCATTTTAACCTCTAAATAAAATGTTAAGGATGATTAATTGCAGACATGTCAACTTGATCATCTAGTTAAAATGATCATTCTAAACTGTTCATTAATGCGCATTGAGCAAAGGTTTATAAATGAAGCATAATGCCAGACATCCCGCAGTTTGGATAGATTAGATTACTTGCAGGATTTATCGTAGCTATTTCGGTCTTAAATTTTGTCACAATATACAAAATTAAGATAGCTTAACGTGCGCATTAAATCGATGTCAATCTGAAGTCTAAATCAAAAGTTACAAAAGATTTAGTGCGGACATGTCAAGTTTATCGGCTAGTTGAATTGATCATTCTAAACTGATCATACGTGAACATTGAGAAAAGGTTTAAATAAAGCATAATGCATGGCATCAAGTAGTTTGAGATAGATTGGAATACTTTGAGACTTTGTCATAGCTATTTGTGTTTTCAATTTAATCACAATATATAAAACTTAGCTAGCTTAATGTGGGCGTTGGATTCCTGTTTTTCTGAACTCTAACTCAATAGTTAAATACGATTTAGTGCAGACATGTCAAGTTGATCGGCGAGTTAAATGATAATATAAACTGATCATGGGTGCTCCTTGAGTAAAGGCTTATGAATTAAGCATAATGCACGGCATCACGCAGTTTGTGATACATTGGATTCCTTGGAGGCTTTGTTGTAGCTCTTTCAGTCTCAAATGTTATCACAATTGTGAAAATTGACCTTGGATAACATGGTCGTTGGATTTATGTAGACAATTTAGTGTGACATGACAATTTAATCAGCTAGTTAAAATAATCAATCTAAACTGATCATTGGTGCTCATTGAGCAAAGGTTTACAAATGAAGCATAATGCAAGGCGTCACGCATTTTAGGATAGATTGGATTACTTCGAGGCTTTGTCATAGCTATTTTGTTCTTAAACTTTGTCACAATATAGAAAATTTAGCTAGCTTAACATGGGTGTTGGGTTCATGTCATTCTGAACTATAAATCAAAAGTTACGAACGATTAAGTGTGGAAATGTCAAGTTGATCAGACAGTTAAATTTAACATTCTAAACTGATCATTGGTGCTTCTTGAGGAAAGCTTTACAAATGAAGCATATAAATGGCATCCCACATTTTGGGATAGATTGGATTAATTGGAGGCTTTATCGTAGCTATTTTGATATTAATTTTTATCACAATATATAGAATTGAGATAGCTTAACGTGCGCATTAAAATTTCATGTCATTCTGAACTCTAAATCAATAGTTATGGAAGATTTAGTGTGGAAATGTCAAGTTTAGCGGGTAGTTAAATTGATCATTCTAAACTTATCATAGGTACTCATTGAGAAAAGGTTTACAAATAAAGTATAATGCATGGCATCAAGAAATTTGGGATAGATTGGAATACTTGGAGGCTTTTTCATAGCTATTTGGGTCTTAAATTTAATCACAATATAGAAAACTTAGCTAGCTTAACGTCGGCGTTGGATTCTTGTCATTCCAAACTCTAAATCGATAGTTAAAGACGATTCACTGTGGACATATGAAGTTGATTGGCGAGTTAAAATGATAATATAAACTGATCATTGGTCCTCCTTAATTGATTATAGGCTTATAAATTAAGCATAATGCATGACATCACGCAGTTTGGGATACATTGAATTACTTGGATGCTTTGTCGTAGCTCTTTCACTCACAAATGTTTTCACAATATTGAAAATAGAGCTAGAATAATGTGGTCATTGGATTCATGTCATTTTAAGCTCTAAATCAAATGTTAAGGATGATTAATTGCAGACATGTCAACTTGATCATCTAGTTAAAATAATCATTCTAAACTGTTCATCGGTGCGCATTAAGCAAAGGTTTACAAATGAAGCATAATGCAAGACAACCCGCTGTTTGGGATAGATTAGATTACTTACAGGCTTTATCGTAGCTATTTTGTTCTTAAATTTTGCCACAATATAGAAAAATGAGATAGTTTAACATGCGCATTAAATTCATCTCATTCTGAACTCTAAATCAAAAGTTACGGAAGATTTAGTGCGTACATATCAAGTTTATCGGCTAGTTAAATTGATCCTTCTAAACTGATCATACGTGCTCATTGAGTAAAGGTTTAAATAAAGCATAATGCATTGCATCAAGCAGTTTGGGATAGATTGGAATACTTGGAGGCTTTGTCGTAGCTATTTTGGTCTTAAATTTAATCACAATATAGAAAATTTAGCTAGATTAACGTGGGCTTTGGATTCATGTCATTCTTAACTCTAAATCAATAGTTACAGACGATTTAGTTCGGACATGTCAAGTTGATTGGCGAGTTAAAATGATAATCTAAATTGATCATTTGTGCTCATTAAGTAAAGGCCTATGAATTAAGCGTTACGCATGGCATCACACAGTTTGTGATACATTGGATTCCTTGGAGGCTTTGTCGTAGCTCTTTCAGTCTTAAATGTTGTCACATTTGTGAAAAATTATCTAGGATAACGTGGCCATTGGATTCATGTCCTTTTATGCTATAAATCAAATGTTAAAGACGATTTAGTGCAGATATGTCAACTTGATTAGCTAGTTAAAATGATCATTGAAAAAAGGTTTACAAATGAAGCATATTGCATGGCGTAACGCAATTTGGGATATATTGGAGTATTTGGAAGCTTTATCGTAGCTATTTCATCTTAAATTTTGTCACAATTTTGAAAATTGAGCTAGGTCAACGTGAACATTGGATTTATGTTATTTTGAGCTCTAAATCAAAAGTTAAGTACGATTTATTGCAGACATGTCAAGTTTATTGGCTAGTTAGATCATTGTAAACTGATCTATGGTGCTCATTCAGCAAAGGTTTACAAATAAAGCATAATGCATGGCATCAAGGAGTTTGGGATAGATTCGATTACATGGAGGATTTGTCATATATATTTTGGTCATAAATTTAATCACAATATAGAAGACGGAGCTAGGTTACGTGGGTGTTGAATTCGTTATGGTCTCTAAATCAAAAGTTACAGACTATTTAGTGCGGACATGTCAAATTGATTGGCCAGTTAAACTGATCATTGGTGGTACTTGAGTAAAGACTTATAAATGAAGCATAATGCATGACGTCACACATTTTGGGATACATTGAATTACTTGGAGCCTTTGTCGTAGCTCTTTCAGTCTCAAATATTGTCACAATATTGAAAATTGAGCTAGATTAACGTGGGTGTTGAATTCTTGTCATTTTGAGCTCTAAATGAAATGTTAAATACGATTTACTGCAGACATGTCAATTTGATCAGCTAGTTAAAATGATTTTTCTGAACTGATTAGTGGTGCTCATTGAGCAAAGGTTTACAAGTGAAGCATAATGCTTGGCATCACGCAGTTTGGGATGTATTGGATTACTTGGAGTTTTTTTGTAGCTATTTCGGTCTGAAATTTAATCACAATATAGAAAACTGAGCTAGCTTAAAGTGGGGGTTGGATTCATGACATTCTGAACTCTAAATCAAATGTTACTGACGATTTACTGCGGACATGTCAAGTTGATAGGCAAGGTAAAATGATAATTATAAACTGACCATTAGTGCTCCTTGAGTAATGGCTTGTAAATGAAGCATAATACATGTCATCACGCAGTTTGGGATAAATTGGATTAGTTGGAGGCTTTGTTGTAGCTCTTTAAATATCAAATGTTGTAACAATATTGAAAATTGAGCAAGATAAACATGGGCCTTAGATTCATATTGAAACTTGAGCTAGATAAACATGGGCCTTGGATTCATATCATTTTGAGCACTAAATCAAATATTAAAGACAACTTACTACAGACATGTTGAGTTAATCAACTAGTTAAAATGATCACTCTAAACTGATCATTAGTGCTCATTGAGCAAAAGTTTACAAATGAAGCATAATGCATTGCATCACGCAGTTTGGGATAGATTGGAATACTTAGAGGCTTTTTCGTAGCTATTTCGGTCTTAACTTTTGTCACAAAATCGAAAATTGTATTCTAAATCAAAAATTACGGATGATTTAGTGCAGACATAGAAAGTTGATCGGCTTGTTAAAATGATCATTCTAAACTGATCATTGGTGCTCCTTGAGTAAAGGCTTATAAGTGAAGCATAATGCATGGCATCACGCAGTTTGGGATAGATTGGATTACTTGAAGGCTTTGTCATAGCTATTTAGATCTCAAATTTAATCACAATATAGAAGACTGAACTAGATTACGTGTACGTTGGATTCGTGTCATTCTGAACTCTAAATCAAAAGTTATAGACAATTTAGTGCATACATGTCAAGCTTATCGCCCACTTAAAATGACAATATAAACTGATCATTGGTGCTCCTTGAGTAAATACTTATAAATGAAGCATTGTGCATGGCATTACGTAGTTTGGGACACATTGAATTACTTGGAAGTTTTGTCATAGCTCTTTCAGTCTCAAATGTTGTCAAAATATTGAAAATTGAGCTACATTAATGTGGGCATTGAATTCATGTCATTTTGAGCTCTAAATCAAATGTTAAAGACGATTTGCTGCAAACATATCAATTTGGTCAGCTAGTTAAAATAATCATTTTAAACTGATTATTGGTGCTCACTGAGCAATGGTTTACAAAAGAATTATAATTCTTTGCATCATGCAGTTTGGGATAGATTGGATTACTTGGAGGCTTTTTCGTAGTTATTTCTATCTTAAATTTTGTAACAATATAGAAAACTGAGCTAGATTAACGTGGGCATTGGACTCATGTCATTTTGAACTCTAAATCAAAAGTTACAGACAATTTAGAGCGGTCATGTGAAGCTTATCTGCTAGTTAAATGGATCATTATAAACTGATCATTGTTGCTCATTGAGCAAAGGTTTACAAATGAAACATAATGTATGGCATCAAGCAGTTTGGGATATATTGGATTACTTGGTGGCTTTTTGTAGCTATTTTTGTCTGAAATTTCATCACACTATAGAAAACTGAGCTACCTTAATGTGGGCATTGGATTCGTGTCATTTTAATCTCTAAATGAAAAGATACAAGCGACTTACTACGGACATGTCAAGTTGATAGGCTAGTTAAAATGATAATTCTAAAATGACAATTGGTGCTCCTTGAGTAAAGGCTTATAAATGAAGCATTATGCATGGCATCATGTAGTTTTGGATACATTTGATTAGTTGGAGGCTTTGTCGTAGTTCTTTGAGTCTCAAGTATTGTCACAAAATTGAAAATTGAGCTAGATAACATGGACGTTGGATTCATATCATTTTGAGCTCTAAATGAAATATTAAAGACGACTTAATGTGGACAAGTCAAGTTGTTCATCTAATTAAGATGATCATTCTAAACTAATCATTGGTGCTCATTGAGCAAAGGTTTCCAAATGAAGCATAATGCATGGCAGCATGCAGTTTGGGATAGATTGGAATACTTGGAGGTTCACTACAAGAAAACAAGGATTTTGCAAATCCATTTTTGCGACTAGTTTGCGACCACAGAGAGTGGTTGCAAAAGCTTCATCACAAATTTTTTTGGTCGCAAATTAGCCACACTTTTGCGACTGATTTGCGACCATAGTAATAGTAGTACATTTTGCGACTAATTAGCGACCATATTTTGGTCCCTGTATTTGCAACTAATTTGTGACTACTTCGTAGTAACAAATTTTGCGATCACCTTGCCACTACAGCATTGGTTGCAAAAACCTTAGTCGCAAATCAGTCACAAAATTTTGTCATTGATTTGCGACCATAGTTGAACACGTGATGGATTTTCTGACTACGGATACAATGTAATCGTAAATCAGTCACAAAATTTTGTGATGGATTTGCGACTACGTTCACCAGTATAGTGTCAAATTAATCACAAATGTTTGTGACTGATTTGCGACTAAATTGTATCTGTAGTCGCAAATCAGTACCAAATATTCGTGATTGATTTGCGACTACATATAAATTTTTGGAAAAAATTAGATGTTGTCGTAAATTGGTTACAAATATTTGTGAATGATTTGCGACTAATTTGCAACTACACCCGAACTAAAATATTTTGAATTAAAATAAAAAAATTATTATTTTTAAAATAATAATTTTTAATTATAATTTCAAAATATTTTAATTAAGTACTTTTTGAAAAATAAATTAATATTGAATATAATTTTTAATATTATTTTTAAAATATTTTAATTAATTAAATTTTTTGTAATAATAAATATTATCATTATAAAATAATAAATAATTTCTATTCATTAATTATTTTTTAAAATATAAAGAAATTATAAAGAAAAACAATTTATTTTATTAAAAATTTCAAATTACAAAAAATTGAAAAAAAAACTGATTGTCTGGAGGCGGAAATTGAAAATCGGATGGCCAAAATACTAGTGAAGACAGTTCACCTTGGGCATCGTTATCCGGCATAAAAGATGAGAAAGCGAGATCCGTCCGTTGGAAATACCTGACAAGCATCTCCAACCTATTAATTTTTTTTTTTGGATTTCCTTTTGTACTTCCGGCATCCTCCGATTCACTTCCAACATCTCCGCAATTTGTTCTTCAATACGCATATTACAAACATTTTGTTCTTCGATTTGTTGATGCGCGGATAGGAGTTGATCCTGAAGCGCAACAAAGTCAGAGGTAGTGGATCCTGAAACGCAACAAAGTCGGAGGTAGTGGATTGGAAGCCACTACGCCTACCCGAACCGTGAATGCGTTCAGGGTACCGAGTCCGTAAAGATGGCCTCGGTCATCCGCAACGAAGGAATACAAAATAATAATAAAACGATTAGAATAAGTTTATTAAATTTAGTGTAAATTAAAAAATTATTTATAAAATTTTTTTTACCTAAATGAAGATCTCATTTTTGTCGTCTAACGTCAGCTCAATTCGATGGGAAGTACCGTCGGATGTTTTAGTTGCATCGACCTCCATGATCACCATCTTTTCCTGGATGTTTCGTTCGTGGTCGCAAATGTGTTCATATTTGTAGTATTTCCCTCATGATAAAACACCAATGATGCCATTTTCCGACTTTCGAGTTTCTTTTGAAAGCATAGGATCGTACCACTCACATTTAAAAAGCGTGATCTTCAAATTAGGAGTCCAACATACTCAAGTTGAATGATATCTGTTAAATTCCCGTAGAAATCAGCTTCATCAGATGCATCTAAGTAATTGTCTCCCTTGACACAAATGTCGTAGTTACATGTCCTTCTCCTGTGTCCATGTTTCTTTGTATGGAACATATAACCTCTTATAAAATAGATTGGCCAAGTTGACACTTTATTCATCAGGCCTTGAACTAATTCTTGAGTCCATATCGGAAAGGCGCGTAGATCTGTTGAAGTGATTGCATTGACCTATGATCATATATATATATATATATATATATATATATATATATATATATATATATAAAGTAATTAGTATTTCAAAATTTAAAAAATTAATATAATATATATACATTTGAATTAATTAAACATACATAATCTCGAACCCATATGTGGAACTCTTCCAATGTTTTCGTTGAAATTTCATCTTCCGAAAGATATGGATACATACAACGAATGTGATCTTCAAACATGCTACAAAATTAAATAAGAAAAACTAATGTATATTGCTTACTTACAATGAAATTGTAATGTAATAAATGAAATTGTTTTCATAGTATTTACCTCTCACGTGGCTGAAAATATTCACAATTCCGCAAAATATATGCATATGTATATTTGTATTATTTTTCGGAGAGCCATATTTCTTTATATTTACCACTTCGACGACCCAACTGAGTAAATATATCCGACACTACGGGATCCGGATATACAGAGACGTCACCTTCATCAAATATAGTAGACCTGTATATATATTATACCCGATATTCAGCATGAAAATTTAAATAATTACCCTTACAAATAAAATAATTGATTAATAAACACAACAATTTATGGTTTCTACGTACCTGGTTTTGGTGCATATGTGGGAAGCAAAGTAATGCTCCGAGAAGTAAGATATCTCATCATTCACATATGATTCAACAATCGATCCTGCAACATATAGTTTGTTCTTCGCTTTGCTTTTAAAGTTTTTAAAAAAGCTTTCAAATGGATACATCCACCTATATTGCACTGGTACACCCAATTCTGCTTCGTATGGCAGATGTATAGGTAGGTTTTCCACGACGTTGAAAAATGCAGGTGGAAAGATCTTCTCCAAATTGTACAAAATTGTAACTATATTTTCTTTCAGAATTCGGACACAGCTTTGTTGCAATGATCTGGAGCATAGATCTCCGAAAAGTCCTCCAATCCCTACATTTAAAATCTAGTAAGAATTAGTACATGCAATTATTATTATTTTACGTACTTAAAATATAAATTATGTTTACTAGTATATACTTGATAATGATAGATGATCGTTTCGTGATAAAAGTTCTTCAAATATAAAAGGAGAAGTCTTTCCATAAAAACATGGCAATCATGGCTTTTCATGCACGAGAACTTCAGTCCATCCATATCCACACAATTTGCTAAATCCGCAGCATAGCCGTCTGGAAATTTGACATCATTTTTGATACATTCCAATAAGCGTTCTTTGGTTGTTTGTGTCAATCTAAATATAGGCAATGGAGCATTACCCCGACCATCCACATGCAACTCTTTTCGGGAGCAAAACTTCACAATATCCAACCTTGACTTAATTGTATCTTTTGATTTATCCTTGACATTCATAACAATATTAGTGATGTTATCGAAGAAATTCTTCTCTATATGCATCACATCAAAATTATGTCGAAGGTTAAGATCCGTCCAGTACGGCAATTCCCAAACTATGCTTTCCTTGTGCCAATTATACCAGCTTCCATTACCTTCTTGTTTAGTTTCATGACTGTTTCCTCTGTAGTCAGATGTTCTTAGAGGATTGACAATTTTTATTCGCTCGTATAAAACTTGTTCGCCTGTCAATGATTGTGGAGGATAGTCATTCAAAGCATGCTTCCCCTTTAAATTTTTTTTTTATTTTTACGTAATGGATGACTCTTAGGAAGAAACATTCTGTGACAGTCAAACCAACACGTCTTTATACCATTTGGTAGTTGAAATGCCTTCGTATCATCCATACAAATTGGACAAGATAGTCTACCATGTGTTGTCCATCCTGACAAAGTTTCATAAGCTGGAAAATCGCTTATCATATAGTAACATGACTTTTAAATTGAAATTTTGATTCAACGATACATCGTATGCATTGACTCCCATAGACCACAATTCCTTCAGCTCATCAATCAAAGGTCGGAGAAATATATCCGGACTAGCGCGCGAATGATTTGGTCCCAAATTCAGCATTGTGAGAAACAAGTACTCTTTATTCATACACATTTTCGGTGGCAAGTTATATGGAGTGATAATCACCGGCCGTAATGAATGATTTGGAGACATCCAAAATTTATTGAACCCATCAGCACATAAGCTAAGATAAACGTTTCAAGATTCAGCAGCAAATCTTGGATGTAGATATTAAAAAATTTTCCACTCCGCTACATCAGATGGATGACTCATTTCTCCGTCTTCTGCTTTGTGCTCCGCATGCCACCTCAATTGCTTCTGCGGTTTTCTCGCTTTTGGCATACATTGAATTACTAGGAGGATTTGTCGTAGCTCTTTCAGTCTCAAATATTGTCACAATATTGAAAATTAAGCTAGATTAATGTGGACATTGAATTCATGACATTCTGAGCTCTAAATCAAATGTTAAAGAAAATTTTCTGCGGACATGTCAGTTTGATCAGCTAGTTAAAATGATCATTCTAAATTGATTACTGGTGCTCATTGAGCAAATGTTTGCAAATGAAGCATAACGCTTGGCATCATGAAGTTTGGGATAAATTGGATTAGTTGGAGGTTTTGTCGTAATTATTTTGGTCTTAAATTTTGTAACAATATAGAAGAGTGAGCTATCTTAACATGGGCATTGGATTCATGTTATTTTGAACTCTAAATCAAAAGATACGGACAATTTAGTACAGACATGTCAAGTTTATCTGCTAGTTAAATTGATCATTATAAACTGATCATTGGTGCTCATTGAGCGAAGGGTTACAGATGAAACATAATGCATGGCATCAAGTAGTTTGGGATAGATTGGATTACTTGGAGGCTTTTTCGTAGCTATTTTGGTCTGAAATTTAATCACAATATAGAAAACTGAGCTAGCTTAACGTGGGTGTTGGATTCGTGTCATTTTGAAGTCTAAATCAAAAGTTACAGACGATTTACTGCGGACATATCAAGTTGATAGGCTAGTTAAAATGATAATTCTAAACTGACAATTGGTGCTCCTTGAGTAAAGGCTTATAAATTAATCATAATGCATGGCATTACGCAGTTTACCAAAATAGCTACGAAAAAGTCTCCAAGTAACCTAATCTATCCCAAACTGCATGATCCCTTCTGGTTCAAGGTTTTCTCCTTCTGATTCTTCTTCAAAATCAGTCTCTAAATAGTCTTCATGCAATGGTTCTTCTCCATAGTCACATTCGTTGGTGCTTAGGCATTGATCATAGTCATTGTCTTCACTATAATCGGTTTGTGTTATGCTCATAGTGTCTTCTTCTTCATCATAGTGCTCCATCATTAAAGTTTGTACCTTGCACAACAGGAAAAAGATATATTAGGTCCAAATCAACAAATAAGGAAACTACACTCTAGTGAATATATGATATTAACACACAAGTAGTAACAAAAGGAAACTCCATAAGAGTAAATATTTTGATGTTTTTGTTTCTTTTGGCAACTAACTTTCAAAAAAATAAAAGATGATATTTATTTTTGGTTTTTCGATTTGAATTATAATTACGATGAAATAATAGGAATATTATATAAATCTTTTCTTTTAAAAAAAAATAAACTTATCTAGCAACAATATTCAAAAATAACAAAATGAATGATGTTTATATTTTTTGGTTTTTTATGATGAACAAAATTAAGTAAAAATGAAATGCAAATTTTTGTTTTGGTTTTAGATTTAATGGGAAGAAACAACAAAGAAAAAATGCAAATGAAGAATTAAGAACAAAGCCTTTTTTATTTGGTTTCTTTTCTCGATAAGATGTAATTAAGAAAATTCAAAACAAAAGCATAAAATATATAGGATAAAGGTTGGATGAGCAGAACCTGGAATAGGGGCTTTTATCTCTGATACCAAATGATGTAAGATTGAGTATCAATCTCACAAGCGGTACGGCCGTGACTCACAAGGCGTAGAATCTATCTTGGCTTTAGCGAGCAAGGGAACTAAAAGGAGGGGGTTTTGATCGAATAACACGAGCAAAGGTGAACCAAGGGTGTTTGAATCTCTCAAACTAACCTCCTTGGCTTCAATAGAAAGGAAGTGAATCACACACTTAGTTTCTAAAGAACAAGAACAAGATTCAAAGACAAGGTTTGAAGAAAATACTTTGTATTCAATTTTTTTCAATGGGGGATCTATTTTTACAATGAGGTTGTGCTGATTTTATATAGTACTCATAGCAACAGCCCTAAATCTAATAAGAGAAAAGGAAATCATACATATAAAGTATATGGCCGTTGGCCATTATTGTCTTGTTTGGAAAATATGGAAAATGTATATGCTTGTATCTTGAGAGCTTAGGGGTGAATTTAAGGTGTCTAGGTACATCCTGGTTTCTTTGAAAGGTCTTTAACACGTGCCCAATTTTCAAGGAATAGAGATGTTGCAATCTGAACACATTAAGTGTACTTCCGTTCATATATGGCTAGTCTTGAAGAAAAGGGATCAGCCTGATCCTATGGTGGCTGGAGTATGGTAGATTGATTTTGGGCTTCCTTGGGTCCTTAATAATCTCTCCTTGACGCCATGTTTTGGTTTGCAAGTGATTAAATCAGTTGGTCATCTCACTTGCCATAAACGACTCTAATTGGTTCATTTGAAGGCACGGATGGACCCGCCTTGTCCAAGGTGTGTTTGTGCTTCTAGAAATGATTCAGGGAGATCCTACAATTACCAAAACGTCCCCTGGTCCGCAAAGAAATGTTTGGAGACTTTCATATAAGGAAAGTTCCAAATATGGTAAGTTTCGGCAACTCCATCTTGATGTATGGCGCATGACTTGATCTGGCCTGGTTTGGGGTGAGCTCCATGTCTCCGCGTGTCCTCTCTGAGTCAGGACAATAGGCCAGGGTTGGTCTTGGCAGGCCACTTCTTGGTTAGGCTTGAATTCATGAAGATAAATCCATGTATCCTTTTGCGCGTATTTGGCTGTCTTTGTGTTGTCAAACAGCGTGATGTCATGCTATGCTTCATTTATTACCCTTTAATCAAGGAGCACCAATGATTAGTTTAGAATGATGATTTTACTGGTCGATCAACTTGACATGTCTGCACTAAATCGTCCATAAATTTTGATTTAGAGATCGAAATGGCACGAATACAACGCCCACGTTAAGCTAGCTCGCTTTTCTATATTGTGACAAATTTTAAGACCGAAATAGCTATGAAAAATACTCCAAGTAATACCGAAATAGCTATGACAAAGACTCCAAGTAATCCATCCAATCATGTTAACTTTTGATTTAGAGCTCAAATTAACATGAGCCCAACACCCATGTTAAGCTAGCTCAATTTTCCATATTCTGACACCATTTGAGATTTAAAGAGCTACTAAACGTAGTTTGGGATACATCTGATTACTTCGAGGCTTTTTCGTGTCTCTTTTAGTCTCAAATGTTGTAACAATATGGAAAATTGATCTAGCTTAACGTGTGTGTTGGATTCGTGTCATTCTGAATTTTAAATCAAAATGTACGCACGATTTAGTGCGGATATGTCAAATTGATCGACAAGTTCAAATGATCATTTTAAACTGATCATTGGTGTTCCTTAATAAAAGGCTTAAAATGAAGCATAATGCATGGCATCACGCAGTTTGGAATACATTGGATTACTTGGAGGTTATTTTGTAGCTCATTCCGTCTCAAATGTTGTCAAAATATGGAAAACTGAGCTTGATTAACGTGAGCGTTGGACTTATGTCATTTTGAGCTCTAAATAGAAAGTTAAAAACGATTTAGTGTGGACATTTCAAGTTGATCAGCTAGTTAAAGTGATCATTCTAAACTTATTATTGCTGCTCCTTGAGTAAAGGGTTATAAATGAAGCATAATTAATGGCATCCAGCATTTTGGGATACATTGAATTACTTGGAGGCTTTTTCATAGCTCTTTCAGTCTGAAATGTTGTCAAAATATGGAAAATTTAGCTAGCATAACATGGGCGTTGGATTCGTGTCATACTGAAGTCTCAATCTTAAGTAACGGAAGATTTAGTGTGCACATGTCAAGTTGATAGGCCAGTTAAAATGATCATTTTAAACTTATAATTGGTGCTCCTTGAGTAAAGGCTTATAAATGAAGCATAATTAATGGCATCCCCGAGTTTGGGATACACTGAATTACTTGGAGGCTTTTTCGTAGCTCTTTAAGTTTTAAATGTTGTAAAAATATTGAAAATTTTGCTAGCTAAAGTGGGCGTTAGATTCGTGCCATTCTGAGCTCTAAATCAAAACTTACATATGATTTAGTACGAACATGACAAGTTGATCGGCCTGTTGAAATGATCATTCTAAACTGATCATTGGTGCTTCTTAAGTAAAGGCTTATAAATGAAGCGTAACACATGGCATCAGGCAGTTTGGGATACATTGGATTACTTGGAGTCTTTTTCGTAGCTATTTCAGTCTCAAATGTTGTCACAATAATGAAAATTGAGCTACCTTAACATGGGATTGGATTCTTGTCATTCTGAACTCTAAATTTCGGACGATTTAGTGCGGACATGTCAAGTTGATCGGCCATTAAAAATGATCATTCTAAACTAATCATTGGTGCTCCTTATGTAAAGGCGTATAAATAAAGCAATATGTATTGCATCACGCAGGTTGGAATACATTGGATTACTTGGTGGCTTTGTCGTAGCTCTTTCATTCTCATATGTTGTCACAATATAGAAAATTGAGCTAGCTTAATGTGGGCATTGGATTCGAGTAATCCTGAGGTCTAAATCAAAAGTTACAACGATTTAGTGTGGACTTGTCAACTTGGTCGGCCAGTTAAAGTTTTCATTTTAAGTTGATCATTGGTGCTCCTTGAGTAAAGGCTATAAATGAAGCATAATACATGGAATTACGCAGTTTGGGATACATTGGATTACTTGGAGGCTTTGTCATAGCTCTTTCAGTCTCAAATGTTGTCACAATATAAAACATTGAGCTAGCTTAAAGTGGGCGTTGGATTCGTGTCGTTCGGAACTCTAAATCAAAAGTTACAAACGATTTAGGGCATACATGTCAAGTTGATTGGCCAGTTAAAATGATAATTCTAAACTGATCATTGGTGATGCTTTAGTAAAGGCTTATAATTGAAGCATAATGCATGGCATCACAGAGTTTGGGATACATTGGATTACTTTGAGGCTTTTTCGTAGCTCTTTCAGTCTGAACTGTTATCACAATATGGAAACTTGAGATAGCTTAACATGGTCATTGGATTCGTGTCATTTTGAACTATAAATCAAAAGTTATGGACGATTTAATGCGGACATGTCAACTTGATCGGAAAGTTAGAAGAATCATTCTAAACTTATCATTGGTGCTGCTTGAGTAAAGGCTTATATATGAAGCGGAATGCATGGGATCACACAGTTTGGAATAGATTGGATTACTTGGAGAATTTTGTGTAGCTATTTTGGTGTTAAATTTTGTTACAATATAGAAAATATAGCTAGATTAACGTGTGCGTTGGATTCGTGTCATTCTGAACTCTAAATAAAATGTTATAGACGATTTAGTGCGGACATGTCAAGTTGATCGACCAGTTAAAACGATAATTATAAACTGATCATTTGTGTTCCTTAAGTAAAGAATATTAAATGTGGCATAATGCATGGCATCATGCAGTTTGGGATAGATTGGATTACTTGGAAGCTTTGTTGTATCTACTTTGGACTTAAATTATGTCACCATTTTGAAAATTGTGCTATCTTATCGTGGACGTTGGATTCGTGTCTTTTCAACTCTAAACCAAAAGGTACGGACGATTTAGTGCGGACATGTCAAGTTGATAGGCCAGTAAAATGGTCATTCTAAGCTGATCATTGAGGCTCATACAGTAAATGCTTATAAATGAAGCATAATGTATGGCATCACGGAGTTTGGGATACATTAGATTCCTTGGAGGCTTTGTCGTAGCTCTTTTAGTCACAAATAATGTCACAATATAGAAAATTAAGCTAGTTTAACGTGGGCATTGTATTCGTGTCATTCTGAACTCTAAATACAAAGTTACAGACGATTTAGTGCAGATATTTGAAGTTGATCGACCAGTTAAAATGATCATTCTAATCTGATTATTGTTGATCCTTGCGTAAAGACTTATAAATGAAGCATAATGCATGGAATCACGAGGTTTGGGATGCATTTGATTATTTCGAGGCTTTTTCTCTAGCTCTTTTAGTGTCAAATATTGTCACAATATGGAAAATTGGACTAGCTTAATGTGGGCATTGTATTTGTGTCATTCTGAAATCTGAATCAAAAGTTACGGATGATTTAGTGCGTACATGTCAAATTGATCGGCAAATTGAAATCTAGGTTAATGTGGGCATTGTATGCGTGTCATTCTGAACTTTAAATGCAAAGTTAAAGACAATTTAGTGTGGACTTGTCAAGTTTATCGACCAGTTAAAATGATAATTCTAAACTGATTATTGGTGATCCTTGAGTAAAGACTTACAAATGAAGCATAATGCTTGGAATCATGAGGTTTGGGATACATTGGATTACTTCGAGGCGTTTTGTAGCTCCCTAAGTCTCAAATGTTATCACAATATGGAAAATTGGGCTAGCTTAATGTGGGCATTATATTCGTGTCATTCTGAAATCTAAATCAAAAGTTATAGACGATTTAGTGCGGACATGTCAAATTGATCGGCAAGTTAAAATGATCATTCTAACTAATCATTGGTGCTCCTTAAGTAAAGGCTTATAAATGAAGCATAATGCATGGCATCACCCAATTTAGGATACATTGGATTACTTGGATGCTTTTTCATAGCTCTTTCAATCTCAAATGGTGTCACAATATAGAAACTTGAGCTAGCTTAACGAGGGCCTTGAATTCTTGTCATTCCGAACAATAAATGAAAAGTTACAGATGATTTAGTGTGCACATGTCAAGTTGATTGGCCAGTTAAAATGATGATTCTAAATTGATCATTGGTTCTCTTTGAGAAAAGGCTGATAAATGAAGCATAATGCATGGCGTCACTGTAAACTGATCACTGTAAACTGATCATTGGTGCTGCTTGTGTAAAGGCTTATATATGAAGCGGAATGCATGAGATCACATAGGTTGGAATAGATTGGATTATTTGTAGGATTTTTCGTAACTATTTTGATGTTAAATTTTGTTACATTTTAGAGAACATAGCTAGGTTAACATGTGCGTTGGATTCTTGTCATTCTGAATTCTAAATAAAATATTATAGACAATTTAGTGCGGACATGTCAAGTTGATCGACTAGTTAAAATGATAATTCTAAACTGATCATTGGTGTTCCTTAAGTAAAGGATAATAAATGTATCATAATGCATGGCATCACACAGTTTGGTATATACTGTATTACTTGGAGGCTTTGTCCTAGCTATTTTGGACTTAAATTATGTTACAATTTTGAAAATTGTGCTAGGTTAACGTCGGCATTGGATTCGTATCATTTGAACTCTAAATCAAAAGGTACGGACGATTTAGTGCGGAAATGTCAACTTAATCTGCTAGTTAAAATGATAATTTTAAACTGATCATTAGCGCTCCTTGTGTTATGGCTTATAAATGAAGCATAATGCATTGCATCACACACTTTGGAATATATTGGATTAGTTGGAGGCTTTGTCGTAGCTATTTCGGTCTTAAAATTTGTCAAAATATAGAAAATTGGATTCTTGTCATTTCAAACTCTAAATCAAAAGTTACACATGATTTAGTGCGGACATGTCAAGTTGATCGACCAGTTAAAATGATCATTGTAAACTAATCATTGGTGATCCTTGAAAAAAGGCTTATAAATGAAGCATAATGAATGGCATCACACAGTTTGGAAATAGTGGATTATTTAGAGGCTTTTTCGTAGCTCTTTCAATCTCAAATGGTGTCACAATTTGGAAAATTGAGCTAGCTTAACGTGGGCGTTGGACTCATGCTATTTTGAGCTCTAAATCAAAATTTAAAAACGGTTTAGTGCACACATGTCAAATTAATCTGTTAGTTAAAATGATCATTTTAAACTGATCATGGGTGCTTCTTGAGTAAAGGCTTATAAATGAAGAATAATGCATTGCATCACGCAGTATGGAATAATTTGGATTACTTGGAGGCTTTTTCATTGTGTATTTCGGTTTTAAATTTATTCACAATATAGAAAATTGAGCTAGCTTAACGTGGGCGTTGGATTCGTGTCATTTTGAACTCTAAATTAAAAGTTACGAACGATTTAGTGCGGACATGTCAAGTTCATCGAGCAGTTAAAATGATCATTCTAAACTGCTCATTGGTGTTCCTTAAGTGAAGGCTTATAAATGAAGTATACTGCATGGCATCATGCAGTTTGGGATAGATTGGATTACTTGGAGGCTTTGTCATATCAATTTTGGACTTAAATTTGTCACAATATTGAAAATTGAGCTGGCTTAACGTGGGCATTGGATTTGTCATTTTGAACTCTAAATCAAAAGTTACGGATGATTTAGTGTGGAAATGTCAAGTTGATCGGCCAGTTAAAATGATCATTCTAAACTGATCATTGGTGCTCCTCGAGTAAAGGCTTAGAAATGAAAGATAATGCATGGCATCACGCAAATTAGAATAGTTTGGATTGCTTAAAGGCTTTGTGGTCAGTATTTTGGTCTTAAATTTTGGCACAACGCAGTTTGGGATACATTCGACTGGTTAAAGGCTTTGTCGTAGTGTATTTCGGTTTTAAATTTTGTCACAATATGGAAAGTTGAGCTAGCATAACGTGGGTGTTGGATTCGTGTCATTTCAAAACCTAAATCAAAAGTTTCGGACGATTTAGTGCGTACATGTCAAGTTGATCGGCAAGTTAAAATGATCATTCTAAACTCATCATTGGTGCTCCTTGAGTAAAGGCTTATAAATGAAGCATAATGCATGGCATCACGTAGTTTGGGATACATTGGATTACTTGGAAGCTGTTTCATAGTAACTTTTACATGTCCGATCATCAGTTTAGAATGATCATTTTAGAATGATCATTTTAACTGGCCGATCAATTTGACATGTCCGCATTAAATCGTTCGTAACTTTTGATTTACCGTTCGGAATGAAACGAATCCAATGTCCACATTAAGCTCGCTCAATTTTCCATACTGTGATAACATTTGAGACTGAAAAGCTACAAAAAATCCTCCAAAAAATCCAATGTATCCCAAACTGCGTGATGCCATGCATTATGCTTCATTTCTAAGCCTTTACTTAAGGACAACCAATGATCAGTTTATAATGATCATTTTAACTGGCCAATCCATTTCACATGTCCGCACTAAATCGTCCGAAAATTTTGATTTAGATTTCTGAATGAGACGAATCCAATGCCCATGTTAAGCTAGCTCAATTTTCCATATGGTGACAACTTTTGAGATTGATAGAGCTACAAAAAAGCCTCCAAGTAATCCAATGTATCCCAAACTGCGTAATGCCATGCATTATGCTTCATTTATAACCCTTTACTCAAAGAGCACCACTGATAAGTTTAGAATGATCATTTTAACTGACCGATCAACTTGACATGTACACACTAAATCGTCCGTAAATTTTGATATATAGTTCAAAATGACATGAATCCAAGACCCACGTAAAGCTAGCTCAATTTTCAATATTTTACCAACATTTGAGACAGAAAGAGCAACGAAAAAGCCTCCAAGTAATCCAATCAGTTCCAAAATGCGTGATGCCATGCATTATGCTTCATTTACAAGCCTTTACTCAACGAGCACCAATTATCAATTTAGAATGATCATTTTAACTGGCCGATCAACTTGACGTGTCCGCACTAAATCGTTCATCACTTTTGATTTAGAGCTCAAAATAACACAAATCCAATACCCACGTTAAGCTAGCTCAATTTTCTATATTCTGATAAAATTTAAGATCGAAATAGCTACGACAAAGCCTCCAAGTAATCCAATCTATTCCTAATTGTGTGATTCCATGAATTATGCTTCATTTATAAGCCTTAACTAAAGAACCGCCAATGATAAGTTTAGAATGGTCATTTTTACTAGCTGATCAACTTGACATGTCCGCACAAAATCGTCTTTAACTTTAGATTTAGAGCTAAAAATGACATGAGTCCAACGCCCAGGTTAAGCTAAATCAATTTTCAATATTGTGACAACATTTGAGACTTAAAGAGTCGCAAAAAAGTCTCCATGTAATCCAATGTATCCCAAACTGTGTGATGCCAGGCAGTATGATTCATTTATAAGCCTTTACTTAATGAGCACCAATGAGCAGTTTAGAATGATCATTTTAATTGGCCGATCAAGTTGACATGTCCGCGCTAAATCTTCTGTAAATTTTTATTTAGAGTTCTGATCGACACGAATACAACGTTCATGTTAAGCTAGATCAATTTTCCATATTATGACTTAAAGAACTACGAAAAGGCCTCCAAGTAATCCAATGTATCCCAAACTGCGCGATGCCATTCATTATGCATCATTTATAAGCCTTCATTCAAGTAGCCCCAGTGATAAGTTTATAATGATCATTTTAACTAGCTGATCAACTTGACATGTCCGCATTAAATCGTCTTTAACTTTTGATTTAGAGCTCAAAATGACATGAGTCCAACGCTACGTCAAGCTAGCACAATTTTCCATATTGTGACAGCATTTGAGACTTAAAGAGCTACGAAAAAGTGTTCAAGTAATCCAATGTATACCAAACTGCGTGATGCCATGCATTATGCTTCATTTGTAAGCCTTTACTCAAAGAGCACCAATGAGCATCTTAGAATGATCATTTTAACTGGTCGATCAACTTGACATGTCCGCACTAAATCGTCTGTAACTTTTGATTTAGAGTTCAAAATGACACGAATCAAACAACAACATTAAGCTAGCTCTTTTTTCTATATTGTGGCAATATTTGAGACTAAAAGAACTACGAAAAAGCATCCAAGTAATCCAATGTTTCCCAAACTGCGTGATGCAATGCATTATGCATCATTTATAAGCCTTTACTCAAGGAGCACTAATGATAAGTTTAGAAGGATCATTTCAAATAGATGATCAACTTGACATGTCTGCACTAAATTGTCTTTAACTTTTGAATTAGAGCTCAAAATGACATGAGTCCAACGCCCACGTAAAGCTAGCTCAATTTTCCATATTGTGACAACATTTGAGACTTAAAGAGCTACGAAAAGCGTCCAAATAATCCAATGTATCCCAAACTGTGTGATGCCATGCATTATGCTTCATTTTTATACTTTTACTTGAGAAGCACCAATGATCAATTTAGAATGACTATTTTAACTGGCCGAATAATTTGACATGTCCGCACCAAATCGTTCGTAACTTTTGATTTACAGTTCGCAATTGCACCAATCCAACGTGAACGTTAAGCTCGCTCGATTTTCCATATTGTGACAACATTTGAGACTGAAAAAGATACGAAAAAGCAAGTTATCCAATGTATTCCCATCTGCATGATGCTATGCATTATACTTCATTTATAAGCCTTTACTTAAGGAGCACCAATGATATGTTTATATTGATCTTTTTACTAGCCCCAATCAATTTGACATGCCCGCACTAAATCATCCATAAGTTTCAATTTAGAGGTTAGAATGACACGAATCAAACGCTCACATTAAGCTTGCTCAATTTTCCATATTGTGATAAATTTTGAGACTGAAAGAGCTACGAAAAAGCCTCCAAGTAATCCTATGTATCCTAAACTATGGGATGCCATGCATTATGCTTCATTTGTAAGCCTTTACTCAAAGAACACCAATGAGCAGATTAGAATGATCATTTTAACTGGCCGAGCAACTTGACATGTCCGCACTAAATCGTCCATAAGTTTTGATTTAGAGTTCAAAATAACTTGAATCCAACACCAACATTAAGCTAGCTCATTCTTCTTTATTATGATAACATTTAAGACTGAAAGAGCTACGACAAAGCCTCCAAGTAATCCAATCTATTCCAAACTGTGTAATGCCATGCATTATGTCTTATTTATAAGCCTTTACTCAAGGAGTACCAATGATCAGTTTAGAATGATCATTTTAACAGGCCGATCAACTTGACATGTCTGCACTAAGTCATCCGTAACTTTTGATTTAGAGTTCAAAATGATAGGAATCCAATGTCCATGTTAAGCTAGCTCAATTTTCAATATTATTACAATATTTCAGATTGAAAAAACTACGAAAAAGCCTCCAAGTAATCCAATGTATCCCACACTGCGTGATACCATGCATTATGCATTATTTATAAGCATTTACTCAAGGAGCACCAATGATAAGTTTAGAATGATCATTTTATCTAGCTGATCAACTTGACATGTCTGCACTAAATCGTCTTGAACTTTTGATTTAGAGCTCAAAATGACATGAGTCCAACGCCCACGTCAATCTAGCTCAATTTTGCATATTGTGACAGCATTTGAGACTGAAAGAGCTACGAAAAGCATCCAAGTAATCCAATATATCCCAAACTGCGTGATGCCATGCATTATGCTTCATTTATAAGCTTTTACTTGAGAAGCACCAATGTTTAGTTTAGAATGATTATTTTAACTGGCAGATCAAGTTGACATGTCCTCACTAAATCGTTTGTAACTTTTAATTTTGCAATTAGGAATGATATGAATCCAACGCCTACGTTAAGCTCGCTCAATTTTCCATATTGTTACAACATTTGAGAGTGAAAAAGATACGAAAAAGCAAGTAATCCAATGCATCCCAAATTGTGTGATGCTATGCATAATGCTTCATTTATAAGCCTTTACATAAGGAGCACCAATGATCAGTTTATAATTATCGTTTGAACTGGCCCCAATCAATTTGACATGCCCGCACTAAATCGTCTGTAAATTTTGATTCAGAGTTCAGAATGACACGAATCAAACGCCCGCATTAAGCTACCTCAATTTTCCATAACTTTTGAGACTGAAAGAGCTACGAAAAAGCCTCCTAGTAATCCAATGTATCATAACATGCGGGATGTCAATCATTATGCTTCATTTGTAAGCCTTTACTCAAAGAGCACCAATGAGCAGTTTAGAATGATCATTTTAACTGGCGATCAACTTGACATGTCTGCACTAAATCGTCGGTAACTTTTGATTTAGAGTTCAAAATGACACGAATCCAACACAAACATTAAGCTAGCTCATTTTTCTATATTGTGACAACATTTAAGACTGAAAAAGCTACAAAAAGCCTCAAAGTAATCCAATCTATTCCAAACTACGTGATACCATGCATTATGCTTTATTTCTAAGCCTTTACTCAAGGAGTACCAATGATCAGTTTAGATTGATTATTTTAACAAGCCGATCAACTTGACATGTCCGCATTAAATCGTCTGTTACTTTTGATTTAGGGTTCAGAATGATAGGAATCCAATGTCCACATTAAGCTAGCTCAATTTTCTATATTATGACAGTATTTGAGACTGAAAGAGCTACGATGAAGACTTCAAGTAATCCAATGAATACCAAAATGGGTGATGCCATGCATTATGCTTCATTTTTAAGCCTTTACTCATGGAGCACCAATGATCAGTTTAGAATGATTATTTTAACAAGCCGATACACTTGACATGTCCGCACTAAATCGTTCATAATTTTTGATGTAGAGTTCAGAATGACACGAATCCAACTCCCACGTTAAGCTAGCTCAATTTTCTATATTGTGACAACATTTTGGACTGAAAGAGCTATGACAAAGCCTCCAAGTAATCCAATGTATCCCAAACTGCGTGATGCCATGCAATATGCTTCATTTATAAGCCTTTACTTAAGGAGAACCATTGATCAGTTTATAATGATCATTTTAACTAGGTAATCGATTTGACATGTCCGCACTAAATTGTCCGTAACTTTTTATTTAGAGCTCAAAATGACACGAATCCAATACCCACGTTAAGCTAGCTCAATTTTCCATAATGTGACAACATTTGAGTTTGAAAGAACTACGAAAAAGCCTCCAAGTTATCTAATCTATCCCAAACAGCTTGATGTCATGCATTATGTATCATTTATAAGCCTTTACTCAAGGAGCAGCAATGATAATTTTAGAATTATCATTTTAACTAGCTGATCAACTTGACATGTCTGCACTAAATCGTCTTTAACATTTTATTTAGAGCTCAAAATGACACGAATCCACCGCCCGCGTTAAACTAGCTGAATTTTCCATATTGTGACAACTTTTGAGAATGAAAGAGCTACGAAAAAAACATCCAAATAATCCAATGTATGTCAATCAGCGTGACGCCATGCATTATGCTTAATGTATAAGCTTTTACTTGAGAAGAACCAATAATCAGTTTAGAATGATCATTTTAACTGGCCGATCAACTTGACATGTCCGCAATAAATCGTTTGTAACTTTTAATTTATAGTTTGGAATGACCCGAATCAACCGCACACGTTAAGCTCGTTCAATTTTCCATATGTTGACAACATTTGAGACTGAAAAAGCTACGAAAAAAGCCTCCAAGTAATCTAATGTATCCCAAACTGCGTGATGTCATGCATTATGCTTTGTTTTTAGGCATTTACTTAAGCAGCACCAATGATCAGTTTATAATGATCATTTTAACTGGCCAATGAGTTTGACATGTCCGCACTAAATCGTCCGTAACTTTTGATTTAGAGTTCATAATGAAACGAATCCAACGCCCACGTTAAGCTAAGTCAATTTCAATAATGTGACAACTTTTGAGACTGAAAGAGCTATGAAAAGCCTCCAAGTAATCCAACAAATCCTAAACTACGGGATGCCATGCATTACGCCATGCATTATGCTTCATTTGTAAGCCTTTATTCAAGGAGCACCAATGAGCAGTTTAGAATGATCATTTTAACTTGCCGATCAACTTCACATGTTCGGACTAAATTGTCTGTAACTTTTGATTTAGAGCTCAAAATGACACGAATCCAACAAAACCATTAAGCTAGCTCAATTTTTTTTTATTGTGACAACATTTGAGACTGAAAGAGCTAGGACAAAGCATTCAATTAATCCAATGTATCACAAACTGCGTGATGTTATACATTATGCTTCCTTTATAAGCCTTTACTCAAGGAGCATCAATGATAAGTTTAGAATGATTATTTTAACAGTACGATCAACTTGACATGTCCGCACTAATTCGTTTGTAACTTTTATTTAGAGCTCAAAATGACACAAATCCAATACCCACATTTAGCTAGCTCAATTTTCTATATTGTGACAAAATTTAAGAGCGAATAGCTACGACAAAGCCTCCAAATAATCCAATCTATTCCTAACTACGTGATTCCATGCATTATGCTTCATTTATAAGCTTTTACTCAAGAACCACCAGTGATAAGTTTAGAATTGTCATTCCATGCATTATGCTTCATTTATAAGCATTTACTCAAGAACCACCAATGATAAGTTTAGAATGGCCATTTTTACTAGGTAATCAACCTGACATGTCCGCACTAAATCGTCTTTAACATTTGATTAAGAGATCATAATGACATGAGTCCAATGCCCACGTTATGCTAGCTCAATTTTCCATATTGTGACAACATTTGAGATTGAAAGACTCGCAAAAAAGCCTCCAAGTAATCCAATGTATATCAAACTGCATGATGTCGTGCATTATGCTTCATTTATAAGCCTTTACTTATGGAGCACCAATGATCAGTTTATAATGATCATTTTAACAGGCCAATGAATTTGACATGTCCGCACTAAATCGTCCGTTACTTTTGATTTAGAGTTCAGAATGACCCGAATCCAAGGCCCAGTTTAAGCTAGCTCAATTTTCTATATTGTGATAACATTTGAGACTTAAAGAGCCACAACAAAGCCATCAAGTAATCCATTATATTCAAACTGAGTGATTCCATGCATTATGCTTCCATTTATAAGCCTTTAAGCAAGAAGCAAAAATGATCAATTTAAAATGATCATTTTTACTGTCCGATCAAGTTTACATGTGCGCACGAAATCGTCAGTAATGTTTGATTGAGAGTTCAAAATGACACGAATCCAACATCCACGTTACGCTAGCTCAATTTTCCATATTGTGACAACTTTTGAGACAGAAAGAGCTACAAAAAAACATCCAGGTAATCCAATTTATCCCAAACTGTGTGATGCCATGCATTACGTTTCATTTGTAAGCCTTTACTCAAGCAGCACCAATGACCTGTTTAGAATGATCATTTTAACTGTCCGATCAACTAGATATGTCCACACAAAATCGTACGTAATTTTTCATTTAGAATTCAAAATGACACGAATCCAACACCCACATTAAGCTTGCTAGATTTCCTTTATGGTGACAACATTTGAGACTGAAAGAGCTATGACAAAGCTTCAAATCAAAGCCATGTATTCTAAACTGTGTGATGCCATGCATTATGTTTCATTTATACGCCTTTACTGAAAGAGCACCAAAAATCAGTTTAGAATTATCATTTTAACAAGCTGATCAACTTGACATGCACGCACTAAATCGTTCTTCACTTTTGATTTAGAGTTCAGATTGACACGAATCCAATGCCCACGTTAAGGTAGCTCAATTTTCTATATTGTGAGAACATTTGAGACAGTAAGAACTACGACAAAGCCTCCAAGAAATCCAATGTATTCTAAACTTTGTGATGCCATGCATTATGCTTCATTTATAAGCTTTTACTCAAGGAGCACCAATGATAATTTTAGAATTATCATTTTACCTAGCTGATCAACTTGATATGTCCGCACTAAATTGTGTGTAACGTTTGGTTTAGATTTCATAATGAGGCGAATCCAATTCCCACGTTAAGCTAGTTAAGTTTTCCATATTGTGACACCATTTGAGACAGAAAGAGCTACGAAAAAGCCTCTAAGTAATCCAATGTATCTCAAACCGTGTGATATCATGCATTGTGCTTCATTTATAACATTTTACTCAAGGAGCATCAATGATCAGTTTAGAATTATCATTTTAGTTGGCCGATCAACTTGACATATCCACACTAAATTGTTGTTAACTTTTAATTTAGAGTTCAGAATGACACGAATCCAACGTTCACGTTAAGCTAGCTCAATTTTCCATACTGTGATAACATATGAGACTAAAAGAGCTACGAAAAAGCCTCCAAGTAAACTAATGAATCCCAAAATGCGTGATGCCATGCATCATGCTTCATTTATAAGCTTTTACTCAAGGAGAACCAATGATAAGTTTAGAATGATCATTTTAACTAGCTGATCAACTTGATATGTCCGCACTAAATCATAATGACATGATTCCAACGCCCACGTTAAGCTAGTTCAATTTTCCATATTGTGACATCATTTGAGACTAAAAGAGCTACGAAAAAGCCTCTAAGTAATCCAGTGTATCTCAAACCGTGTTATGCCATGCATTATGCTTCATTTATAATCATTTATTCAAGGAGCACCAATAATTAGTTGAGAATCATTTAACAGGCCGATCAACTTGAGATGTCCGCACAAAATCGTTCTTAAGTTTTGATTTAGAGTTCATAAGGACACGAAACCAACAACCACTTTAAACTAGCTCAGTTTTCCATATTGTGACAACATTTGATACTAAAAGAGGTACGACAAAGCCTCCAAGTAATCTAATGTATCCCAAACTATGTGATGTCATGCATTATGCTTTATTTATAAGCCTTTACTCAAGGAAAACCAATGATCATTTTAACTGGCCGATCAACTTGACATGTCCGCACTAAATCTTCCATAACTTTTGATTTGGAGTTCTTAATGACACGAATCAAACGCCCACGTTCAGCTAGCTCAATTTTCTAAATTGTAACAAAATTTGAGATTGAAAGAGCAACAATAAAGCCTACAATTAACCCAATGTATCCCAAACTTCATGATGTCATGCATTATAATTCATTTATAAGCCTTTACTCAAGGATCACCAATGATCTGTTTAGAATTATCATTTTAACTGGCCGATCAACTTGACTTGTCTGCACTAAATCGTTATTAACTTTTAATTTAGACTTCAAAATGAGAGGAATTCAACGTCCACTTTAAGCGAGCTCAATTTTCTATATTGTGACAAACTCTAAGACCAAAATAGCAACAAAAAAGCCTCCAAGTAATCCAATGTATCCCAAAGTGCGTGATGCAATGCATTATACTTCGTCTATAACCCATTACTCAAGGAGCATCAATTATCAGTTTATAATGATCATTTTAACTAGCCGATCAACTTGACATGCCCGCACAAAATCGTTCTTTAATTTTGATTTAGTGTTCAGAATGACACGAATCCAATGCCCACATTAAGCTAGCTCAATTTTCTATATTGTGACAACATTTGAAACTAAAAGAGCTACGACAAAGCCTCCAACTTATCCAATGTATCCCAAACTACGTGATACCAATGATTATGCATCGTTTTTAAGCCTTTACTCATGGAGAACCAATGATAAGTTTAGAATGACCATTTTAACAGGCCGATCAACTTGACATGTCCGCACTAAATTGTTCGTGACTTCTCATTTATAGTTCAGAATTACACGAATCCAACGCCCACGTTAAGCCAGCTCAAATTTCTATATTGTGACATTATTTGAGACTCAAAGAGCTACGATATTGCCTGCAAGTAATCCAATGAATCCCAAACTACGAGATACCATGCATTATGCTTCGTTTTTAAGCCTTTACTCAAGGAGCACCAATGATGAGTGTAGAATGATCATTTTAAATGACCGATCAACTTGACATGTCTGCAATAAATCATCTGTAACTTTTGATTTAGAGCTCAAAATGACACGAATCCAATACCCACGTTAAGCTAGTTCAATTTTCTATATTGTGACCAAATTTAAAACCAAAATAGCTATGACAAAGCCTCCAAGTAATGCAATCTATTCCAAACTGCGTAATGCCATGCATTATGCTTTGTTTATAAGACTTTACTCAAGAACCACTAATGATAAACTTTTGAATGGTCATTTTTACTAGCTGATCAACTTGACTTATCCCCACTAAATTGTCTTTAACTTTTGATTTACAGCTCAAAATAACATGAGTCCAATCCCCAAAGCTAACTCAATTTTCTATATCGTGACAACATTTGAGACTGAAAAAGTTGCAAAAAGTCTCCAAGAAATCCAATGTATCCCAAACTGCGTGATGCCATGCATTATGCTTCATTTATAAGCCTTTAATTAAGTAGCACCAATGACCAGTTTAGAATGATCATTTTAACTTGCCGATCAACTTGAAATTTCCGCACTAAATCGCAAGTAACTTTTGATTTAAAGTTCAGAATGACACGAATACAACGTCCACTTTAAGATAGCTCATTTTTCTATATTCTGACAGAATTTGAGAATGAAACATCTAGTAAAAAGCCTCCAAGTAATCCAATGTATCCCAAACTGCGTGATGCCATGCATTAGGCATCATTTATATGCCTTTACTCAATGAGCAACAGTGATATGTTTAGAATGATCATTTTAACTAGCTTATCAACTTGACATATCCTCACTAAATTGTCTTTAACTTTTGATTTAGAGCTCAAAATGACATGAGTCCAACGCCCACGTTAAGTTAGCTCAATTTCCCATATTGTGACAACATTTGAGACTTGAAGAGCTACGAAAAGCGTCCAAGTAATCCAATGTATCCCAAACTGCGTGATGCCATGCTTTATGCTTAATTTAGAAGCCTTTACTCAAGGAGCACCAATGATATGTTTAGAATGATCATTTTAACTAGATGATCAACTTGACATATCCGCAGTAAATCCTCTTTAACTTTTGATTTAGAGCTCAGAATGACATGAGTCCAACGCCCACGTTAAGCTAGGTCAAATTTCCATATTGTGACAACATTTGAGACTAAAAGAGCTACGAAAAGCGTCCAAGTAATCCAATGTATCCCAAACTGCGTGATGCCATGCTTTATGCTTCATTTATAAGCTTTTACTTGAGAAGCACCAATGATCAGTCTAGAATGATCATTTTAACTGGTCGATCAATTTGACATGTTCACACTAAATGATTCGTAACTTTTGATTTACAGTTCGGAATGACACGAATCCAACACCCACGTTAAGCTCGCTCAATTTTCCATATTTCGACAACATTTGAGACTGAAAAAGCTACGAAAAGCAGACAAGTAATCCAATGTATCCCAAACTGCGTGATGCCATGAATTATGCTTCATTTATAAGCTTTTATTGAAGGAGCCCTAATGATCACTTTAGAATTACCATTTAACTAGCCGACCAACTTGACATATCTGCACTAAATCGTCTGTAATTTTATATTTAGAGTTTGGAATGTCACGAATCCAATGCACACGTTAAGCTATCTCAATTTTCCATATTGTGGCAACATTTGATACCCAAAACGCTACGATGAAGCCTCCAAGTAATCCAATGTATCCCAAACTGCGTGATGTCATGCATTATGCTTCATTTATAAGCTTCTACACATGGAGCACAAATGATTAGTTTAGAATGATCATTTTAACACGCCGATAAACTTGACATGACCGGACTAAATCGTTCGTAATTTTTTTATGTAGAGTTCAAAACGACACGAATCCAATGCCCACGTTAAGCTAGCTCAATTTTCTATATTGTGATAAAATTTGAGATTGAAAGAGCTACGAAAAAGCTTCCAAGTAATCCAATGTATCCAAAACTACGTGATGCCATGCATTATGCTTCATTTATAAGCCTTTACTCATGGAGCACCAATGATAAGTTTAGAATGATCATTTTAACTAGCTGATACACTTGAGATGTTTGCACTAAATCGTCTTTACCATTTTATTTAGAGTTCAAAATGACACGAATCCACCGCTCACGTTAAGCTAGCTCAAATTTCTATATTTGTGACAACTTTTGATACTGAAAGAGCTATGAAAAAGCGTCCAAGTAATTCAATGAATCCCAAACTGCATGATGCCATGCATTATGCTTAATTTATAAGCTTTTACTTGTGAAGCACCAATGATCAGTTTAGAATGATCAGTTTAACTGGCCGATCTATTTAACATGTCCGCACTAAATCATTTGTAACTTTTGATTCAGAGTTCAAAATGACACGAATAAAACGCCCACGTTAAATTCACTCAATTTTCCATTTTGTGACAACATTTGAGATTGAAAATACTACAAAAAAGCCTTCAATTAATCCAATGTATCCCAAACGGCGTGATGCCATGCATTATGCTTCATTTGTAAGTCTTTACTTAAGGAGCACCAATGATCAGTTTACAATGATCAGTTTATAATGATCATTTTAACTGGCCGATCAACTTGAAATGTCTGCACTAATTCGTTTGTAACTTTTGATTTAGAGCTCAGAATGACATGAATCCAATACCCACGTTAAGCTAGCTCAATTTTCTATATTGTGATAAAATATAAGACCGAAATAGCTACGAAAAGGCCTCCAAATAATCCAATCTATTCCAAACTGCGTGATGCAATGCATTATGTTTCATTTATAAGCCTTTACTGAAGTAGCACCATTGATAAGTTTAGAATGATCATTTAACTAGCATATCAACTTGACATGTCCGCAATAAATCGTCTTTAACTTTATTTGGAGATCAAAATGATATGAGTCCAACGCCCACATTAAGCTAGCTAAATTTTCCATATTGTGACATCATTTGAGACTCAATGAGTCGCAAAAAAGTCTCCAAGTAATCCAATGTATCCCAAACTGCGTGATGCCATGCATTATGCTTTATAAGCCTTTGGTCAAGGAGCTCAAATGATCAGTTTAGAATGATCATTTTAATAGGCCGATGAACTTGACTTGTCTGCACAAAATTTTCCATAACTTTTTCTTTAGAGATCAAAATGAAACAAATCCAAAACCCACGTTAAACTAGCTAAATTTTACATATTGTGACAACATATGATACTGAACGAGCTACGAAAAAGACTCCAAGTACTCCAATGTATGCCAACCTTGGTGATACCAGGCATTATGCATCATTTATAAGCCTTTACTCAAGGAGAATCAATGATAAGTTTATAAAGATCATTTTAACTAGCTGATTAACTTGACATCTCCGCGCTAAATCGTATTTAACGTTTGATTTAGAGTTCAGAATGCCAAGAATCCAATGCCCACATTATGCCTGCTCAATTTTCCATATTGTGAAAACATTTGAAACTGAAACAGTTACAAAAAATCTTCCAAGTAATCCAATGTATCCCAAACTGCGTGATGCGATGCATTATGCTTCATTTATAAGCCTTTATTTAGGGAACACCGATGACCAGTTTAGAATGATCATTTTAACTGGCCGATAACCTTGACATGTTCGCATTAAATCGTCCGTAACTTTTTATTTAGAGTTCAGAATGACACGAATCCAACGTCCATGTTAAGCTATCTCAATTTTCTATACTGTGACAACATTTGAGAATGAAAGACATACGAAAATGTCTCTAAATAATCCAACGTATCCCAAACCGTGTGATGCCATGCATTATGCTTCATATATAAGTGTATACTCAAGGAGCTTCAATAATTAGTTTAGAATGATAATTTTAACTGGCCGATCAACTTGACAAGTCCGCACTAAATCGTCAATAACTTTTGGATTTAGAGTTCAGAATGACAATAATCCACGCCCACACTAAGCTAGCTCATTTTTCTATATTGTGACAACATTTGAGAGTGAAAGAGCTACAACAAAGCCTCCAAGTAATCCAATGTATCCCAACCTGCGTTATGCCATGCATTATGCTTCACTTATACGACTTTACTTAAGGAGCCCCAATGATCAGTTTAGAGTGATGATTTCAACATGCTCATCAACTTGACATGTCCTCACTAAATCCAACGCCCATGATAGGCTAGCTGAATTTTCTATATTGTGACAACATTTGAGACTAGAAGAGCTACCACAAAGCCTCCAAAAAATCCAATGTATCCTAAACAGCGTGATGCCATGCATTATGCTTCATGTATAAGCTTTTACTAAAGGAGCACCAATAATCAGTTTTTAATGATCATTTTAACTGGCCGATTTACATTACATGTGCGCAATAAATCGTCCATAAATTTTGATTTAGAGTTCAAAATGACACGAATCCATCACCAACGTTAAGCTAGATCAAATTTCTATATTGTGACAACATTTGAGACTGAAAGAGCTACGAAAAAGCCTCCATGGAATCCAATGTATCATAAACTGCGTGATTCCATAAATTATGCTTCATTTATAAGCCTTTACTTAAGGAGCACCAATGATCAGTTTGAAATGATCATTTTAACTAGCTGATCAACTTGACATGTGCGCAATAAATCGTCTCTATCTTTTAATTTAGAATTCAGAATGACACGAGTTCGAAGCCCATATTAAGGTATATCAATTTTCCATATTGTGACAATACTTGAGACAGAAAGAGCTACGAAAAAGCCTCGAAGTAATCTAATGTATCCCAAACTGCAAGATGCCATGCATTATGCTTTATTTATAAGCTTTTACTCAAGGAGCACCAATGATCAGTTTAGAATGATCATTTTAATGGCCGATCAACTTGACATGTATGCACTAATTGTCCATAAATTTTGATTTAGAGTTCAAAATGACACGTATCCAACACCCACGTTAAGCTAGCTCAATTTTCTGTATTGTGACAACATTTGAGACTAAAAGAGATACGAAAAAGCCTCCAAGTAATGTAATGTATTCCAAACTGCAAGATGCCATGAATTATGATTTATTTATAAGTCTTTACTCAAGGAGCACAATTATCAGTTTAGAATGATCATTTTAACTAGCCGATCAACTTGACGTGTCCGCACTAAATTGTCCATAAGTTTTGATATAGAGTTCAGAATGACACGAATCCAACGCCCACATTAAGCTAGCTCAATTTTCCATATTTTGAGAACATTTGAGACTGACAGAACAACGAAAAATCCTCCAAGTAATTCAATGTATCCCAAACTGTGTGATGTCATGCATTATGCTTCATTTATAAACCTTAAATCAAGGAGCACCAATGATAAGTTTAGAATGATCATTTTAACTAGCTGATCAGCTTGACATGTCCACACTAAATTGTCTTTAAATTTTGATTTAGAGTTCAAAATGACATGAGTCCAACGCCCACGCTAAGGTAGCTCAATTTCCCATTATTGTGACAACTTTTGAGACTAAAAGAGCAAAGAAAAAGCGTCCAATTAATCCAATGTACCCCAAACTGCGTGATGCCATGCATTTTGCTTCATTATAAGCCTTTACTTAAGAAGCAGCAATCATCAATTTAGAATGATCATTTTAACATGCCAGTCAACTTGACACGTCCACACTAAATCGTCCATAACTTTTGATTTAAATTTCAAAATGACACAAATCCAATGCCCGTGTTAAGCTAGCAAAATATTCGATATTGTGATGAAATTTAAGTCCAAAATACCAATGACAAAGCATCCAAGTAATCCAATCTATCCCAAACTGCGTGATGCCATGCATTATGCTTCATTTATAAGCCTTTACGCAAGAAGCACCAATGATGAGTTTAGAATGATCATTTTAGCTATGATAAAGCCTCCACGTAATCCAATCTATCAAAAACTGCTTGATGCAATACATTATACTTCATTAATAAGCTTTTACTCAATGAGCACCAATGATCAGTTTAAAATGAATATTTTAACTCGCCGGTGAACTTGACATGTCCGCACTAAATCGTCTGCAACTTTTGATTGAGAGCTCAGAGTGCCACGAATCCAATGCCCACGTTAAGGTAGCTAAATATTCGATATTGGGACAAAATTTAAGACTGAAATAGCTACGACAAAGCATCTAAGTAATCTAAACTATCTCAAACTGCTTGTTTTCATGCATTATGCATCATTAATACGCCTTTATTCAATGAGAACCAATGATAAGTTTAGAATGATCATTTAAATTCGCTGATCAACTTGACATGTTCGCACTAAATCATCTATAACTTTTGATTCAGAGATCTGAATGACACGAATCCAATGCTCACGTTAAGCTAGCTCAATATTCTATGTTGTAAAAAAGTTGAAGGCTAAAATATATACGACAAAGCCTCCAAGTAATGCAATCTATCGCAAAATGCTTGATGCCATGCATTATTCTTCATTTATAAGCTTTTACTCAGTGAGCACCAATGATAAGTTTAGAATGATCATTTTAACTCGCCAGTCAACTTGATATGTCCGCACGAAATCGTTCGTAACTTTTGATTCCGACCTGATAATGAAACTAATCCAATGCCCACATTAAGCTAGATCAATTTCCTATATTGTAACAAAATTTAAGACTTAAATAGTTACAACAAAATTTCAAAGTAATGGAATCTATCGAAAACTGCGTGATGCCACACATTATGCTTCATTCATAAGCCTTTACTTAATGAATACCACTGATCAGTTTAGAATGATCATTTTAACTAACCGATCAACTTGACATTTCGGCACTGACAAATCATCCATAAATTTTGATTCATAGCTCTGAATGACACGAATCCAACGCTCACGTTAACCTAGCTCAGTTTCTATATTGTGAAAAAATTTAAGATAGAAATACCTACGACAAAGCCTCCAAATAATCCAATATATCCCGAACTCATGATGCCATTTATTGTGCTCATTTATTGGCCTTTACTCATGGATCACCCATGATCAGTTTAGAATGATCATTTTAACTATCGGTCAACTTGACATGTCCAAATAAAATCGTCCGTAACTTTTGATTCAGAGCTTGAAATGATACGAATCCAATCCCCACGTTAAGCTCGCTCAATTTTCTATACTGGGACAAAATTGAAGTCTAAAATAGCCACGACAAAGCCTCCAATCAATCGAATCTATTGCAAACTGCGTTATGCCACCCGTTATGCTTAATTAATAAGCATTTATTCAATGAGCGCCAATGATAAGTTTAGAATGATAATTTTAACTGAAAAATCAATTTGACATGTCCTCACTAAGTCGTCTGTAACTTTTGATTTAGATCTCAGAATGACATGAATCCAACGCTCATGTTAATCTAGTTCAATTTTTTATACTGTGAAAAAAATGTAAGATTGAAATTGCTATGACAAAACCTCCAAATAATCCAATCTATCACAAACTGCTTGATGCCATGCATTATGCTTCATTAATAAGCTTTTAATCAATTACACGGATGATCAGTTTACAATGATTATATTAACTCGCCGGTCAACTTGACATGTCTTCAGTAAATCTTCAGTAACTTTTGATTCAGAGCTCAGAATACCACGAATCCAATGCCCACGTTAAGTTAGCTAATTTTTGATATTGTGACAAAATTTAAGACTGAAATATCTACAACAAAGCTTCTAAGTACTCTAAACTATCGTAATCTGCGTGATGTCATGCAATATGCTTCATTAATAAACCTTTATTCAATGAACATTAATGATAAGTTTAGAATTATCATTTTAACTCGCCGATCTACTTGACATGCATGTCCGCACTAAATCGTCTGTAACTTTTGATTCAAAGCTCAGAATGACATTAATCCAACGCTCATGTTAAGCTAGCTCAATTTTCTATATTGTGAAAAAATTGAAGTCGAAAATAGCCACGACAAACCCTCCATATAATCGAATTTATCGCAAACTGTGTGATGCCATGCATTATACTTCATTAATAAGGCTTAACCCAATGAGCACCAAAGTATTGAATGATCATTTTAACTCGCCGATCAATTTGACATGTCCACACTAACTCGTCCGTAACTTTTGATTCAATTATTAGAATGACACGAATCCAACGCTCATGTAAAGCTAGCTAATATTTCTATATCGTGAAAAAATTGAAGACTAAAAGAGCTACGATAAAACCTCCAATTAATCCAATTTATCGTAAAATGCTTGATGCCATGCGATATTCCTCATTAATAAGTAAATTTCAATATTGTGAAAAAATTTAAGACTTCAATAACTACGCAAAGCCTTCAAGTAATCGAAGCTATTGCAAATAGCGTGATGCCATGCATTATGCTTTATTTATAAGCCTTTACTCAATGAGCACCAATGATAAGTTTAGAATGATCATTTTTACTACCGATCAACTCGACATGTCTGCACTAAATCGTATGTAACTTTTGTTTCAGAACTCAAAATGGCACGAATCCAATGCTCACGTTAAGCTAGCTCAATTTTCTATATTTTGAAAAAAATTTAAGTCTGAAATAGCTACAACAAAGCATCCAAGTAATCTAACCTATCGAAAACTACTTGATGCCATAAATTTTGTTTCATTAATTAGGCTTTACCGAATGAGGACCAATGATAAGCTTAGAATGATCATTTTAACTCGCTGGTCAACTTGATATGTCCACACGAAATCGTCCGTAACTTTTGATTCCGAGCTCTGAATGATAGGAATCCAATGCCCATATTAAGCTACCTCAATTTTCTATAGAGTGACAAAATTTAAGACTGAAATTGCTACGAAAAAGATTCCAAGTAATCCAACGCCCACATTAAGCTAGCGCAATTTTCTATATTGTGACAAAATTTAAGACTAATATATCTAAAACAAAGCATCCAAGTAATCCAATATATCGCAAACTACTTGATGCCATGAATTATGCTTCATTAATAAGCCTTTATCAATGAGCACCAATGATCAGTTTAGAATGATCATTTTAACTAGCCTGTCAACTTGACATATCCGCATGAAATCATCCGTAATTTTTGATTTAGAGCTCGGAATGACACGAATGCAACGCGCACGTTAAGCTAGTTAAATTTTCTATATTGTGACAAACTTTATGACTTAAATAGCTAAGACAAAGCCTCCAAGAAATCAAATCTATCGCTAACAGCGTGATGCCATTCATTATGTTTCATTAATAAGCCTTTACTCAATGAGCACCTGATCAGTTTAGAATGATCATTTTAAGTGACCGATCAACTTTACATATACGCACTAAATCTTCTGTAACTTTAGATTCTGAGCTCAGAATCACACGAATCTAATGCCCACGTTAAGCTAGCCCAGTTTTCCATACTGTTACAAAATTGAAGACTAAAATAGCTACAAAACAGCCTCCAAGTAATTGAATCTAGCGCAAACTGCGTGATGCCATGCATTATGCTTCATTAATAAGCCTTTACTCAAGGAGCACCAATGATCAGCTTAAAATGATCATTTTTACTACAGATCAACTTGGCATGTCTGTACAGAATCGTCCGTAACTTTTGATTCAGAGCTCAGAATGACGAGACTCCAATGCCCATGTTAAGTTAGCTCAGTTTTCTATAGTGTGACAAAATTTAAGACTACAATAGCTACAACAAAAGCTTCCAAGCAATCCAATCTATCGCAAACTGCTTAATGCAATGCATTATGCTTCATTAATAAAAATTTACTCAATGAGCACTAATGATCAGTTTAGATTGATCATTTTAACTAGCTGATCGCACAATCTTGCCATGTCCACACAAAATCGCCCGTAACTTTTGATTCGGAGCGCCGAATGACACGAATCCAACACCCACATTAAGGTTCAATTTTCTATATTGTGACAAAATTAAAGACTGAAATAAATACGAGAAAGCCTCCAAGTAATCCTATCTATCCCAAACTCGTGATGTCATGCATTATGCTTCATTTATAAGCCTTTACTCAAGGAGCACCAATGATTAGTTTAGAATGATCATTTGAACTACCGGTCAACTTGACAAGTGTGTACAAAATCGTCCGTAACTTTTGATTCAATGCTAAGAATGACATGAATCCAATGCCCACATTAAGCTAGCCTAATTTTCAATATTATGAAAAAATTGAAGACTAAAATAGCTACAAAAAAGCCTCCACGAAATCGAATATATTGCATACTGCGTGATGCCATGCATTTTGCTTCATTAATAAGCCTTTACTCAATAACCAGCAACGATCAGTTTAGAATGCTCGGGATGACATGTCAGTACAAAATCGTCCGTAACTTTTCATTCAGGGCTCGGGATGACATGTCAGTACAAAATCGTCCGTAATGATCAGTTTAGAATGATTATTTTAACTAGCCGGTCAACTTGACATGTCTGCAGGATATCGTCCTTAACTTTTGATTCAGAGCTCAGAATGACACGAATCCAATGCCCACGTTAAACTATCTCAATTTTCTATAGTGTGACAAAATGTAAGACCGAAATAGCTACGACAAAGCCTCCAAGTAATCCAATCTATCCCAAACTCGTAATGTCATTCATTAGGCTTCATTTATAAACGTTTACTCAACGAGCACCAATGAGCAGTTTAGAATGATCATTTTAACTACCCGTCAACTTGACACGTCCACAAAAAAATTGTCTGTAACCTTTGATTCAGGGCTATAAAGACACAAATCCAATGCCCATGTTAAGCTATCTCAATTTTCTGTATTGTGAATAAATTGAAGACTAAAATAGCTACAACAAAGCCTCCAAGTAATCGAATCTATTGCAAACTGCATGAGGCCACTCATTATGCTTCATTAATAAGCCTTTACCCAATTAGCAACAATGATCAGTTTAAAATGATCATTTAAATTTACCGATCAACCTGACATGTCCGCACTAAATCGTCTGTTTCTTTTGATTCAGAGGTTAAAATGACACGAATCCAGAGCTCATGTTAAGCTAGCTCAATTTTCTATATTGTGAAAAAAGTTTAAGACTCAATTAGCTACAACAACGCCTCCAAGTAATTCAACCTGCTCGATGCCATGCATTATGCTTCATCAATAAGCTTTTACTCAATGTGGACCAATGTTCAGTTTAGAATGATTATTGTAACTCGCCGGTCAACTTGACATGTCTACACTAAATCGCTTGTAACTTTTTATTCAAAGCTCAAAATGCCATGAATTCAATACCCACATTAAGCTAGCTGAATTTTCGATTTTGTAACAAAATTTAAGACTAAAATATCAAGGACAAAATCTCTAAGTAATCGAATCTATCGCAAACTGCTTGATGTCATGCACAATGCTTCATTAATAAGCCTTTAGTCAATGAGCAATAATGATAAGTTTAGAATGACATTTTAACTCGCCGATCAACTTTACATGATAGCAAAAATCGTCCGTAACTTTTGATTCAGAGTTCAGAATAACACAAATCCAACTCCCACGTTAACCGAGCAAAAATTCCTATATTGTGACAAAATTAAAGACTTAAATAGCTACAAAAAAACATCCAAGTAATCGAATCTATCGCAATCAGCAAGATGACATGCATTATGCTTAATTAATAAGCCTTTACTCAATGAGCACTAATGATTAGTTTAGAATGATCATTTGAACTGGCCGATCAACTTGACATGTCCGCACTAAATCGTCTCTAACTTCTGAATCGGAGCTCAGAATGACACAAATCCAATGCTCATGTCAAGCTAGCTAAATTTTATATATAATAACAAAATTTAAGACTTAAATAGCTATGCCAAGCCTCCAAGTAATCGAATCTATCACAAACAACATGATGCCATGTATTATGCTTCATTTATAAGCCTTTACTCAATGAGTACCAATGATAAGTTTAGAATGATCATTTACTGACCGATAACCTTGACAAGCCCGCACTAAATTGTATATAACTTTTGATTCAGAGCTAAGAACGTTGTAAATCTAATGCTCACATTAAACTAGCTCAATTTTCTATATTGTGTAAAAATTTAAAACTTAAATAGCTACGACAAAGCCTCCAAGTAATCCAATCTATCGTAAATTCCTTGATGCCATAAACTATTCTTCATTAATTAGACTTTGCTCAATGTGCACCAATGATAAGTTTAAAATGATCATTTTAACTACCCGGTCAACTTGACATGTCCGCACAAAATCGTCCGTAACTTTTGATTCAGAGCTCAAAGTGACACGAATCCAATGCCCACGTTAAACTAGCTCAATTTTTTGTAGTATGACGAAATTTAAGACAAAAATAGCTACAACAAAGCGTCCAAGTAATCCAATCTATCATAAACTGCTTGATTCTATGCATTATACTTCATTAATAAGCCTTTACTCAATGAGCACTAATGATCAGTTAGAACGATCATTTTGACATGTCCCCACAAAATCATCTGTAACTTTTAATTAAAAGGTCAGAATTACACTAATCCAATGCGCACATTAATCTATTTTAATTTTCTATATTGTGACAAAATTTAAGACCGAAATTGCTACGACAAATGGTCCAAGTATTCCAATGTATTCCAAACTGCGTGATGTCATGTATTACTCTTCATTTATAAGCCTTTGCTCAAGGAGCACTAATGATCAGTTTAGAATGATCATTTGTACTACCCGTCAACATGACATGTCCGCACAAAATCTTCCATAATTTTTGATTTAGAGATCCGAATGACACGAATCCAATGCCCACGTTAAGCTAGCTCAGTTTTCTATATTGTGACAAAATTGAAGACTAAAATAGCTACACAAAAGCCTCCAAGTAATTGAATCTATCGTAAACTGTGTAATGGCACGCATTATGCTTCATTATTAACCCTTAACCCAATGGGCACCAATGATTGGTTTAGAATGATCATTTTAATTGAACAAACAACTTGACATGTCCGCACTAAATCATCTGTAACTTTTGATTAAGAGCTCATAATGACACGAATCCGGAGATCATGTTAGGATAGCTGAAAATTCTATACTGTGAAAACATTAAAACGAAATAGCTACAACAAAGCCTCCAAAAAATCCAATCTATCGCAAACTGCTCGATGCCATGCATTATGATTCATTAATAAGCTTTTATTCACTGTGTACAATGATCAGTTTAGAATGATTATTTTAACTCGCCGGTCAACTTAACATGTGTGCACTAAATCGTCTGTAACTTTTGGTTCAGAGCTCAGAATGCCATGAATCCTATGGCCACATTAAGCTAGCTAAATGTTTGATATTGTGACAAAGTTTAAGACTGATATAGCTACGACAAAGTCTCTAGGTAATTGAATCTATCACAAACTGCTTGATTTCATGCACTAAGCTTCATTAATAAGCCTTTCATCAATGAGCACCAATGATTTGTTAAGAATAATCATTTTAACTCGCCGATCAACTTTACATGACCGCACAAAATTGTCCGTAACTTTTGATTCAGAATTAAGAATGACACGAATCCAACGCCCCCGTTAAGCCAGCTAAATTTCTTATATTTTGACAAAATTTAGGACTAAAATAGCTATGACAAAACCTCTAAGTAATTGAATCTATCGCAAATAGCGTGATGTCATGCATTATGCTTCATTAATAAGCATTTACTCAATGAGCACCAATGATCATTTTAAAATGATCATTTTAACTAACCGATCAACTAGACATGTTTGCACTAAATCGTCTCTAACTTTTGATTCGGAGCTAATAATGACACGAATCCAACGCTCATGTCAAGATAGCTCAATTTTCAAAAAAAATTTAAGACTGAAATAGCTACAACAAAGCCTCCAAGTAATCCAATCTATCGCAAATTACTTGATTCCATGCCTTATGCTTCATTAATAATTTTTTACTCAATGCGCACCAATAATCAGTTTAAATGATTATTTTAACTCGCCGGTCAACTTGACATGTCCGCACTAAATCGTCTGTAACTTTTGATCCAGAGTTCAAAATGCCACGAATCCAATGCCCACGTTAAGCTAGCTAACTTTTTGGTATTGTGACAAAATTCAAGACTGAAATAGCTACGAAAAAACCTCAAAGTAATCGAATCGATTGCGAACTGCTTGATGTCATGCATTATGCTTCAATAATAAGCCTTTACTCAATGAGTACCAATGATCAGTTTCGAATGATCATTTTAACTGACCGATCAACTTGAAATGTTTGCACTAAATTGTCTCTAACTTTTGATTCAGAGATAAGAATGACACGAATCCCACGGTCACGTTAAGCTAGCTCAATTTTCTATATTGTGAAAAAATTTAAGACTAAAATAGCTACAACAAAGCCTACAAATAATCCAATCTATCGCAACTTGCTCTATGCCATAAATTGTGCTCGATTAAATAGCCTTTACTCAATGAACACCAATGATATGTTTAGAATGATCATTTTAACTCGCCAGTCAACTTGACATGTCCGTACGAAATCGTCCGTAACATTAGATTAAGAGTTCAGAATGATACGAATCCAATGCACACGTTAAGCAATCTCAATTTTCTATAATATGACGAAATTTAAGACTAAAATAGCTACGACAAAGCCTCCTAGTAATCCAATCTATCGCAAACTGCTTGATGCCATGCATTATGCTTCATTAATAAGCCTTTACTCGGTGAGCACTAATGATCAGTTAGAGTGATCATTTTAACTACCCGATTAGCTTGACATGTGCGCACAAAATCGTCAATAAATTTTGATTCAGAGGTCAGGGTGACACGAATCCAATGCCCACATTAAGCTAGTTTAATTTTCTATACTGTGAAAAAATTTAAGGTCAAATTAACTATGACAAAGCCTCCAAGTAATCCAATCTATCCCAAAATGCGTGATACCATGCATTATATTTCATTTATAAACCTTACTCAAGGAGCACCAATGATCAGTTTAGAATACTCATTTTTAATATCGGTCAACATGACATGTCCGCACAATATCTTCCCTACTTTTTGATTCAGAGCTCCGAATGACATGAATCCAATGCCCACGTTAAGCTAACTCAATTTTCTATATTGTCACAAAATTGAAGACTAAAACAGCTACAACAAATCCTCCAATTAATCAAATCCATCGCAAACTTCGTGATGCCACACATTATGCTTCATTAACAAGCCTTAACCCAATGAGCACCAATGATCGGTTTAGAATGATCATTTTAATTAATTGATCAACTGGACATTTCCACACTAAATTGTCCGTATCTTTTGATTCAGAGCTCAGAATGACACGAGTCCAATGCTCATGTTAAGCTAGTTCAATATTCTATATTGTGAAAAAATTTATGACTTACATAGCTACAACAAATCCTCCAAGAAATCCAATCCATCGTAAACTGCTCGATGCCATGCATTCTTCTTCATTAATAAGCTTTTACTCGATGTGCACTAATGATCAATTTAGAATGATTATTTTAACTCGCCAGTCAACTTGACATGTCCGTACGAAATCGTCCGTAACATTAGATTAAGAGTTCAGAATGATACGAATCCAATGCACACGTTAAGCAAACTCAAGTTTCTATAGTGTGACGAAATTTAATACTAAAATAGCTACGACAAAGCCTCCTAGTAATCCAATCTATCGCAACCTGCTTGATGCCATGCATTATGCTTCATTAATAAGCCTTTACTCGATGAGCACTAATGATCAGTTAGAGTGATAATTTTAACTACCCGATTAGCTTGACATGTGCGCACAAAATCGTCAATAACTTTTGATCCAGAGGTCAGGGTGACACGAATCCAATGCCCACATTAAGCTAGTTTAATTTTCTATACTGTGAAAAAAATTTAAGGTCAAATTAACTACGACAAAGCCTCCAAGTAATCCAATCTATCCCAAAATGCGTGATGTCATGCATTATATTTCATTTATAAACCTTTACTCAAGGAGCACCAATGATCAGTTTAGAATACTCATTTTTAATATCGGTCAACATGACATGTCCGCACAATATCTTCCCTACTTTTTGATTCAGAGCTCCGAATGACACGAATCCAATGCCCACGTTAAGCTAACTCAATTTTCTATATTGTGACAAAATTGAAGACTAAAATAGCTACAACAAATCCTCCAATTAATCAAATCTATCGCAAACTTCGTGATGCCACACATTATGCTTCATTAACAAGCCTTAACCCAATGAGCACCAATGATCGGTTTAGAATGATCATTTTAATTAATTGATCAACTGGACATTTCCACACTAAATTGTCCGTATCTTTTGATTCAGAGCTCAAAATGACACGAGTCCAATGCTCATGTTAAGCTAGTTCAATATTCTATATTGTGAAAAAATTTATGACTTACATAGCTACAACAAATCCTCCAAGAAATCCAATCCATTGTAAACTGCTCGATGCCATGCATTCTTCTTCATTAATAAGCTTTTACTTGATGTGCACCAATGATCAATTTAGAATGATTATTTTAACTCGCCAGTCAACTTGGCATGTCCGCACTAAATCGTTCGTAACTTTTTATTCAAAGCTCAAAATGCTATGAATCCAATGCCCACGTTAAGCTAGCTAAATTTTCGATATTGTGACATAATTTAAGACTGAAATAGCTATGACAAAATTTCAATGTAATCGAATCTATCGCAACTGGTTGATGTCATGCACTATGCTTCATTAATACGCCTTTACTCAATGAGCACTAATGATCAGTCTAGAATGATCATTTTAACTATCGGTCAACCTGACATATCCACACAAAATTGTCTGTAACTTTTGATATAGAGCTCAGAATGACAAGAATCCAATGCCCATGTTAAGCTAGATAAATTTTCTATATTATGACAAAATTGAAGACTTAATTAGCTAGGACAATGCCTCCAAGTAATCAAATCTATCGCAAACTGCATGATGCCACGCATTATGCTTCATTAATAAGCATTTACCCAATGAGCACGAATCATTAGTTTAGAATGATCATTTTAACCGACCGACCAACTTAACATGCATGTACTAAATCATCTTTAACTTTTGATACAGAGCTTAGAATGACACGAATCCAACGCTCATGTCAAGCTAGCTCAATTCCATGCATTATGCTTCATTAATAAGCTTTTACTCAATGTGCACCAACTATCAGATTAGAATGATTATTTTAACTCCCGGTCAACTTGACATGTCCGCATTAAATCGTTTGTAACTTTTTATTCAGGTCTCAGAATGCCACAAATCCAATACCCACGTTAAGGTAACTAAATTTTCAATATTATGACAAAATGTAACGCTGAAATAGCTACAACAAAGCCTCCAAGTAATTGAATCTATCGCAAACTGCTTGATGTCATGCACTATGATTCATTAATAACCCTTTACTCAATGAGCACCAATGAGAAGTTTAGAATCATCATTTTAACTCGCCGATCAACTTGTTATGTTTGAAAAAAATCGCTCATAACTTTGATTCAGAGCTTAGAATGACAAGATCCCAATGCCCATGTTAAGCTAGCTAAATTTTCTATATTGTAACAAAATTTAAGACTTAAATAGCTACGTGAAGCCTCCAAGTCATCGAAACTAACACAAACAGCGTGATGCCATGCATTATGCTTGATTTACAAGCCTTTATTGAATGATCACCAACGATCAGTTTAGAATCATCATTTTAACCGACCAATCAACTTGACATGTGTGCACTAAATCATATGTAACTTTTGATTTAGAGCTCAGAATGACACGAAATCAATGCTCATGTCAAGCTAGCACAATTTTCAATATTGTGAAAAACTTTATCACTGAAATAGCTACGAGAAATACTCCTAGTAATCCAATCTATCGCAACCTGCTTGATTCCATGCATTATGCTTCATTAATAAGCTTTTACTCAGTATGCACCAATGATCAATTTAGAATGATTATTTTAACTCTCCGGTCAACTTGACATGTCCGCACAAAATCGTCTGTAACTTTTCATTCAGAGATCAGAATGCCACAAATCCAATGCCCATGTTAAGATAGATAAATTTTCGATATTGTGCAAATATTAAGACTGAAATGGCTACGACAAAGGCTCCAAGTAATCGAATCTATCGCAAAGAGCGTGATGTAATGCATTATACTTCATTTATAAGACTTTACTCAATGAGCACCAATGATCAGTTTAGAATGATAATTTGAACCGACTGATCAACTTCTCATGTCCGCACTAAATCTTCTGTAAGTTTTGATTCAAAGCTCAGAATGATACGAATCCAACGCTCACGTTAAGGTAGCTCACTTTTCTATATTGTGAAAAAATTTAAGCCTGAAATAGCTACGAGAAAGCCTCAAAATAATCCAATCTATCGCAAATTGTTTGATACCATAAATTATGCTTCATTAATTATCCTTTACTCAATGAGCACCAGTGATAAATTTAGAATCATCATTTTAACTCGCCAATCAACTTGTGACATCCAATGCCTACATTATGCTAGTTCAATCTTCTATATTGTGACAAAATTTAAGTCTAGAATAATTACGACAAAGCCTCCAAGTAATCGAATCTATCGCAAACTGCTTGATGCCATGCTCTATGCTTCATTAATAAGCCTTTATTCAATGAGCATCAATGACAAATTTAGAATGATCATTTTAACTTGCCGATAAACGTGACAAAATTTTCTAAGCCCACGTTAAACTAGCTAAATTTTCTATATTGTAATAAAATTTAAGACTTATATAGCTACGCAAAGCCTCCAAGTAATCGAATCTATCGCAGACAGCGTGATGCCATGCATTATGCTTCATTTATAAGCCTTTACTCAATGAGCACCAATGATCAGTTTAGAATGATTATTTTAACTGAACGAGCAACCTGACATGTCCACACTAAATCATTTGTAACTTTTGATTAAGAGCTCAGAATGACATGAATCAAATGTCCATGTTAAGCTAACTCAATTCTTTATATTGTGAAAACATTTAGGACTAAAATAGTTACGACAAACCCTCCAAGTAATCCAATCTATCCCAAACTGCTTTGATGCCATGCATTATGCTTCATTATTAAGCTTTTATTCAATGTGCACCAATGATCAGTTTAGAATGATTATTTTAACTTGTCGGTCAACTTGGCATGTACACACTAAATCGTCCGTAACTTTTCATTCAGAGCTCAGAATGCCAAGAATCCAATGCCCACTTTAAGGTAGCTATGTTTTTGATATTGTGACAAAATTTAAGCTTGAAATAGCTACGACAAAGCCTCCAAGTAATTGAATCTATCGCAAAGTGCTTGATGTCATGCACTATGCTTCATTAATAAGCCTTTATGCAATGTCCACCAATGATAATTTTAGAATGATCATTTAACTCGCCCATCAATTTGACATTTTCCGCACAAAATCGTCCGTAACTTTTAAATCAGAGCTCAAAATGACACGAGTCCAACCCCACGTTAAGCTATCTAAATTTTCTATATTGTAACAAAGTTTAAGACTTAAATAGCTACGCATAGCCTCCAAGTAATCAAATCTATTGCAAACAGCCTTTACTCAAAGAGGACCAATGATCAGTTTAGAATGATCATTTTAACTGACCGAGTAACTTGACACATCCCAACAAAATCGTTTGTAACTTTTGATTAAGAGCTCAGAATGACACGAATCCAATGCCCACATTAAGCTTGATCAATTTAAGACTAAAATAGCTACAAAAAAGCCTCCAAATAATCCAATCTGTCGCAAAATGCTTGATGCCATGCATTATGCTTCGTTTATAAGCCTTTACTCAATGAGCACCAATGATATGTTTACAATGATCATTTAACTCGCCTATCAACTTGAAATATCCACACCAAATCGTTCGTAATTTTTTATTCCGAGCTCAGAATTACACGAATTCAATGCCCACATTAAGCTAGTTCAATTTTCTATATTGTGAAAAACTTTAAGACTGCAATAGCTACGACAAAGCCTCCAAGTGATCGAATCTATCACTAACTACTTGATGTCATGCACTATGCTTCATTAATAATCATTTACTCAATGAGCACCAATGATAAGTTTAGAATGATCATTTTAACTCGTCGATAAACGTGACATGTCTGCACACAATCGTCCGTAACTTTTGATTCACAACTCAGAATGACACTATTCCAATGGCCACGTTAAGCTAGCTAAATTTTCTATACTGTAACAAAATTTAAGACTTAAATAGCGACAAAGCCTCCAAGTATTCGAATCTATCCCAAACAGCGCGATGCCATGCATTATGCTTCATTTATAAGCCTTTACTGAATGAGCACAAATGATCAGTTTAGAATGATCATTTTAACTGATTGAGCAGCTTGACATGTCCGCATTAAATCTCCTGTAACTTTTGATTAAGAGCTCCGAATGACACGAATCCAATGCCCACATTAAGCTAGCTAAATTTTCTGTAGCGTGATGAAATTTAAGACTAAAATAGCTACGAAAATGCCTCCAAGTATCACAAACGGCTTGATGCCATGCATTATGCTTCATTTATATGCCTTTACTCAATAAGGACCATTGGTAAGTTTAGAATGATCATTTAACTCGCCCATCATCTTGGCATGTCCGCATAAAATCGTCCGTAAATTTTGATTCAGAGCTCAGATTGAGACGAACAAAAAGTCCACGTTAAGCTAGCTAAATCTTTTATATTGTAACAAAATTTAAGACTTAAATAGTGATGCAAAGCCTACAAGTAATCAAATCTATCGCAAACAGATTGCGCCATGCATTATGCTTCATTTATAAGGCTTTACTCAATGAGCACCAATGATCTCTAGTCAACTGGACATGTCCACACGTAATCGTCTGTAACTTTTGATTCAGAGCTCCGAATTACACGCATCCAATGCCCACGTTAAGCTAGCTCAATTTTTTATAGTGTGAAGAAATTTAAGACTAAAATAGCTACGAAAAAGCCTCCAAGTAATCCAATCTATCCCAAACTGCGTGATGCCATGCATTATGCTTCTTTATAAGCCCTTACTCAAGGAGCACCAATGATCAGTTTAGAATGATCATTTTTACTACCGGTCAACATGACATTTCCACACAAAATCTTGCGTAATTTTGGATTCAGAGCTCTGTATGACACGAATCCAATGCCCACGTTAACCTAGCTGAATTTTCTATATTGTGACAAAATTATAGACTGAAATAGCTACAACAAAGCCTCCAAGTAATTAAATATATCGCAAACTGCGTGATGCCACACATTATGCTTCATTAATAAATAAGCCCTTACTCAATGAGCACAATTGATCAGTTTAGAATGATCATTTTAATTGACCAATCAAGTTGACATGTCCTCACTAAATCGTTTGTAACATTAGGTTAGCTCAATTTTCCAAATTGTGAAAAAATTTAGGACTAAAATGGTTACGACAAGTTCTCCAAGTAATCCAATATATGGAAAATTGCTTGATGACATGCATTATGCTTCATTGTTAAGCTTTTATTCAATGTGCACCAATGATCAGTTTAAAATGATTATTTTAACTCGCCGGGCAAGTTGACATATCCGCACTAAATCATATGTAACTTTTGATTCAGATCTCAGAATGCCATGAATTCAATGCCCACGTTAAGCTAGCTAGATTTTCTATATTGTAACAAAATTTAAGACTTAAATAGCTGCGCAAAGCCTCCAAGTTATGAAATATATCGGAAACAGCATGATGCCATGCATTATGCTTCATTTATAAGCCTTTACTCAATGGGCACCAATGATCAGTTTAGAATGATCATTTTACTCGCCGGTCAACTTGATATGTTCTCACATAATCGTCCGTAACTTTTAATTCAGAGCTCAGAGTGACATGGATCCAATGCCCATGTTAACCTAACTTAATTTTCTATAGTGTAACAAAATTTAAGACTAAAATAGCTACGAAAAAGCCTCCAAGTAATCCAATCTATCGCAAACTGCTTGATGCCATGCATTATGCTTCATTAATAAGCCTTTACTCGATGAGCACTAATGATTAGTTAGAATGATCATTTTAACTACCAGATCAGCTTGAAATATCCGCACAAAATCGTCCGTAATTTTGAATAAGAGCTCAGAATTACACAAATCCAATGCCCACATTAATCTAGTTCAATTTTCTATATTGTGACAAAATTTAGGACCGAACAGCGTGATGCCATGCATTATGCTTCATTTATAAGCCTTTTCTCTATGAGAAGTAATGATCAGTTTAGAATGATCATTTTAACTATCCGGTCAACTGGACATGTCCGCACGTAATCGTCCGCAACTTTTGATTCTGAGCTCTGAATGTCAGGAATACAAAGCCCACGTTAAGGTAGCTCAATTTTCTATAGTGTGACTAAGTTTAAGACTGGAATTGCTACGAGAAAGCCTCCAAGTAATCCAATCTATCGCAAACTGGTTCATCCCATGCATTATGCTTCATTAATAAGCATTTACTCAATCAACACTAATGATCAGTTTAGAATGATCAATTTAACTGCCCAATCAGCATGACATGTCCACACTAACTCATCTATAACTTCTGGTTCAGCGCTCAGAATGACACGAATCCAATGCCCACATTAAGCTAGCTTAATTTTCTATATTGTAACAAAATTTAAGACATAAATAGCTGCGCAAAGCCTCCAAGTAATCGTGATCCCATGCATTATGCTTCATTTATAAGCCATTACTCAATTAACACCAATGATCAGTTTAGAATGATCATTTTAACTGACCGATCAGCTTGAAATGTCCCCACTAAATCATCTGTAACTTTTGATTCAGAGCTCAGAATGACACAAATCCAACGCTCACGTTAAGGTAGCTAAATTTTCTATATTATGGAAAAATTTAAGAGTGAAATAGCTACGACAAAGCTTCCAAGTAACCCAATCTATTGCAAACTGTTAGATGCCATCCTCCTTTCCCAATCTAGATAGGCCTCGGGTCTACTTTTCCCGCAAAACTTGGAGGTGTTAGTTTGACGTCATGATTGTCTACCCGGTTATAGGCATAGTCATCTCCATTATCATTATGTCTAGGGGGATTCTTGGTCTCTGGTGGTGACCATATGGCTCGTAGCCATTGTCCTCTACTTCTGGATTCCGTGGAGGTCCTCTCGGCCTAGGGTGATAGCCATGAGTCTGGTGGCCCTCATCTTCATCCAGGTGGGGCTCCTCCTGTTCTGGCAGTGGCCTTGGGTGGTCAGGACATTCAGCAGGGTCTTAGCCAGTCCTAACGTGCCTTATGGCCTATAATCTCACCGGCCTTTCCACATGCTCCAGCCTCTCACCTATTGATGCGAGTTGGGTTTGGAGAGTGATGAACATGGCCACCATGGCCTCGGTGGCATCCTGATTACCTCCTTCAGCCATCGTTTGCTACAAGTGAAAATAGGGTTAGTTGCTCTTACGAATTCTTTAGGAGAGGGTTTTTATAATAGGAGAAAATTTAAAAAAAAAGGCAAACTAGAGAAAAGGAAAAACTCTAGCAAAAGGAAAGACAACTAATGTGCAAATCTTCCTAGATTTCCAGAAGATTTTCTTTTGAGTTTTTGGGATAATTTTTTTGTTTTTAGTTTTTGATTAATTAAGATATTAATGGAAATATTCTTAGCAAAAAGGAAAAACAAAGATGCAAGGAAGAGAATGAATCTAACCTAGTGATGCATGTAGGAAAGGATGCGGATTCTATTTTTAGGTGATTTTTTAATGTAATTAATCTAATGCACGAACTGGAAATAAAACTAAAGTAAGGATAGAAAAAACCTGGTTTGTAGGAGCTTAAGCTCTGATACAAAAATGATATAAGGCTTGAATCAAGGCCGTAGCAATCTTGGACCTGTTGGAGAAGATTAGACGAGAAACTCAGCCATAGGCTACTGGAGTGGGGTTTTCTGGTGGGTTTTGGATGGTGGGATGAGGTGAACCACACGAGGGATGGAAAGCCTCGTGATAAATCACAAACTTAGTACCTAGGAGGGCTGGTCACGACTAGGGTTCTAAGCGATAGAGTTTGTGAGAAAAACTCTAAGAAAAAGTACTCTCTTTATTAATATCAAAAACTTGTCGAACTACAATGCTGAAAGGAGTCTTATTAATATGCTTAGCAGGTTTGACCTTCAAGGGTCGACCCAAAAAGAACAAGAAAAGATAAAAAAAGTTTATAAAGGAAAAATTACAAAAAGGAATAACTGAAAAAGGACATCTACTTAAATGTTCTTGAATCAATAAAATAGAAAACTACTAATTATTACCCTGCAAAACAGAAAAGGCAATCTTATAATTGAAAACTTACCTACTTACAATTCAGCCAAGAAATGGAAGTTGGTCGACCTTGTTACACACGCTTAGCGTTCGACTTGAACTAGGTTTATGAAATGTTGGGCCTTTACCTCCTTTTCAGTGAGAGCCCAAGTCTCTGGAGTACTTTAAGATGTTGAGACCCTTGACTTGTTCCTTTCACTCTTGGCCCAATGCTCCTTATCGTTGGTCTTCTAGGAGTCTACCCACAAGCTGAACTTGTAGAAAAGTACCCTTGTTCTGCTCCTTGTCATGGCTCCTGGTGGTACCACTAGTGTACAAACATCCTTTAGGTTCATGCCTTGAAGCCGGTATCTGATTTGGTCTGAGTCTCCTTGTGTAGATCTTGAAATGGCCGTGTGATCGCTTGAGCCAGCTGGACCGTGTGTTGAGCTGGCCGAGTTGTAATCGGAGCCGGCCAGAGTGATTGGTGGGCCGGCGGTGTCACCAGCTGGGCCGGCGCTGTTAGTCATGTCGCCGCCAGTTTGGCTGGAGGTTTGGGCCTCTTTGCCGGCAAAGTTGGTCGGCCCGGCCCGGCTGATCATAGGGCCGGTGGTACCACTTGGCCCGGAAGACTCGTCAAATGGCGTGGCTGTATCGGGCAGGCCTTCTGGTCGGCCATTTTGATGTTCTGGCCGGCCAGACGATCTGGTGTCCTCATCAGGAATCCTATAAGATTGAAGCATTAATTGTCTTTTTCCTTTTGCAAATTTTCCTTTTTTCTATTTTGCCTTTTCTTCTAGGTTTTAACCTACTATAAAAACCCATTCCCAGAGAAATTCTTAGGAGCAACTCACCCTTGGTTTCTCTTGCAGCATACGATGGCAGAAGGAGGAAACCAGGATGCAACCAAGGCCATGATGGCCATGTTCATCACACTTCAAACCCAACTCGCATCCATCGAAGAAAGGCTTGAGCATGTGGAATGGCCATTAAGATTCCAGGCTATAAGGAACGTTCATGAGGACATGAGATCGTCTGGCCGGCCAGAAGACCAAAATGGCCGACCAGAAGGCTTGCCAGAGACAGCCGGGCCATTTGGCGTGTCTGCCGGGCCAAGCGGTACTGCCGCCGGCCATATGATCAGCTGGGCCGGGCAGACCAAATTCTTCTGCGGAGAGGCCCAAACCTCCAGCCCAACTGGTGATGCTGCTGGCTCACAAACTGATCTGGCCGGCTCTGATCTCAACTCGGCCAGCTCCACGCACATTCCAACCGGCTCAAGCGATAGCACCACCATTTCCACCTCCAAATGAGACTCGGATCAACTTAGCTACCAGCTTCAAGGTATGAAGCTAGATGAAGTCTCTACACCAGTGGTGCCACCAGGAGCCATGAAAAGGAGCAGAACAAGGGCACTCTTCCACAAGTTCAGCTTGTGGGTAGACAAGCTCCTAGAAGGCCAACGACAAGGAGCATTGGACCAAGAGTACCAGGAAGAATCCAATGGCTTCTTAAAATCTCAAGAGACTTCAGAGACTTGGGCTCTCGTGGCAAAAGAGGTCAAGGCCCAACATTTCGTAACCCTACTCCAAGTTGAAGACTAGGAGCTAGGCACGTGCATGCCACAATGTCGGCCACGTTTCATTTCTTGGCCGAAAGGTAAGAAAGGTAAGTTTTCAATTATATACTTGTCTTTTCTGTTTTGCAGGGTAGGAATAGTAAGCTTTCCATTTATTGAGTCAAGAACAATTTAGATAGTTGTCCTTTTTCGGTTATTCCTTTTTTGTAATTTTCCTTATGCAATTTTTTATCTTTTCCATTTTTATTTGGGTCGCCCTAAAAGGTCAAAGCTGCCGAGCATATTAATAAGGCTCCTTCAGCATTGTATTTCGACAAATTTTGATTATTAATAAAGATAGCACTTTTTCCTACGAATTTTTCTCCTAAAACTCTATCGCTTATAATCCTATTTGAGACCAGCCCTCCTAGCTTTTAAGTTGTGATTTATCATGAGTTTCATCACCCCTCGTGTGGTTCACTTCACCCTACCATTCAATACCCACCAGAAAGCCCCTATCCAGAGGCCTAAGGCCGAGTTTCTCACCTAATCTTCTCCAACCAGCTGCGAGTGTTACCACCTTGATTCAAGGTTTGTATCATTTTGGTATCAGAGCTTAATCTCCTAAAACCAGGTTGTTTCTATCATTTACTTTTGTCTTATTTCTATTTCGTGCATTAGTTTAAGTTTCATTAAAAAAATCAAAAAATAACACATAAAAATCAAACCGAGTGCATCTAGCTCCTATGTGCATCACTAGGGTCTAGATTCATCCTTTTCCTTACAACTTCGTTTTTCCTTTTTGTTAAAGCATATTTTCCACTATTATTTAAGTTAAATCAAAATCAACAAAAACAGAAACAAGAAAATCAACAAAATCGACCAAAAAAATCTAGGAGATTTGCACCATTAATTGCTAAGATTTGTATAATTAATTATTAGATCTTTTCCTTTTTTCTACTTTCCTTTTATTTGAGTCTTCTCCTATTATAAAAGAAAACCCTCCTAAAGAACTCTTAGGAGCAACTAACCTTGTTTTATTCTTGTAGCACACGGTGGCTGAAGGACGAAATCAACACGCAACAGAGGCCATGATGGCCATGTTCACCACTCTCCAAACACAACTCGCATCAATCAGCGAGAGGCTGTAGGCCATAAGGCACCTGAGGGCTCACCAAGACCCTGCTGAAGGTCCTGATCACCCAAGGACACGGCCAGAACAGGAGGAACCCCAGCCAGATGGAGATGAGGGCCAACAGCCTCACGGCTATTACCATTGGCCGAGAGGACCTCAACGGCAACCAGAAGCATAGGGCAATGGCAACGAGCCAGAACAGGAGGAACCTGAGGGCTGAGAGGCCGCTGAGATTCCAGGCCATAAGGCACCTGAGGGCTGACCAAGACCCTGCTGAAGGTCCTGATCACCCAAGGACACGGCCAGAGCAGGAGGAACCCCAGCCGGATGGAGATGAGGGCCAACAGCCTCACGGCTATTACCATTGGCCGAGAGGACCTCAACGGCAACCAGAAGCATAGGGCAATGGCAACGAGCCCTATGGTAATCACCAGATACCAAGGGTGCCCCTTGGTATAATGGCTGGACCAATCTATACACCTTTGTGCACGAAAGAGAATTGTCAGCCTAGCTCCTCTCACACCTGCCCAGGTACACGAGCTGCAACAACAAATGAGTAAGGAAAAAAAATCATTAAATCTAATTTTCTCATTCAACCGAGCCATGTCCGGAGAGCTTTAGCTTCAAAGGACTTAATGTTACTAATGGTTTTCAAAGAAGTTTTGAGTGTAGAAAAAGAACAGGTAGAGCTACCTCCTGAATTAGCAGCCCTCCTCAATAAGTTCCAGGATTTATTCCCCGAGGATATACCAGCAGGCTTGCCTCCCTTATGTGGCATAGAGTATCAGATCGACCTCGTGTCCGGAGCAGCCTTGCCCAATCAACCAGCCTACCGGATGAGTCCAGAGGAGTCCAAGGAGCTTGAGAAGCAAGTTAAGGAGCTCCTGGAGAAAGGCTATGTTCGAGAGAGCTTTAGTCCATGTGCCGTACCGGTATTGCTAGTCCTCAAGAAGGATGGGACTTGAAGAATGTGCTTAGACTGCCGAGCCATCAACAACATCACAGTCAAGTACCGGCACCCTATACCATGGCTGGATGACATGCAAGATGAGCTGAGTGGATCCACGGTCTTCTCCAAGATAGACCTCAAGAGTGGATACCACCAGGTCAGAATGAAAGACGGTGATGAGTGGAAGACTGCTTTCAAAACAAAGCAAGGGCTCTATGAGTGGACAGTCATGCCATTTTGCTTGACTAATGCCCCAAGCACCTTCATGCGCCTTATGGAACAAGTTCCTAGGGCATACATCAGTAAGTTTATAGTAGTCTATTTTGGTGACATACTTGTTTACAGTAAATGCCTACGGGAACACCTTACAGATCTTGAGATGGTGCTTAAAACCCTTCGACAAGAAGAGATTTATGCCAATCTCAAGAAGTGCACCTTTTGTACTGACAAGCTTGCTTTCTTAGGCTTTGTTGTCAGTTCACAGGGCTTACAGGTTGATGAAGAAAAGATTCGAGCCATACAAGAGAGGCCAACACCGAGCAACATCAGCCAAGTGAGAAGCTTCCATGGTCTGGCCAGCTTCTACAGGAGATTTGTGCCCGACTTTAGCAGCATTGCCTCCCCATTGACGGCAGTAGTAAAGAAGAATGCGGGGTTTAGCTGGGGAGAAGCTCAAGAGAAGGCATTCCAGGCCTTGAAGGACAGCCTCACGCATGCACCAATGCTAGTCCTGCCCGATTTCAACAAGATGTTTGAAGTGGAATGTGATGCCTCTGGAATAGGCATAGGAGCAGTGGTAACCCAAGGAGGAAGGCCAGTGGCATACTTCAGTGAGAAGTTAGGTGGGGCCTCACTGAATTACCCCACCTATGACAAGGAGCTCTATGCCCTAGTCTGAGCTTTGGAGACTTTGGAGACTTGGCAACATTACATGTTGTTGAATTACCTCTATCCACACTGATCACGAGACTCTCAAACACCTTAGAGGGAAAACCAACCTCAAGGGAAGACATGCTAGGTGGATGGAGTTTATAGAAACCTTCCCTTACGTCATCAAGTACAAGAAGGGCAAGTGTAATGTTGTAGCCGATGCACTATCAAGGAGGTTTGCTTTGATATCTACAATGGAAGCAAAATTCTTATGATTCGAGCACATCAAGGACCTGTATAAGGATGATCCTGACTTTGCTGAGAGCTACAAGGAGTGTGGCACAGGGAGTAATGGCAAGTTCTACATCCATGATGGGTTCTTGTTCCGGGAAAGAAGGCTGTGTATACCACAAGGATCTCTATGAGAGCTTATCACCCGAGAAGCTCATGGACGAGGTCTTATGGGCCACTTTGGTGTTGACATGACACTAGCAGTGGTCAAGGAGCACTTCTATTGGCCACACATCAAGAGGTCAGTAGAAGCCCATTGTGCAAGGTGCATCACTTGCAAGAAGGCAAAGTCCCGAGTACACCCTCACGGGTTGTATCTCCTTTTTCCCATACCTACACATCCATGGGTGGACATTTCCATGAACTTCGTTCTAGGTCTGCCCAAGATCAACCCCAAAGATGCTATCTTTGTAGTGTTAGACCGATTTTCCAAGATGGCACATTTCATCCCATGTGCCAATGTTAATGATGCCACGCAAATAGTCGAACTGTTCTTCAGGGAGATAGTACGACTTCATGGAGTGCCAAGGACCATCATGTCAGACAGAGACACCAAATTTCTCAGCCACTTCTAGAGGACCCTCTGGAGAAAGTTAGGCAAAAAGCTGGTCTTCTCTACCACCTGCCATCCTCAAACTGATGGCCAAACTGAAGTAGTCAACCAGACATTGTCGACTCTTCTCAGGACCACACTAGGGAAGAACCTCAAGACATGGTGGAGTGCCTGCATTTATAGAGTTTGCTTACAACTGAGCAGTGCATTCAGCAACAAAGAAGACCCCTTTTGAAGTGGGCTACGGCTTCAACCATCAAACCCCTTTGGATCACACACCACTGCAACCAACAGAAATGACCAACCTTAATGGAGCATCTAAGGCAGAATTCATCAAGAAGTTACACCAAAATTGTAACACCCGTCTCCAAAATACATGACACGTGTCATCGCCTCATACTTAACTTATATTTCATTTATTCAACGATACTCAAGATTCTAAATAAAATAAATAAATAATATTTAAAAATTCCCAAAATGTAGCAGCATCCCGAGTCACTGCATCACTACTGCTCGAACTCACCTGCATCCAAAAGGAAGCATGAGTAACATAATTACTCAGTGAAACGATCACGCCTACCCACATATTCCCATTACTAATCTTGATAATTACTTTATTTAGGAATGAAAACTAGCACGATTGATCCCACAAAAAGTTGACAACAATACTACCAATATATATGTATTTAAACCATGTTTGCCTAAGTCACAACCACTGCTCCTCATCCTTAACCACGTCGGTTTAAGGATTCGGAACTCCCCAAGCCACGTCGGCTTTTCCCCCCGACCACGTCGGCCTAGTTGCTCACGTCGAGCTCCCGTCACGTCAACGGTTGTTTCTGGCCTGCCAGCCGTTAATGAACTACGACTCAACACCGCTGTTGTTGTTGCCCAACACCCATCAACGTAGTTGACCCAACTAACGTTGTTCAAATCTACCATACCCGCGTTACGTGAATATCATGTTCACCAGAAATTTATTCCCACATTTATAAATCAAACATTATACTTGCTTAGACTAAATGTTTAATATTTATCTAATAATCATATTAATTTATTTTAATTAATTAATTGATTATGGTTCATTTTACTATACCATAATCAACCATAAATAATTTAGTATTCTTAACCAATAAATCAACACATAACAATTTATCTTCCTTAATAATTAAGTCACATAATAATCTCCCTTAAAATAATAAATTAACCTAATATTTATACCCCTTTCCCCCACCACACACGTACACCACCACATTCCTATTCATCATTTTAATAATTATTTAGTTATTATCTTATAAATTCCTAATAGGTTTAACTCCTTTTTTCTGATAAAAACACCATCATTTTTGCAACAATTAACTAAAACCCTAACACCACACATGATTCAACCTCTAATTTTCTCCCTAAACAAAGCACTCATCAAAATACATATACATCAGTGTATAATGAAAATCGTAGATCCCGTCTCACCTCACGGCAAAGTTTGGGTTAATTTCTTTTCCTCCGGAGATGTTACACACGAGCCCCTGGACTCTCCAACGTTGCACTTTCTATCCCGCTGCTCTGTCAAAATCTCTCTCTCTCTTCTTGTTTTTGTTTTTTATGAACGGTTGCCACTAATCCTTTTTGCTGACGTCTTTTATAGTCATTAGGAATAATTAGTGTTTTAGAATAATTGTCCGTTATACCCTCACTTCTAATTTTGTGGGCTTCACAGTTTAAATTTAGGCCCCGGATGTTACACTTTCCATCGCTCGTGTGGTTCACTTCACCCCACCATCCAATAGCCACTAGAAAACCCCATCTCAGAAGCCTAAGGCCGATTTTCTCGTCTAATCTTCTCCAACCAGCCCGCGAGTGTTACGGCCTTGATTCAGGGCTTGTATCACCAAGGAACTTGAGAAGCAAGTTAAGGAGCTCTTGGAGAAAGGCTATGTTTGAGAGAGCGTCAGCCCATGTGCCGTGCCAGTATTGCTAGTCCCCAAGAAGGATGGCACTTGGTGAATGCGTGTAGACTGCCGAGCCATAAACAACATCACAGTCAAGTACCTGCACCCTATATCACGGCTGGATGACATGCTGGATGACATGTTGGATGAGCTGAGTGGAGCCACGGTCTTCTCCAAGATAGACGTCAAGAGTGGATACCACCAGGTCAGAATGAAAAAAGGAGATGAGTCGAAAACTGCTTTCAAGAAAAAAGCAAGGGCTGTACGAGTGGACAGTCATGCCATTTGGCTTGACTAATGCCCCAAGCACCTTCATGCGCTTTATGAAGCAAGTTCTTAGGGCGTACATCAGTAATTTTCTAGTAGTGTATTTTGATGACATACTTGTCTATAGTAAATGCCTTAGGGAACACATTACACATCTTGAGATGGTGGTTAAAACCCTTCGACAAGAAGAGCTTTATGCCAATCTCAAGAAGTGCACCTTTTGTACTGACAAGCTTGTTTTCTTAGGCTTTGTTGTGAGTTCACAGGGCTTATAGGTTCATGAATAAAAGATTTGAGTCATACAAGAGTGGCCAACACCGAGCAACATCAGCCAAGAAAGGAGCTTTAACGGCCTGCCCAGCTTCTACTGGAGATTCGTGCCGAACTTCAGCAGCATTGCCTCACCCTTGATGGCAGTAGTAAAGAAGAACATGGGGTTCAGCTGTGGAGAAGCCCAAGTGAAGGCATTTTCAGGCCCTGAAGAACAGCCTCACTCACGCCCCCGTGTTAGTCCTGCCCGATTTCAACAGAACATTTGAAGTGGAATGTGATGCCTCAGGCATAGGCATAGGCGCGGTTCTAACATCAGAAGGAAGGCTAGTTGCATACTTCAGTAAGAAGTTAGGTGGGGCCTCAATAAACTACCCCACCTACGACAAGGAGCCCTATGCCCTAGTCCGAGCATTGGAGACTTGGCAACGCTATTTGTTCTCCAAGGAGTTTGTGATTCACAGTGATCACGACACTCTCAAACACCTCTGAGGGAAAACCAACCTCAAGAGAAGCCATGCTAGGTGGATGGAGTACATCTAGACCTTCCCTTACACCATCAAGTACAAGAAGGGCAAGGACAATGTGGTAGTCTATGCACTATCAAGGAAGTATGCCTTGATATCAACCATGGAGGCAAAGATCCTAGGATTTGAGCACATTAAGGCCTTAGACAAGGATGATCCTAACTTTGCTGAGAGTTACAAGGAGCGTGGCACAGGGAGTCACGGAAAGTCATGGCAAGTTCTATCTTTATGATGGATTCTTCTCTCGAGAACAGAGGCTATGCATACCTAAGGGATCCCTACGAGAGCTTATCACCCGAGAAGCTCATGGAGGAGGTCTTATGGGCTACTTTTGTGTTGACAAGATACTGGCTGTGGTCAAAGAACACTTTTACTGGCCCCACATCAAGAGGATAGTAGAAACGCACTGTGTAAGGTGTATCACCTGCAGAAAGGCGAAGTCCCGACTACAACCTCATTGGTTGTATGTTCCCCTGCTTAAAGCAACGCATCCATGGGTAGACATCTCAATGGACTTCATTCTATGCCTGCCCAGGATCAACAACAAAGATGCCATCTTTGTAGTGGTAGACCGTTTCTCTAAGATGGCCCACTTCATACCATGTGCAAACGTTAATGATGCCACACAAACAGCACAGCTATTTTTCAAGGAGATAGTGCGCCTTCATGGAGTGCCAAGGACCATCATATCAGACAGAGACACCAAGTTCCTAAGCCACTTCTAGAGGACCCTTTGGAGAAAGCTAGGCACGAAGCTTCTGTTCTCCACCATGTGACACCCTCACACAGATGGCCAAACTAAGGTGGTCAACCGGACTCTATCTACTCTTCTCAGGACCACCCTTGGGAAGAACCTCAAGACATGGGTGGAGTGCCTGACATTCATAGAGTTTGCTTACGACCGAGCAGTGCACTAAGCCACCAAGAAGACCCCATTTGAAGTTGTCTTTGGCTTCAACCCTCAAACACCCTCGGAGCAAACACCACTGCCACCAGCAGAGATGACCAACCTCAACGGAGAATCTAAAGCATAGTTCATCAAGAAGTTGCACCAGAAGGTCATGGAGAACCTAAAGAAGAGGACCGGACAGTACGTGACTCATGCCAACAAGGGACGAAAGGAGATGATCTTCCAACCAGGCGATTGGGTGTGGCTACACTTACGGTAGGAGAGATTCCCCCACCAAAGGAGTTCCAAGCTAACCCCAAGAGAAGATGGACCACTCAGAATCCTGAAGAGAATCAACAACGCCGCCTACCGACTGGAACTTCCAGGTGAGTTCAATGTGACTGATTTAGCACCCTTCCTTGCAGATGATCAAGTTTTGACGACAAAACCTAGTGAAGAGGGAGGGGATGATGAGGACACCAGATCAAATGGCCGGCCAGATCGTGACTATGGCCGACCAGATCGTGAAGAAGGCCTGCCTGAGACAGTCGGGCAGATAGTTGACTTGGCCGGGCCAAGCGGTACCGCCCACCCGATGATAAGTAGGGCTGGGCCGACCAAATCCACCGGCGAAGAGGCCCACGGCCCAACAGGCGGCGACGTGAAAAACACCACTGGCTCGGCTGATGGCACCGCCAGCTCACCTAGTGTTCCGGCCGGCTCCGACAACATTTTGGCCAGCTCAACCCACGGCACAGCCGGCTCACGCGATAACGTGGCCAGCTGAAGCTCCACACAAGAAGACTCGGACCAAATCACCAGCTCAATATTCAATATTGTGACAAAATTTAGAACTGAAATAGTTACGACAAAAATCCTCCAAGTCATCGAATCTATCGCAAACTGTGTGATGCCACACATTATGCTTCAATAATAGGCCTTTAGTCAATTAGCACCAATGATTAGTTTAGAATGATCATTTTAACTGGCTGATCAACTTGATTTTCCGCACTAAATAGTCTGTCACTTTTGATTCAGAGCTCAGAATGACACGAATCCAACGTCCATGTTAAGCTAACTCAGTTTTCTATATTGTAAAAAAATTAAAGACTGATATTGCTACGAAAAAGCCTCCAAGTAATCCAATTTATCGCAAATTGTTTGATGACATGCATTATGTTTCATCAATAGGCTTTTACTCAATGAGCACCAATAATCAATTTAGAATGATCATTTTAACTCGCCGCTCAACTAGACATGTCCAACAAATTCATCTGTAAATTTTGATTAAGAGCTCACAATGTCATGAATCCAATGCCCACGTTAAGCTAGCTCAATTTTCTCTATTGTTACAAAATTTAAGATTAAAATAGCTACGACAAAGCCTGGAAGTAATCGAATCAATCGCTAACTGCGTGATGCCACGAATTATGCTTCATTAATAAGCCTCTACTCAATGAGCACCAATGATAAGTTAAAAATGATCATTTTAACTGGCCAATACACTTGCATGTCCACACAAAATCGTCCGTAACTTCTGATTGAAAGCTAAGAATGACACAAATCCAACGCCCACGTTAAGCAAGCTCAATTTTCTATATTGTGACAAAATTAAGAACTGAAATAACTACGACAAAGCATCCAAGTAATCGAATCCATCGCAAACTGTGTGATGCCATGCATTATGCTTCATTAATAAGTATTTACTCAATGAGCTGCAATGATCGGTTTAGAATGATCATTTTAACTTCCCGATCAACTTGACTTCTCCGCACTAAATAGTCTATAACTTTTGATTCAGAGTTCTGAATGAAACGAATGCAACGCCCATGTTAATCTAGCTAAATTTTCTCTATTGTGGAAAAATTTAAAACTATAATAGCTACGACAAAGCTTCCAAGTAATCCAATCTATAGAAAAATGGTTGATGCCATGCATTATGCTTCATTAGCTACGACAAAGCTTCCAAGTAATGACAAAGCCTCCAAGTAATCCAATCTATCCGAAACTACGTGATGCCATTCATTATGCTTTCATTATAAGCGTTACTCAAAAAGCACCAATGATCAGTTTAGAATGATCATTTTAACTAGCCGATGAACTTGCAATGTCCACACTAAATCGTCGGTAACTTTTGATTTATAGTTCAGAATGCCAGGAATCCAATGCCAATGTTGAGCTAGCTCAATTTTCTATATTATGACAAAATTTAAGACCGAAATAGCTATGAAAAAGCCTCAAAATAATCCACTCTATCCCGAACTGCGTGATTCCATGCATTATGCTTCATTTATATGCCTTTACTCAATGAACACCAATGATCATTTTTAACTAGCTGATCAACTTGACATGTCCGCACTAAATCGTCTTTAACTTTTAATTTTGAGCTCAGAATGAGATGGATCCAACGTCCACGTTAGGCTAGATGAATTTTCCATACTACGACAACATTGAAACTGAAAGACCAATGACCAAGTCTCAAAGTAATCCAATATATCCCAAACTGTGTGATGCCATGCATTATGCTTCATTTGTAAACCTTGGCTCAATGACCACCAATGAGCAGTTTAAAATATTCATTTAACTGGTCGATCAACTTGACATGTCCACACTAAATCGTCCGTAACTTTTTTTGTACATTTCAGAATAACAGGAATCCAACACACAAGTAAAGCTAGCACTAATTTCTATAATTGACAAAATTTAATAACGAAATAGCTACGACAAAGCCTCCAAGAAATCCAATATATCCCAAACTGCATGATGTCATGCATTATGCTTCGTTTGTAATCCTTTTCTCAATAAGCACTATTGATAAGTTTAGAATGATCATTTCACTAGCTAATAAACTAAACATGTTCGCAATAAATCATCCGTAACTTTTGATTTAGAGTTTAAAATGACAAAATCAAATGGTAATGTTAAGCTAGCTCAATTTACTATATTGTTACAAAATTTAAAACCGATATAGCTAGGACAAAGCATCCAAATAATCCACTCTATTCCCAACTGTGTGATTACATACATTATGCTTTATTTATAGGCCTTTGCTCAATGAGCACCAATGATCAATTTAGAATGATCATTTTAACTTGCTGATGAACTTGACATGTCCGCACTAAATCGCCTTTAACTTTAAATTCACAGCTCAAAATGAGATGAATCCAATGACCACGTTAGGCTAGCTCAATTTTCCATATGGTGACAACATTTGAGACTTAAAGAGTTATGACAAAGCCTCCAAGTAATCCAATCTATCCCAAACTGTGTGATGTCATGCATTATGCTTGCACTATAAGCGTTTACTCAAGGAGCAGAAATGATTAGTTTAGAATGATCATTTACTAGCCGATCAACTTGACATGTCCGCACTAAATCGTTCATAAGTTTTTATTTAGTGTTCAGAATGAAACGAATCCAATGCCAACTGAAGCTAGCTCCATTTTCTATATTGTGACAAAATTTAAGACCAAAATAGCTATGACAAAGCCGCCAAATAATCCACTATCCCGAACTGCGTGATTCCATGCATTATGCTTCATTTATACGCCTTTACTCAATCAGCACCGATGATTAGTTTAGAATGATCATTTTAACTAGCTGATAACTTTGACATGTCCGCACTAAATCGTATTTAACTTTTATTTTAGAGCTCAAAATGAGATGAATCCAACACCCACGTTAGGCTAGCTCAATTCTCTATATTGTGACATCATTTGAGACTTAAAGAGCTACGACAAAGCCTCCAAGTAATCCAATATATATCCCAAACTACGTGATGCCATGCATTATGCTTATATGCTTATATGCCTTTATGACCAAACAAAGCCTCCAAATAATCCACTCTATCCCAAATTTTGTGATTCCATGCATTATGCGTATATGCCTTTACTCAATGAGCACCAATGATCAGTTTAGAATGATCATTTGACTCGATGATCAACTTGACATGCCGGCCCTAAATCATCTTTAACTTTTAATTTACAGATCAAAATGAGACGAATCCAACGCCCACGTTAGGCTAGCTTAATTTTCCATATTATGCCAACATGTGAGACTGAAAGAGCTATAGTAAACCCTCTAAGTAATCCAATATATCCCAAACTATGTGATGCCATGCATTATGCTTCATTTGTAAACCTTTGCTCAATGAGAAAAAAATGATCAGCTTAGAATGTTTATTTTAACAGGCCAATGAACTTGACTGTCCACACTAAATCGTCTGTAACTTTTGATTTGCATTTCAGAATGACACGTATCCAACGCCCAAGTAAAGCTAGCTTTATTTTCTATATTTGACAAAATTTTAGACCAAAATAGCTACGACAAAGCCACCAAGCAATCCAATCTATCTCAAATTACGTGATGCCATCCATTGTGCTTCATTTATATGCCTTTAGTCAATGAGCACCAATGATCACTTTAGAATGATCATCTTAACTAGCAGATCAAGTTGACATGTCCGCACTAAATCGTCTTAAAGTTTTAATTTAGAGTTTAAAATGACATGATTCCAAGGCCCAAGTTCAATTAGCTCGATTTCCATATTGTGCAATATTTGAGACAGAAAGAGGTACGACAAAGCCTCCAAGTAATCCAATGGATCCTAAATTGCGTGATACAATGCATTATGCTTCATTTGTATACATTTTCTCAAAGAGCACCAATGATCAATTTAGAATGATCATTTCAACTAACCGATCAACTTGACATGTTTGAACTAAATCGTCTTTAACTTTTGATTTAGAGCTCAAAATGACAGGAATCCAACACCCACATTAATCTAGCTCAATTTTCAATATTGTGACAACATTTGAGACTAAAAGAGTTACGACAAAGCCTCCAAGTAATCCAATATATCCCAAACTGCGTGATGCCATGCATTATGCTTTCATTATAAGCGTTTACTGAAGGCGCACCAATGATGAGTTTAACATGATCATATTAACTAGTCGATCAACTTGACATGTCCGCACTAAATCGTCTGTAACGTTTGATTTAAAGTTCAGAATGACATGAATCCAACGCCAACATTAAGCTAGCTCAATTTTCTATATTGTGACAGAATTTATGACCGAAGTTGCTATGACATAGCTACCAAACAATCAACTCTATCCCGAAATTGCGTGATTCCATGCATTACGATTCATTTATACGCCATTACTCAATGAGCACCAATGATCAGTTTAGAATGATCATTTTAACTCGCTGATCAACTTGACATGTCCGCACTAAATCATCTTAAACTTTTAATTTAGACCTCAAAATGAAACGAATCCAACGCCCACATTAGGCTAGCTTAATTTTCCATATTTTGCCAACATGTGAGACTGAAAGAGCTACGGAAAACCCTCACAGTAATCCAATATATCCCAAACAATGTGATGCCATGCAATATGATTCATTTGTAAACCCTTACTCAATGAGAAGAAATGATCAGTTTAGATTGTTTATTTTAATTGGCCGATCAATTTGACTGTCCACACTAAATCGTTTGTAACTTTTGATTTACATTTCAGAATGATACGAATCCAACGCCCAAGTAAAAACTAGCTTTGTTTTCTATATTTGACAAAATTTAATACCAAAATAGATATGACAAAGCCTCCAAGTAATCCAATCAATCTCAAACTACGTGATGCCATCCATTATGCTTTATTTATATGCCTTTAGTCAATGAGCACCAATGATCACTTTAGAATGATCATCTTAACTAACAGATCAAGTTGACATGTCCGCAATAAATCGTCATAAAGTTTTAATTTAGAGTTCAAAATGACATGAATCCAAGGCCCATGTTAAATTAGCTCGATTTCCATATTGTGCTATATTTGAGACTGAAAGAGGTACGACAAAGCCTCCAAGTAATCCAATGTATCCTAAATTGCATGATACGATGCATTATGCTTCATTTTTATACATTTTCTCAAAGAGCACCAATGATCAATTTAGAATGATCATTTTAACTAACAGATCAACTTGACATGTTCGAACTAAATCGTCTTTAACTTTTGATTTAGAGCTGAAAATGACAAGCATCCAACACCCACATTAATCTAGCTCAATATTCCATATTGTGACAATATTTGAGACTGAAAGACCTATGACAAAGCTTCCAAGTAATCCAATATATCCCAAATTGCGTGATGCCATGCATTATGCTTTCATTATAAGCGTTTAACCAAGGAGCAACAATGATCAGTTTAGAGTGATCACTTTAACTAACCGATCAACTTGACTTGTCTGCACTAAATCGTCCGTAACTTTTGATTTAAAGTTCAGAATGACACGAATCCAATGCCAACATTAAGCTAGCTCAATTTTCTATATTGTCACTAAATTTATGACCGAAGTAGCTATGACAAAGCCACCAAATAATCCACTCTATCCCAAATTGCGTGGTTCCATGCATTATGCTTCATTTATACGCCATTACTCAATGAGCAGCAATGATCAGTTTAGAATGATCATTTTTACCAGCTGATCAACTTAATATGTCCGCACTAAGTCATCTTTAACTTTTAATTTACAGATCCAAATGAGACGAATCCAATGTCCACATTAGGCTAGCTCAATTTTCCATATTCTGCCAATATGTGAAAGTGAAAGAGCTACGGCAAACCCTCAAAGTAATCCAATATATCCCAAACTATGTGATGCCATGCATTATGCTAGATCCAAATGAGATGAATCCAATGTCCACGTTAGGCTAGCTCAATTTTCCATATTCTGCCAATATGTGAAACTGAAGGAGCTACGGCAAACCCTCAAAGTAATCAAATATATCCCAAACTATGTGATGCGATGCAATATGCTTCATTTGTAAACCTTTGCTCAATGAGAAAAAATGATCAGTTTATAATGTTTATTTTAACTGGCTGATCAACTTGACTGTCCACACTAAATCGTCTATAACTTATGATTTACATTTCAGAATGACAAGAATCCAACGCCCAAGTAAAGCTAGCTCTATTTTCTATATTTGACAAAATTTAAGACCGAAATAGCTACGGCAAAGCCTCCAAGTAATCCAATATATCTCAAACTACGTGATACCATCCATTATGCTTCATTTATATGGCTTTAGTCAATGAGCACCAATGATCATTTTAGAATGATCATCTTAAATAGCAGATCAAGTTGACATGTCCGCACTAAATCATATTAAAGTTTTAATATAGTGTTCAAATTGACATGAATCCAGCGCCCACGATAAATTTGCTCGATTTCAATATTGTGCATATTTGAGACTGAAAGAGGTAATACAAAGACTCCAAGTAATCCAATGTTTCCTAAATTGTGTGATACCATGCATTATGCTTCATTTGTATACATTTTCTCAAAGAGCACCAATGATCAATTTGGAATGATCATTTTAACTAACTGATCAACTTGACATGTTTGAACTAAATTGTCTTTAACTTTTGATTTATAGCTCAAAATGACAGGAACCCAACACCCACATTAATCTAGCTCAAGTTTCAATATTGTGATAACATTTGAGACTGAAAGAGTTACGACAAAGCCTCCAAGTAATCCAATCTATCCCAAACGACGTGATGCCATAAATTTCTGCTTTCATAATAAGTGTTTACTCAAGTAGCACTAATGATCAGCTTAAAATGATCATTTTAACTAGTCGATCAACTTGACATCTCCACACTAAATCATTTCTAACTTTTGATTTAAAGTTCAGAATGACACGAATCCAACACCAACGTTAAGCTAGCTCAATTTTCTATATTGTGACAAAATTTAAGACCGAAGTAGCTATGAAAAAGCCACCAAATAATCCACTCTATTCCGAATTGCGTGATTCCATGCATTATGCTTCATTTATACGCCATTACTCAGTGAGCACCAAAGATCAATTTAGAATGATCATTTTAACTAGCTTATCAACTTGACATGTCCACACGAAATCATCTTAAACTTTTAATTTAGACCTCAAAATGAGACGAATCCAATGCCCATGTTAGGCTAGCTCTATTTTCCATATTTTGCCAACATTTGAGACTGAAAGAGTTATGACAAAGCCTCCAAGTAATCCAATGTATCCCAAACTGCGTGATGTCATGCATTATGCTTGCACTATAAGCGTTTACTCAAGGAGCAGAAATGATTAGTTTAGAATGATCATTTACTAGCCGATCAACTTGACATGTCCGCACTAAATCGTCCATAAGTTTTGATTTAGTGTTCAGAATGAAACGAATCCAATGCCAACTGAAGCTAGCTCAATTTTCTATATTGTGACAAAATGTAAGACCAAAATAGCTATGACAAAGCCACCAAATAATCCACTATCCCGAACTGCGTGATACCATGCATTATGCTTCATTTATATGCCTTTACTCAATCAGCACCGATGATCAGTTTAGAATGATCATTTTAACTAGCTTATAACTTTGACATGTCCGCACTAAATCGTATTTAACTTTTATTTTAGAGCTCAAAATGAGATGAATCCAACACCCACGTTAGGCTAGCTCAATTCTCTATATTGTGACATCATTTGAGACTTAAAGAGCTACGACAAAGCATCCAAGTAATCCAATATATATCCCAAACTACGTTATGCCATGCATTATGCTTATATGCTTATATGCCTTTATGACCAAACAAAGCCTCCAAATAATCCACTCTATCCCAAATTTCGTGATTCCATGCATTATGCTTATATGCCTTTACTCAATGAGCACCAATGATCAGTTTAGAATGATCATTTGACTCGATGATCAACTTGACATGCCGGCCCTAAATCATCTTTAACTTTTAATTTACAGATCAAAATGAGACGAATCCAACACCCACGTTAGGCTAGCTTAATTTTCCATATTATGCCAACATGTGAGACTGAAAGAGCTATAGTAAACCCTCAAAGTAATCCAATATATCCCAAACTATGTGATGCCATGCATTATGCTTCATTTGTAAACCTTTGCTCAATGAGAAAAAATGATCAGCTTAGAATGTTTATTTTAACAGGCCGATGAACTTGACTGTCCACACTAAATTGTCTGTAACTTTTGATTTACATTTCAGAATGACACGTATCCAACGCCCAAGTAAAGATAGCTTTATTTTCTATATTTGACAAAATTTAGGACCAAAATAGCTACGACAAAGCCACCAAGCAATCCAATCTATCTCAAATTACGTGATGCCATCCATTATGCTTTATTTATATGCCTTTAGTCAATGAGCACCAATGATCACTTTAGAATGATCATCTTAACTAACAGATTAAGTTGACATGTCCGCAATAAATCGTCTTAAAGTTTTAATTTAGAGTTTAAAATGACATGATTCCAAGGCCCAAGTTAAATTAGCTCGATTTCCATATTGTGCAATATTTGAGACAGAACGAGGTACGACAAAGCCTCCAAGTAATCCAATGGATCCTAAATTGCGTGATACAATGCATTATGCTTCATTTGTATACATTTTCTCAAAGAGCACCAATGATCAATTTAGAATGATCATTTCAACTAACTGATCAACTTGACATGTTTGAACTAAATCGTCTTTAACTTTTGATTTAGAGCTCAAAATGACAGGAATCCAACACCCACGTTAATCTAGCTCAATTTTCAATATTGTGACAACATTTGAGACTAAAAGAGTTACGACAAAGCCTCCAAGTAATCCAATATATCCCAAACTGCGTGATGACATGCATTATGCTTTCATTATAATCGTTTACTCAAGGCGCACCAATGATGAGTTTAACATGACCATATTAACTAGTCGATCAACTTGACATGTCCGCACTAAATCATCTGTAATGTTTGATTTGAAGTTCAGAATGACATGAATCCAACGCCAACATTAAGCTAGCTCAATTTTCTATATTGTGACAGAATTTATGACCGAAGTTGCTATGACATAGCCACCAAACAATCAACTCTATCCCGAAATTGCGTGATTCCATGCATTACGATTCATTTATACGCCAGTACTCAATGAGCACCAATGACCAGTTTAGAATGATCATTTTAACTCGCTGATCAACTTGACATGTCCGCACTTAATCATCTTAAACTTTTAATTTAGACCTCAAAATGAAACGAATCCAACACCCACATTAGGCTAGCTTAATTTTCCATATTTTGCCAACATGTGAGACTGAAAGAGCTACGGAAAACCCTCACATTAATCTAATATATCCCAAACTATGTGATGCCATGCAATATGATTCATTTGTAAACCCTTACTCAATGAGAAGAAATGATCAGTTTAGAATGTTTATTTTAACTGGCCGATCAATTTGACTGTCCACACTAAATCGTTTGTAACTTTTGATTTACATTTCAGAATGATACGAATCCAACGCTCAAGTAAAACTAGCTTTGTTTTGTATATTTGACAAAATTTAATACCAAAATAGATACGGCAAAGCCTCCAAGTAATCCAATCTATCTCAAACTACGTGATGCCATCCATTATGCTTTATTTATATGCCTTTTGTCAATGAGCACCAATGATCACTTTAGAATGATCATCTGAACTAACAGGTCAAGTTGACATGTCCGCAATAAATCGTCTTAAAGTTTTAATTTAGAGTTCAAAATGACATGAATCCAAGGCCCACGTTAAATTAGCTCGATTTCCATATTGTGCTATATTTGAGACTGAAAGTGGTACGACAAAGCCTCCAAGTAATCCAATGTATCCTAAATTGCATGATACGATACATTATGCTTCATTTGTATACATTTTCTCAAAGACCACCAATGATCAATTTAGAATGATCATTTTAACTAACAGATCAACTTGACATGTTCGAACTAAATCGTCTTTAACTTTTGATTTAGAGCTGAAAATGACAAGCATCCAACACCCACATTAATCTAGCTCAATATTCCATATTGTGACAATATTTGAGACTGAAAGACCTATGACAAAGCTTCCAAGTAATCCAATATATCCCAAATTGCGTGATGCCATGCATTATGCTTTCATTATAAGCGTTTAACCAAGGAGCAACAATGATCAGTTTAGAGTGATCACTTTAACTAACCGATCAACTTGACTTGTCTGCACTAAATCGTCCGTAACTTTTGATTTAAAGTTCAGAATGACACGAATCCAATGCCAACATTAAGCTAGCTCAATTTTCTATATTGTGACTAAATTTATGACCGAAGTAGCTATGACAAAGCCACCAAATAATCCACTCTATCCCAAATTGCGTGGGTCCATGCATTATGCTTCATTTATACGCCATTACTCAATGAGCAGCAATGATCAGTTTAGAATGATCATTTTTACTAGCTGATCAACTTAACATGTCCGCACTAAATCATCTTTAACTTTTAATTTACAGATCCAAATGAGACGAATCCAATGTCCACATTAGGCTAGCTCAATTTTCCATATTCTGCCAATATGTGAAAGTGAAAGAGCTATGGCAAACCCTCAAAGTAATCCAACATATCCCAAACTATGTGATGCCATGCATTATGCTAGATCCAAATGAGATGAATCCAATGTCCACGTTAGGCTAGCTCAATTTTCCATATTCTGCCAATATCTGAAACTGAAGGAGCTACGGCAAACCCTCAAAGTAATCAAATATATCCCAAACTATGTGATGCCATGCATTATGCTTCATTTGTAAACCTTTGCTCAATGAGAAAAAATGATCAGTTTATAATGTTTATTTTAACTGGCTGATCAACTTGACTGTCCACACTAAATCTTCTATAACTTATGATTTACATTTCAGAATGACAAGAATCCAACGCCCAAGTAAAGCTAGCTCTATTTTCTATATTTGACAAAATTTAAGACCGAAATAGCTACGGCAAAGCCTCCAAGTAATCCAATATATCTCAAACTACGTGATACCATCCATTATGCTTCATTTATATGGCTTTAGTCAATGAGCACAAATGATCATTTTAGAATGATCATCTTAAATAGCAGATCAAGTTGACATGTCCGCACTAAATCATATTAAAGTTTTAATATAGTGTTCAAATTGACATGAATCCAGCGCCCACGTTAAATTTGCTCGATTTCAATATTGTGCATATTTGAGACTGAAAGAGGTAATACAAAGACTCCAAGTAATCCAATGTTTCCTAAATTGTGTGATACCATGCATTATGCTTCATTTGTAAACATTTTCTCAAAGAGCACCAATGATCAATTTGGAATGATCATTTTAACTAACTGATCAACTTGACATGTTTGAACTATTTTGTCTTTAACTTTTGATTTATAGCTCAAAATGACAGGAACCCAACACCCACATTAATCTAGCTCAAGTTTCAATATTGTGATAACATTTGAGACTGAAAGAGTTACGACAAAGCCTCCAAGTAATCCAATCTATCCCAAACGACGTGATGCCATAAATTTCTGCTTTCATAATAAGTGTTTACTCAAGTAGCACCAATGATCAGCTTAAAATGATCATTTTAACTAGTCGATCAACTTGACATCTCCACACTAAATCGTTTCTAACTTTTGATTTAAAGTTCAGAATGACACGAATCGAACACCAACGTTAAGCTAGCTCAATTTTCTATATTGTGACAAAATTTAAGACCGAAGTAGCTATGAAAAAGCCACCAAATAATCCACTCTATTCCGAATTGCGTGATTCCATGCATTATGCTTCATTTATACGCCATTACTCAGTGAGCACCAAAGATCAATTTAGAATGATCATTTTAACTAGCTTATCAACTTGACATGTCCGCACGAAATCATCATAAACTTTTAATTTAGACCTCAAAATGAGACGAATCCAATGCCCATGTTAGGCTAGCTCTATTTTCCATATTTTGCCAACATTTGAGACTGAAAGAGCTACGAAAAACCCTTAAAGTAATCCAGTATATCCCAAATCTGTGTGATGCTATGCATTATACTACATTTGTAAACCTTTGCTCAATGAGAAAAAATGATCAGTTGAGAACGTTCATTTTAACTGGCTGGTCAATTTGACTATCCACACTAAGTCGTCCATAACTTTTGTTTTATATTTTAGAATGACATGAATCCAACGCCTAAGTAAAGCTGGCTATATTTTCTATATATGACAAAATTTAGGACCGAACTAGCTACGATAAGGCCTCCAAGTAATCCAATCTATTCCAAACTGCGTGAAGCCAACCATTATGCTTCATTTATATGCCTTTAGTCATTGAGCACCAATGATCAGTTTAGAATTATCATTTGAACTAGGAGATCAAGTTAACATGTTCGCACTAAATCATCTTTAATTTTTAATTCAGAGTTCAAATTGACATGAATAAAATGCCCACATTAAGTTAGCTCGATATTCCATATCATGACTACATTTGAGACTGAAAGAGGTACGACAAAGCTTCCAAGTAATCCCTTCTATCCTAAACTGCGTGATGCACTGCATTATGCTTCATTTGTAAACCTTTTCTCAAGGAGCTCCAATGATAAATTTAGAATGATCCTTTGAACTAACTGATCAACTTGACATGTCCGTACTAAATCGTCTTTACCTTTTGATTTAGAGTTCAAAATAACAGGAATCCAATGCCCACATTAATCTATCTCAATTTTCAATATCGTGGCAACATTTGAGACTGAAAGAGTTACGAATAAGCATCCAAGTAAACCAATGTATCCCAAATTGCGTGATGCCATGCATTATTCTTCGTTTATAAGCCTTTACTCAAGGAGCACTAATGATCAGTTTAGAATGATCATTTTAATCAGCTGATCAACTTGACATGTCCGCACTAAATTGTCTTCAACTTTAAATTTATAGCTCAAAATGAGATGAATCCAATGCCCACGTTAGGCTAACTCAATATTCCATATTGTGACAATATTTGAGACTGAAAGAGCTACGACAAATCTTCCAAGTAATCCATTCGATCCCAAAATGTGTGATGCCATTCATTATGCTTTCACAATAAGCGTTTACTCAAGGAGCACCAATGATCAGTTTAAAATGATCATTTTAACTAGCCGATCAACTTAACATGTACGAACTAAATCGTTTGTATTGTTTGATTTAGAATTCAGAATGACACAAATTCAAGGCCCACGTTAAGCTTGCTCAATTTTCTATATTGTGACAAAATTTATAACGCAAGTAGCTATGACAAAGCCTCCAAATAATCCACTCTATCCCAAATTGCGTGATTGCATGCATTATGCTTCATTTATACGTCTTTACTCAATCAGCACCAATGATCAGTTTAGAATGATGATTTTAACTAGCTGATCAACTTAACATGTCTGTATTACATCATCTTTTACTTTTAATTTAGACTCAAAATGAGACGAATCCATGGCCCATATTAGGCTAGCTCAATTTTCCATATTTTTGCCAACATTTGAGACTGAAAGAGCTACGAGAAACCCTGAAAGTAATTCAGTATACCCCAAACTGTGTGATGCCATGCATTATGCTTCATTTGTAAACCTTTGCTCAATGAGAAGAAAGATCATTCCAGATTGTTAATTTTAAGTGGCTGATCAACTTGACTGTCCACACTAAATCCTCCATAACTTTTGATTTACATTTCAGAATGACACCAATCCAACGCCCAAGTAAAGCTAGCTCTATTTTCTATATTTGACAAAATTTAAGACCAAAATATGTACGACAAGGCCTCCAAGTAATCCTATCTATCCCAAACTGGGTGATGCCAACCACTATGCTTCAT